>OX457086.1:23363681-23848157 GCA_949752835.1 Empis stercorea
TTTTTAGGAGAATAATGTTATTTTTACTTAAAGCTTTTCCTATAAAATTATTATTTTGTTTTGTTTTGAAAAATCATAATTTCTCATTAGTTAGTTACTATATAAAAGTATAAGTATTTTCAAAAATTTTATTTTCATTTTAAATGTTTTATTAAATCGAAATTTCGTAAAATTTAATCATTTTTTTTTTTTTTTATTTTAATACCTATATTTTAATTATAATAAAATATACAAAATAATTTGAATATATTCTTTTGGTAAGAAATACACGAAACAACAGCAAATAAACAAAAAACATTCAACGACAAATGACCTAATAACCTTGAAAAGCGTAATATTGAATGATATAATATAAAACTATTTAAATATAAAACTTTAGCCTTGACTGAATAACAATTGAAAAGCTCACTCTTTTTCACACACTATATATAACAACTACAACAAGACGAAATAGAAAGAAAGTATGTTTTATGTATTTCATACCAAGTTAAAGTTAGTATACCCAAAAATGTTCTGCTCTTCCTTTAAAATAATCGGTAAAAGTCGAATGGTTTTCACTCCTCCACACACATAGAAACACTGTCATATTTTCTTTGCATAAGCTTCGAAAAAAAATACTACGAGTATATTATAATCGTATCGTAATACCAACGAAAAAACAAAAGTTATGAATATACTAACATTCTGAACAACAACAGGTTACAAATAGACGAAAATCTGGAAAATGTAATGTGGAAAAGCTTAAAAAATTGTTTTATTTGTTTTAATATTATTAATATTAAAGTAGAGCAAATTTTTTTTGGACTTTGTCAAGAAAAACTATATTGTGGTATATGTTAAGAGAACAACAATTCTCTTATAACTTGAGCTCAGGGTCTTTCAAAATGTGTATGATTGGTATTATTTGATTATTTCATTGTAAAATTGCTATAACAATTTAATTATGTAAATTTCTGTTTAATTTATATTTCAACTTAATTTTGATTGTTTTACTCATTGCAACAAGTTGTTTGATCTTTGGGTAATTTAATACATACAACACATTTAACTTTTGGGATCACTAATACATTAGATTAGATTACATGTAATGCATGGCTGGGCTGGGCCTTTATATCCTAATGTTATAGGAACCCTTGTCTTGTCAAAAGATATTTAATATACTGAACTGATAGATAGACATTCACAAAGAGAGAATCAGTTGTCCCAGTGCTAATACCACATATTCTATATAGTGGGAATATTTACCTGTCTAGCTAGGTGATAATTAGCCGATAACAGCCTGTAAGGAAGCCAGTTAACAGACGCACTTGGTTTTTATTGAAATTTATAATTTAGTAGCTCCAGTGTTCTCAGCTTGCCAATGGAAGGTTTTGGACTTTTTATAACATGGGGTTGAACCAATGATCGCTGTGCTAATAGAAATACCGTCAAGTGGTACTGGTTGGGTAAATGTACTGTCTGCAACTTGTCAGCAGTTTTATTTCCTTGAATTCTCATATGCTCTGATGACAATATTTTGCTTTAGCGAGCTTTACTATCAAAAAGTATATAATATGCAGGTCAAATCAAACACAATTAGGTCTTCCCTTAAGAAGTTTATAAGTTCTAATTCTAGCTTTCCTTTGGAAAAGCAAATGCAGAGTTAGAAGATCTTGGAGTTCCTACGTATTCAAATCTTTGAAGTTTCCATCTCTGCATTTGCTTTTTTATTTGTTTTTTTTCCTACCAATTTGATGAGGCATAGGTTGTTATTGGCCTCAAAACAGAAGTGTATAACCAGTGAGATATCTTCGGTTTTATCCATAAGGATTCTACATGTCTATAACGCTATTATTGCTTTGTTAATAAATAATAACATTATTTAGGTGACTATTCCATGTTAGCTTCTTATATAAAGTCAACACCAAAAAGTGTTGGTTTACTTAAGTTTTCCACTTTCTGGTTTTTGTTCGTTACAATTATACAATACTTAAGGGGCATAGTTTCAAAACTAACTACCTTTAGATTGAATTTTTTTAGATTGCGACGGTTTCTTATAGCTTAGGATCAGCTTAATGTGATATGCAATTATCAAATAGGAAACCAACTAAATCACTTAGTAAATTGCCCTTTAATTTGGTTTTTTTTTTTTCAAAAGTAACAATATCCATATTAAGATAAGATTCAAAACTGACAAAATCCATATTTTTTTTCTAAACTCACCATTTCCACAGTTAAATAGATAAAATTAAAATACAGGTCATCTCCGACTTACGTAGTTGTTGTGCTCTTCAAAAATGCAATGTAAATCAAAACATAAGTCAAATATGATAAAATATATGAGATATTAAGTTCAATACTTCAACAAAATATTTTTTTTAATGTGTAAAAAAAAATGTGGACGCTTTACTGCATAAACAATATTGCAATGATTGGAAGAAAATGCAATGTTTAAAATTCTATTCTAACATAATATAATATTCCCCATAATGTAAATTTTGAAGAAGATAGTGATGCTGATATAATTTGCGAATATAATGCAGATGTAAATGTAACTGAATGCCGAATTTAGAAGATTATTATTATTTTTTAGTTATTAAAACAAAAAGAATTTTTATTATTTTTTCTTCATTAAATTAAAAGTTTGATTTTCAAAACTAATAGTATTATTCCTTTTTTTATTTTCAAAACTACCAAACTCCTCACTTGTAATTTTCAAAACTAATAATCTCCAAAGGTACAAATCATATATCTTAAGTAATTGCGATTATATTTATATTTTATGAAAACATTATTAAATTAATAATAATAAAAAAATAAATAAAACAACAACGACAATATATCGCAGTTCTGAAGCCGTAGAAGTATTTTCAATTTTGCCGAAAATTACTTAGGTGGAGGTATTTAGTTTTGAAACTAGGTCCCTCACTTATACTAGTTAACCCGGCAAACATTGTTTAATATCAAAAACATTAATTGAAATAATTTTTTATATTAATTTTACAACGTTTGCCGGGTCAGGTATAGTTTCTCTATAAAAGTGAATTTTCTGCTTTTTTTTTATTTTGTCGATCGTAGACTGCAAAAATCGAATAGAGATTATTCCGAAAAGGTTCCGTGTGCCCGATAGAACTCGTAATTAATTTATAACAAAATTTTATAAATCCAAAATATCACTTTTATAGAGAAACTATAGCTGACCCGGTAAACGTTGTAAAATTCCTTTCATTTGATGCCCCGCATGTCTTTTTGTATGAGGGGCCCACATGACCTACTTTTGGGCTCCACGTGGCCCAGGGTGCCTCTCGGACTACTCAATGGGATACGATGTTTTTGTATGATGGGCCCAACATTTAAAAATTTAAATAGCAAATGTAAAATTTAGATTTTACATTTTTCTGTTAAATTTTACATTTTCTGTTAAATTTACATTTTCTGTAAAATTTATACATCTTATGTTAAATTTTACATTTTCTGTGAAATTTTAAATTTTTCATTAAATTTTACGTTTTCTGTTAAATTTACATCTTTGTTAAATTTTACATTTTCTGTTAAATTTACATTGTCTGCTTAAATTTTCATCTTCTGTTAAATTTTACATTTTATGTTAAATTTTACATTTTATATTAATTTTAACATTTAAAATTTGCATTTTATGTTAAGTAGTTTTGGGCCCACTTGACCCACGGACTAAGCAATAAGATGTACTCTTCAAGACCTTTCATTTGATACCCCACATGATTTTTGTATGATTGGGCCCCGTTTTGGCCCCCCACATGACTCACGGCGCCCCACTGAATACTTTCCATTGAGATGTACTCTTGAAGACCTTGCATTTGATACCCCACATGATATTTTTGGTACATGTAACAGAATGTCTTTAATTGAATTCCTCATTTTTACTCCCGTTTTTTTGTAATCTTCTATTTAAAGAACAGTTACTTTAGCCTTGCATGACTAATAATATTTAAATAAATATTCTGTATAATTTACATAAACTGCAATTATAGTTTACATAAAAACTCCCAACGAAAATGAGAAATACATATCGTCGCTGCCATGCTACAGTATTCAATAGACCATTTTTGGTGAAATTGAGTTATATATTGTTTCTTAGGTAAAAAACTACGGGCTAGCCGAATTTTTCGTGTCGGTTTTATTCTATGTACAACCGTTTTCGATATATCCAGGATGTTTTTATACTATATCCCACTTTTATGCAAATTTTATTTTGAAAGGGGATATTGAATGTTTCAACACTTGACTTTGTTACTTAAAAATTAAATAAATTATGTTTTAGATAATTAAATTTCTTGTTATATAAATATTACGATACAAAAATATTCAAATTATTAACAGAAAAAAGAATTATACAAATATGTTATCCATAAGAAAAATAACATGCATCGTCTAGTAATTATTGTCGATTATCTCCGAACTATAGAAATGGTCTATTGACTACTGTAGCATGGCAGCGACGATATATGGTTGTTGAATTTCGATATTCATTTATGTTTATCTATATACATATATGTATATGAAATTCGATATTCATTTATGTTTATCTATATACATAAACATATATATGAAAATAACGGGGTGGAACAGAATTTAGTGACATTTTCATGAAATTACCCCCAACGCGGCTAAATAAGTTTTAGTTCAATAATTGGCGCTATCTATCTGACGAAAACCAAACTACATATAAACCATGCTCCTGACTCATAGAACATATATATTTTTGTTTAAATTGATGCAGTAGTTTTTGAGTTTATCCGTTACAAACAAACATATTTCTTTTATATATACAGAGATTTGGGTTAATATGTAGTTCCTCGAGGCTGCAACTAAATTTAATGCATGTTGGATGATTTCGGCGTCTGTGTTTTCAAATATTCCCCTTATTATCGTCAGCATTGCACTGGAATTTTATTCCAGATTTATGGGCTTATTCTGACAGTCGTATTTTCTCTCGAACGACACACCTTAGAGAAAATGGTATTACGAGAGTCGTATTTAACGAAAGATGGCGTTAAATACGACACATATGAAAAAAAGTAGTATTCTCTGAGTCGTTACTAAACGCCTTGAAATATCAAAAAAGTAAAAAATTTGTCGTAAGCAATTTTGCTTACGACTCTAGAAAATCGTATAGTAAAATGTGTTTTTTGTACCATAATACAATAAATATTTCCACAATTATTATAAGAATATTTGCGGAAATATATTAGTAATTAGTATATTATATTAATGTGGAAATCAAGATTGAAATGATCCAAAATGATAAATAAAACCCTAATTATTTATAGTTTATAAATGTATATATTTTTTTTATTCCAATATGAGAGTTAAAAACATGAATGGAAATGTAGTCATTTTTTATCTGAAATAACATCTGGAATGATGAAAAAATAGAACTCTTATGAGACAACAACTTGTTCCGTTTTTTCAACAATTGCTTCAACCGCATTTTTTTTTTATTTCTCATCTTTTTTGGATATTTGTTAAAATAAAGTTCTGTATGAAATCTGGTACAACTTCGTCTTGGTCAGAAGCTAATTTTATTTTGGCAACCAATTCACTAGCTAATCTACCCTAATCTATTAATTATATTTTAAGTAAACGTATTTATGCATTTATAAATAGTTCACTGTTTAATAAATGTATATAATAAAACTAACTAATATTGCAAAAAAAATCCCGTGCAATTGAATTTTTTTATAACTCAATATTTAGCCGATAAATTGTAAACATTGCAATTTTGATTGTCAAAATAACTGGTAGTACCAACATAAAAACGACTTTTTTCCGCAAAGCCATCTATTGAGAATTTTATTTTTCTGTTTTCACGTTGGCAACAAATTTGTCGTTTCGTACGTCTCTGGGAATACCATTTTAGAGTCGGCACGAAACGAAATATTTATTAGGCGTCAAATACGACACGACTCTGAGAATAAGCCCATAGTTTTACTAATCACCGACTATTATTGACCAAATGATTGGTAAAAAAACAGTTCCTTGAAGATATTCTTTGGCTACTGATACGGTGAAGGTTTCTTGTGTTAATGTGGATTTAATAATCGTGTATTTTAGCATGAAGTTACAGGTTTATGTATATATCTCCATATCTTTTCGTAGGGTAGCTTGGGTTTTGAAATATGTATGTTCGAATGCTACTTCAATAATTAGAAAACCGCACGCAACTTCTTTGATTTTATGAATTTTTTTAATATGCTGTAACAGATGTTGAAGAGCAATTGTAGTGGATTTTCTAGGCATTTATAGATAGACATATTGATATTTATTAAGAGGCCTTTGCCCAAAAAGTAAGATAAGGTTTTTCGCTGGAGCAGATAACTTGAGCTGTAATTATCGGATTTTGATCTGGTTTTTTGCAAATGGTTGGTAATAGACCTACTTTTTACACTAGGTAGCTTTTTTTAAAGTTTTTGGCCTAGGTTGTCTGGAAATTTAAAAAAATTTCATTTCCATACAAAAAAACGTTGTGACCAAGATTTTTTCCACAATTTTCATCCAATTTGGGTGAAATTTTGAAGACAAGTAGTCTTTATAAAACGAGTCTACACTAGGTAGCCCTTTTTTCGTTTTCGACCTAGGCTGTCAGGAAATTTAAAATGTTTTTTCATTTCCATACAAAAAAAACGTTGCGACCTACATTTTTTCCACAATTTGCATCCAATTTGGGTGAAATTTGGAAAACAAGTAGTCCTAATAAAATGAATCTACACTAGGCAGCCGGTATTTTGATTTTTGACTCTAATTTTGATTTAACAGCAATTATATTTTCAAACTTTGATATAGAATAAAAACTAAACTAAAGAAAATAAATTCATAAAATGAAGTAATTTTTTAAATTTACTCTTTTCTCAACATTTTCTTAATTAAAATTTTCAAAAATAATAGAAAATAAGTTTGTAGGAGCCAAATTAAAGAAGTAACTTTTTCCAAAATTTTCTAAAACAATACTAATTTGAAATTGTTATGCAGAAAATAGTTCCACTAATGCCTAATAGGATCGTCGGTTGTAAATTGTTATATTCGCTATTATTTTTTGTAAATATCTCTCTCTTTGTTCTCTATATCCTTTCTTATTTTAGATATACATACTTCTTTTTTGCATTTTCTTAAACAGGTTTTAGTTATATGCAAATATTTTCATTTAAATTTTAAATTTAATATTTTAGAATTTTTTCGTTTTCTATATTCAGAATATTTATAATTTTTTAGGGGTTTAATAGTTTTTTTGTTGAATGTGCTAAAACTCTGTCGAGTAGGTTTAAAAAGTATAAATAGGAAAACTCAATAGCGTATTAAAATATTATTAATATTATAATAATGAATAATGAATACTAATAAATAACAAAGAGGATAGCTGTAAGCCATGTTATTTTAAAAATACCAACATTGTGCATATTACTTTTTAATGAACTTGCTCAATTTAATATTTACTAATTTTCTTTCATTTTTCATTATAAGTTATACATACTATAATTTCTAAAAAAATATATACGAGTATGTATGTAGATTAAAAAAAATTTCATTCTACCAAAGGTATTTTTTTTAAATGCATTCATTCAGTATAAATTAAACTACGATTGCATATTTGATTTTTTTCCCAAAAATAAGAAAAGTAGAAAAATATTTAAGTTTGAAATTTAAATATAAAAACTTATATCCTTTTGAATGGATATAAGAAAAACTCATTGCAGGTAACAAATATAAAAAAGGGTCAAGAAATATCCACAGCAATAAACCATCGTAAAATAAAAACAACAACAAAGGCACATAGGAATAATATTCTCAACTTAGTAGAAAACAATTTGAAATTATGTTATTTACTCAAAATAAAAATTTTGTGTTATACAAAATCATTTTGTGTGTGCATATTTTTTTGTGTGTGTTGCCGATCATTTTGTGTGTGCATATTTTTAAATTGTTATACACACCATGTACAAAACGAAGTATACCAGATATAATTTTACTTTTTGGGCAAAGGCCTCTTAAGAGAAGGCCTTTGCCCAAAAGAGGCCTTTGCCCAAAAAGTAAAATTATAAAAATTGCTAAAATTTTGTAGGAAACTACTTGTCTTCCAAATTTCACCCAAATTGGATGCAAATTGTGGAAAAAATCTAGGTCGCAACGTTTTTTTTGTATGGAAATGAGAAAACATTTAAAATTTCCTGACAGCCTAGGTCGAAAACGAAAAAAGGGCTGCCTAGTGTAGACTCGTTTTATAAAGACTACTTGTCTTCAAAATTTCACCCAAATTGGATGAAAATTGTGGAAACAATCTAGATCGCAACGTTTTTTTTGTATGGAAATGAATTTTTTTTTAAATTTCCAGACAACCTAGGTCAAAAACTTTAAAAAAAAGATGCATAGTGTAAAAGGTAGGTCTATTTCCAACCATTTGCAGAAAACCAAAATCCGATAATTACAGCTCAAGTTATCTGCTCCAGCGAAAAACCTTATCTTATTTTTTGGGCAAAGGCCTCTTAATGGGTTGGGTATTTAACACATTTTCTCTAATACTTTTTTTTATCTAATAATATTATCCATGGTTTTTTATAGAAAAGATGCAGACTTATAGGACGGTATGACTTATATTGCATATGTGATCTTTTTCCAGCCTTATGGATATATATATAAGTATTTCACTTTTACCGTTCTCTTAGGTTTATAATATTTGTAAATGTCATATTATTATTATTAAATAGTAAACTTTTTTTTACTTTCCATTTTATGAATTTACAATTCTTATATACATATAATATGTCGGTTTAGTGCCCTATAAATTTGGGCCCCTTTTTGGCACGGCGGCCGCATGTACCAATAAAATCATGTGGGGTATCAAATGATCTTAATGGAGGATAATCCGTGAGGCGCGGGGGGTCATGTGCATCACATACTCCATTACTAATTTATATGTGCATATCTTCCCACAAATGGGATGGTGTGAATTTGCATCAGAGCCATTAAAAATTGTTTGCTGTTAATAATTTTACGGAAGTTCACTGAGTCGGCTTGTTGTTTCTAATTAACAGATTTTTGGGACAGCATAATATTACATTGAATCTAATTAACAGATTTTTGGGAGAGCATAATATTACTTTTTAATTTTATGTCATATTTTAAAATGCACAACAGTGTCACAAATTGAAAAAAAAAAATATAACAAAACCCTTGCAAATGATTCTCAAATTAATTAATTTTTATATAATGTAGTTGTAGACAAATATATATTTTAACTACTATTCCCTTTCGTGTGGTTAAATTAAAAATTTAATGACTTTCACCTCGTAAATGTTCGACAAAGTCAAAAAATGATAAATTATAAATTGGAAAATAATATACGAACCCTATATCATATGTATTGATCCATTGCAATATTTTATAATTTCTCTTCAAAGAAGATATTCTGTGTTGTTATTTATATATAAATAAAACATTTTTTTAATTTTTTTTTATTATTAATAGTATTTCTTCAATTCCATGAGAAAAAAACAAATTTATTTTACTGTACGATTTTATTTTTTTTATTCTTTTGTAGGAAAAAGATCAATATGGTAATGAAGTTCAACGTCTTGCACGACCTTTACCAGTTGAATATTTGTTGGTAGATGTACCAGCTTCAACACCAAAATCACCAATGTATACGTTTACCCCATGCGATAAAAGGCAACCATTTCCAATCGAAAATCGTTATTTGGATGGTCATTTACAAGATTTTAATGCATTGAGTACATATTTAAGTCATTGGCAGTCAGATGAATTCTTAGATGCGATATCAGATTTTCATCTATTAATTTATTTATATAAAATGGATATGTTACCAATGAAGGACCAAATGAAAAATCTTTTTAAAGCTGTTAAAGATAAAAATAAAGATTTAGCAGATCAATTTAAAACTGAAGAAGTTTGGATAACACTAGAAACGTTAATCGCTGCTAGTTCTAGTTCAACTGGGTACTAAAAAATAAATAAAATAAAAAGAACTAAGAATAAAAATTAATTATTCTTTTTTATATTTTTTTGTAGTGGAACTGGTAGCTATCCAGATAAATCTTCCGGTAGTGATACAGTTGCGGCAGATAATTGGACATGTAATCATTGCACTTTCATAAATCGTATTGATTTAAATAGTTGCGAAATTTGTAGTCTTCCGAGATAAACATTTTTAACAACAAGCTTTCACGATATTTATTGAAAATTAATGTTAGTCTTTGATAAAACTAAAACAAAATAACTTGGAATATTAAATTTTTCTTGAAATACAAAATTATGTACGAATGCTTGGGGTAAAAATTCAATACAAGAAATTTTTAAATGATTATTAAAATTAAACACTATAAAAAATAAAAAACAAACTATAATTATAGAATTTTCTGTATATACATATGTATATATATATATATATATATATATATATATATATATGGACAATAATAAGTTACATATTATATATAATATATTGCCAATCATATATATATACATATACATATATACAACGAACTATATAATGTAGAAGCCTAAAGAGGTTATGTTTTCATATAAATGATTGGTCCCAACATCTGACAGTGACGCTGGGGTAAAATGACAGTTGGCGGATATAAATTTAATAATTAAGCCATGTACTATTTGGTGTAAAAATAGAAGTCGTGACGTCATTCAGGCCTGTCAAATTTTTTATTGCTTTCTAAGAACAAATCAAATATTATTTAAATTATAATTAATTATAAATTATAAATAAATAAATAAATTATGCAATAAAAATGATAAATTATACAATAAAAAATTTGAGAATAAAGAGTGACGTCACGACTTCCATTTTTACACCAAATAGTACATGGCTTAATTATTAAATTTATATCCGCCAACTGTCATTTTACCCCAGCGTCACTGTCAGATGTTGGAACACGAATTCTAACCTCTTAAGCCTTCTATATTATATAGTTCGTTGTATATATATATATATATATATATATATATATATATATATATACACATATGTATATACATATATACATTTTTGGACTTCGTCGAACATATATATATATATATGCCTTTTATCGCATATGTATATATAATATATAAAAAAAACTAATATTTCTTTGATTTATGTTGTTTTGATTTTACTATTAATTTGGAGTAAGTTAAGCTTATAGACAAATTGTAAGTATGTAAATTTAGAATTTTTTCGCAAAAATATTAAATAATATAAATAAATTATTATTCACAATAAAATTGTATTTTTACTATAATCGTCTATGAGACGTCTACTCCTTTTCAAATGAATTAGTTTGAATAATTAGAAATTGATTTATAACCTAAAATGTCCAAGAATCAAAAGTTAAATAAATATTACCATTGTATTTATATTTTCTATAGAATATAAATACAATGATATTACTATAAAATTTCTTCAACAGAATATTCCTGAAAACTTTTCGAATGAATTTCGTAACGTAAATTTAATTTTGGTATTCCTGAAAACGTAACGATTCTTTATCGAATCGATATATTCTCTAAATGATTTTTTTAACGTTTCAATCGAAATTTTTAACGTCAACTATTTTGTTTACGTTATTGTAAAATTCATAATTTATTCATACAAACAATTTTTTAATTAAAAAAAATATAATTTTATTATAATTTTTTATTTATGTTTAGACCTCTATTATGATGGAGAAGATCCAATTCGAACAACGTCATCTCACCTTTATACGATTCTTCACATACGTCTTCAAAAACTTGATTCTGATCATCTCTAGAAAAATCATCAATAAGCTAAATTTCATTCATACCATCATCTGATAATTTTATTTCATCCGTAATTAATTTTTTAAATTTAATTTCTCCTGGCCTAATAAGTAGTTCTAATTTTTTTAATAAATCATTTCCGAATATTAAAGAAATGTTCATCTTTTCAATTGGCATTATATACAGATCAACTTAAAAAAAATCATTTTGTATTTTAATTTGTTGTTTTATTTATTTCTTAGGAAAATATTGGTAAACCACCTAAACCAACAAAAGTACGATTTGTATGTTATAATTGTGATTCACATTTTAATTTTTTGTAAATATCTTCACGTAATAAACAAGCTGAATCTCCAGTATCAATTAATGCATTGACTTCATTCTCACCAATATTCACTTTAATAATAGTTGACAAATCATTTGAAATATTTATTGGATTTGATTTTGAAACTATTATTTGACACTATTAAAAAGGACATACTTTTGCAATGTGACCAAACTGTTGACAAAAAAACACACTTGTATCTTTGTCTTTATTAATAAAAAACTTTGATGTATTTCCTACTTCGTTACAATTAAAACACTTTCTATACTCATTATTTGTCACTTTATTTTGTTGACCACCAACAACTTGAGTTGGTTTAAATTTATTTTCATTACTTTTATTTACATAAGTTTTTAATTTTTTCTCATAGATAATAATTTTATCCTTAAGTTGTTGTATTGTTTCAGCTTCATATAAAAAAACTTTTTTCACCAGAACTGTCAAATATGCCATCAACAATACATTATATTAGTGATTTTTCATCTACATCATCTTTAGTAGCAATTTCTCTGCATTTTTAAAATATATTCCTGAAAACTTGTACTTTTTTTCTTTTCATTAATTAAAATACGATGTAAATCCAATGCTGAAAGAACCTTCCCAGACTCAGCTTTTAAAACGGCTTTTAATTCAACATAGTTTCTCGGTTTTTTCAAATCTATTGCTTCTCTAGTAATATCTATTATTAATTTTTTGCAATTAAATTTTTTTTTCTAATTCATGCCAAATTGTAGGTAAATTATTTTTCCCATCAAATTTTGGTAACGAATCTTCAACTTTTATTTGATTTTGTAACTGACAAAAGTTATTTGATTTTGTAACTGACCCGCAACTGCACCACCACCAACTACAACTGCACGCTGTTCCACTCTACCAATTTGTTCCTTAAATTCTTCGATTTCTTCCGCCGTAAAATCCAATTTTTGTTGTAACTGCATAATTAATTCTTCTTTTTCGGTAGCCTCCTGCTTACAATTTTTTGCTTCTTTTTTAATTTGTACGTCTTTCTCCATCAAATCTTCGTCTTTTAATTTTAAATCAGCTTCCAATTTTTGTTATCTCTTATTTTGTTTTTCCCACTTTATTTCCCACTCTGGGGGGCTACTATGAAAAAAATGCGCGCGCCGCGCCTTTCCAATATCGAATTTTGCTACTATGAAATAAAAATATTCGACGTCTGTCGAATGATCCGCCTTACCATGAACGTTAAATTGCCGCGCCTGCGCATTTTATGCGCGATCGAATATTTATATTCGACAGCAAAATTGATGACGGATATTTATTTCCGGTAGTTATTTTAACATGTAAACATTTCTAAATTAAAAAATATATTTATTTAATGTGTAAATAAATTATATTAAATAAAAAAAAACAATAAATGTAGTTTAAATAAAAGTAAGAAATTTTTTTAATTTTTTATTTTCGGGTTTCAACAAATTCAAAACAATTTGTTATTAGTGGAGTATTTATTTAATAAAAAATGACGACATCGCTAAAAAAAATTTTAAATGCTCTAATAATAATAATTTTATAAATAAAGCAAAATGCAATAAATCCATTTTATACTTTTTTTTACTTTCTTTAGTTCAAAATTAAATTAATAACTTTAAGTTTACCAAAATAAACTTCTTGTTTATATTTATAAATGTCAAAAATTATGTTTTTAAACAATCAGCTGATCATTTTATTCTAAATACCCCAATAAAAATGGCAATGCGCCTATAAAAATTGGTAAAGCGCCAATGTTTTTTGTAAATGTGTCTCGGATAAAGCGTCAAAAAAGTTGTTCGATATCTAATTTCCATAGTAGGGTAATTCGACGCGGATCGCATTCTTATTTTGCGCATAATATTCGATATGCGCGGCGATCGAATAGTTTCATAGTAGCCCCCCTGCTTGCGTCTCATCAAACAAAAGTTTCAATTCTTCAATGGTTTACATCTTGAAAAACAAATTAGCCGTTAATATAAAATTAATATAAAAAAACATAAAAGGTACAGTTGAAATATTTGAAGTAAAAAAAAAATATTATATGGGAAATTTAATTTTGTTTCTAAATTGATATTTTATTATAAATATAGCTAAAATTATATTGAATTTAAGGACATTATTTTATTTTATTATAGGCGCGCTTCGTATTTTTCTAAAAATGTTCAATTGTGAAAGTTTTATATTGACAAATAAATTGGGAATCTTATTTATTTTAAATTTAGTTATATATTTTACTCTAGGAATGTTATATTTTATAATTACCGCAGGTAAAATATAAATAATAATGAAAATGGTATAATTAATTTTACCTTCAATAAATTCATATAAAAATAAATTAATTTGTTATATGAAACAGTAATACGCATTTCTCTGTCCACAATAAAGGTTGATATTGATTTTTCATTATTAAAAACATTAATTTCCTTGTTATAATAATTGAAAATTAATAAATTTTAATTTTGTGTAAATTTAAATTTTAATATTTTATTTTATTTTATTAACAGTACAATTATTTTACTATTTTTGTTGTTAGAACGGCAACTGTTTAAATTTTTCAAATTTATACCCTAGACACACCAAAATTGAACACCAAAGTTTTCACAAAAACTAGAGTTGAAAACTTTTATAGTGGCACACCAAAAATGGAGAGAGATTTCGTTTTAGGTTGTCAAATTATGAAAATTGTTTATTTAAACAACTTTACGTAAAAACCAAAAAATTAAAGACCCGTAATTATTTGTTTTTAATGTCAAATTTTGATTTAATTATATTAAAAATTATTTAATAAAATTTAATTTTTTTTTTTTTTTTTAATTTTTGATTTTTTTCTTATTTTTCCCAAAAATTGCTACTTTTGTATGGAAACTTGGCTATGCCAACTTCAAAAATACGTATCTTCTATTTTGTCATAGATGGCGCTAGCATATATTTTCGCGAAAACCTTACAAATTTGTAGGTTTCGTGTTTTCAATTTGTTCCGGGGAAGTAGTTACGTTTTTGAAAACGTATCGAGATTAATTTACGAACGTTTTAAAACGAGCGATCGGCTGAAACGAACGTAAACGTTAGATCGTGATGCCATCGCGCGTCAAAAAATATCTATTCAAAAAAATCTAAATCAGCTGTTTGTTGTCATTATTGTCATTATATTGAAAAAAATTAAAAATAATAAATAAATTTTATTGTTTTTATTAAAATTTAATTTATTTCAAAAATTTTACATTTTTTTGTTTATTTGAATTGACACTGTATTTTTTTCCAATTTTTGGTTATACATAATAAAAATTTATTTCACCGCTAAATTTATTCCACAGTTGTTTTACTCTTAGTTTCATTTTCTTTGCAAAGTAAATAAATTTACAAAAAGCATTTATACTATATTTAAACTATATTTAAATATAGTTTACTATATTTATCAAATTTAGGCCTAAAAAAATTAATTGGTATGGTAGTTTTAGACGTAGAGAAAGCCTTTGATTCTGTGTGGCATGATGGACTTGTTCATAAAATGTATGTTTTAAAATTCCCCACATATTAAGTCGTTGGAAAATAAAGATAAATGATTCCAAAAAGCAATTTTTTTCTCTCGAAAAACAAAAATCTGCAATTTACCATCTACCGATCTTTCACTAGGTGGCCAAGATATCCAATGGTGTCAATCTGTTAAATATCTTGGAATTTACCTAGATAGAAAACTAAAATTTAAGTATCATATAGACTACATAATAAAAAAATGCGATTTATTAATTAAAGTATTATATCCTATGATCAATCGCAACTCATATTTGTCCATGGAAAATAAAATTATAATATACAAAATGATTTTTCAGAGCATAATGCTGTATGGTTCACCTGTTTGGGGTAGTTGCGCTAAATCCCACATAAAAAATTTGCAAATAAAGCAAAACAAAATATTGAAAATGATGCTTAATTTGCCTTTTTATTTTTCAACAAAAGCATTACATAAACTGTCTGGTACGATGACAATACATACAATCACAAATTATAAACTGAAATTTCAAAATAGCCAGTATAGTGAACTGTTCAATCAATGATCATATATGTATCATATATGTCGTCTAATTAGAATAAGTTTTTATTTAGAGTATAAGTTAGGTTAATTTTTTTTTTTTTTTTTTCATATTTAAGGTTTTTTATTTTTAAATTTTTTCCTTAAAACTATAAATTATTAATTAAATTACATAATAAATGAAATAATTTCGTCTGTGGATAAAAGTAAATTTTAAGCTGTTAAGGTTAATCCTAATCTCTAGCATATAAGTTTTTTTTTAAATGTATTTTTTTTTATATTTAAATATTGAAATAAATAATAATAATAAATAAATAATAGAAAAAGAAAAATTAAATTTTCATACTAACATTTGAAAATATTAAATAAATATATCGTTTTGATATGAAAACGATAATAAAATATATTAACGTTAAAAATTTCGATAAAACGTCAAGAAAATGAGTTATAAAATCAATCGATTCGATTGATAATCGATACGTTCTTCATTATAATTCGAAACGTTATCAGTGATGCCAAAATGACAATTTCGATTCGTTCACACGTTACGAATTCCCCGATACACGTGGTGAAAACTGTACTAAAACTAAAACATTATGAATTCCTATTTTTGAAGTTTGAAAACACTAAAACTGGGGTGGTATCGCGTATTGTGATGGTGTGACAGTCACTTTGTTATATTCCAAAGTGATCACAATTATTTTTGGTACTATGTAATGTGATCACAAAATGACTAACTAGAATCTGGCAACCCGTGAAATATATTTATACCAAAAATTGGCAGCACTTGTAATTTGTAAGCAAAAAATTGGTAACACTTGTAATTTATATCAAAAGCCGTGTTTTTTTTGTAGACCCATATATAAATTTGTCAACAAACGGAAATTTTTACATAGAAAACAATGGAGGGAGGGGGGTGTTTTTCTACAAAACGGCGTATTTGAAATACGGACGTAGGTATTTCAATTTTTTTTATGAAATATATATGTACATTATCCTGTATGAAATTATATATGCCCATATTTTCATCTGGGATTTTCTCTGGTACCCCTGGATGGATTGGGCTTATATTTGGTAAACACAATCATTATAGTGGTCTGGATGAAATGATGAATGGCCATATTTTCATCTGGGATTTTCTCTGGCACCCCTGGATGGAGTGGGCTGATATTTGGTAAACACAATCATTATAGTGATCTATAGTTAACTATGCCAGTGCTCCTCCATTATTTCCCACAAAATATCAGAAATCACGCTTTCATCATATAACCATCTTCAAAGTAGAGCTAATTGAGGAGCACTAGCATAATTAACTATAGAGCGCTATAGTGAATGTGTTTACCAAATGTCTGCTCAATCCATCCAGGGGTGCTAGAGAAAATTCCAGATGAAAATATGGCCACTCATCATTTCATCCAGACCACTATAATGATTGTGTTTACCAAATATAAGCCCAATCCATCCAGGGGTACCAGAGAAAATCCCAGATGAAAATATGGCCATTCATCATTCCATCCGGACCACTAATTTGAATGTGTTTACCAAATATCAGCCCAATCCATCCAGAGTCAAGAAAAAAATAAAAATATCCACCGTTGTGACAACAAATTATATATCCCCTTTAAGAAAATCGAACCGTAAACGAACCGTAAACGAACCGCCGGCGAAGTCTTTTCTTCATATATGAGTTCGTTTACGAACCGCCTTTGCAGTTCGTAAGCGAACCGGAAACGTAAATGTTAGAACAGTAGAAAAAAAAACGTAACGCCAAGAGTTCGCCAAAATCGGTTCGTTTACGAAACGCCGCAACGATTCGTTTTGGAACCGCCAAATTCGGTTCGTTTACGAACTGATTTTATTTCTAGAAATAAAAATACGGAAAAGTTATTTTTTTAGCATTTATTTCATATAAAAAATATAATTTTTAACAATAAATAATTATTTCACCACTGATTTAATTTTTTTAAATTTTATTACTTAATTTATTATATAAAACACAAAATTACTTATTAATATTTATTTTATTATATTTAACAAAATACTATTATAAGACACAACCTTTGTCACTCCTGTTTATTTTTGTTATGAAATTATAAAGTTTATTTTAAAAAGGCGTTACTTATCTAGTTCGTATACGGTTCGCCAAAAGCGAATTCGCTTATATTTCTTAAAGGGTCACGCGAAAACTATCACAAAAGTGTGATTATCATTGTGACAATCACGTTACGCGATGCTAGATTGTGATTTGTGATAGTTGATAGTCACAAATCACTTTACGGAATACCCACCCTGAGTTTTCGGTCTGGTGTGTCACGGGTTCGGGTATTATATGAAAAATAATTTTGTGTTTAAAAAAAATTAAATTTATTAATTAAAAATTTGATTTTGAAGAGAAAATAAGAGTGATAATTAAAAATTACTAAATTAATAGAGAAGTGGAATTATTAATCTTAAAATAAATATCAAGCGTAGTGTTTAACAAAGTAAATCTTCATTCTACTGGAATATCTTTTTATAGGTGATTTATAATTATAAAAATATATAAATTTAATTGGTAAAAACCATATTAAACTATTTCTGGAAACATAAGTTAAAGTTTATTTTAGAAAAGTTAATAATTTAAAAAAATATATTTTATATTTTTTTGTGATGAAAATTTTAACCAATCAGAATTAGGCTGGGGCATGACATGCGTTTTTGTTTTATGAGGGAGTGCGTTATAAATTATGAGTATAATTGTTATATAATTTTATTGTAAATTTTAACATTTCCAAAAAGAAAATAGCGAAATTATGCGTGGGAAAATAGTAAAGAAATAAATTAAGGAGATATTGGGAGCCAATATAGAAATTTGTTTAACAAAAATTGTTGTATTCAAAGAATTGAATTATTAAATAGATATTAAAGTTCATGTTTATGAAATATTTTTTAAATAAAAAACCAAATTGTGATTAATAATATACAGTTTTATTAAAAATACCACTACTAATATTTTTTAAAATATATTCCAGCCACTTGTCCCCCTTTAATACTACCCTTTTTGCAATTATTGCAAACTACATAAGCAGTCAAATTCCTATGTATGCAAAAGTACTTCACTAAATTTATAATACAGCGCATCCTTATATTCTATTATCTAAGATTTATCTAAGCTATTTATTTTTGTTAAAATTGATTTATACATCCTTCAATTTTAAACCACGTACTTTTTTATCGAGGTTGTGCCCCCAAAATATGTAGACCTATAATTTTAAATAAATTATATAGGATTTTTCTTTTTAAGTAAAATCAAATTTAGTAATTTTACAAAATTAGTCTTTTTTTTAATTTACGGACAACATTTATGAGATTTTTTAAAAAGACTAATTTGAAATTTAAAAAGACTATTTTGACTTGAAAATGCTATATATCTTTATTGAGTTTAAATTTAATTATAATATAAAAATTAATATATTTGTTTTAAATTCAAAATTTAAATTCAATCAATTCTACCAATAGTATAAAAAAATTGTATAATTCTTTTATTTTATCATCTTATTCTCACATATATTCAAAATTGTTTTCAATAAGTTATAAAAAAATTATTTTCAATAAGTGATGCAGCTGCTTTACTATAGCAGCTATTTCAATAAGTGATGCACCTGCTCACAATAAGTGAAAAAACTGTTAATAATAACTTAATAATAATTATTTTCAATAAGTGAAAAAAGTGTTGACTCCTTATTTCATTCGTCCTTCACTTTGAAATTTGACATATTCCCCTTTTGTGATTGGCGATTTTATTTGCTGTCGATAGTCGATAGTCTGGTCTTGTCGATTTTTATTTTGTATTGTCTAATTATATCGTCTCGTCTAAAAAGTATTGCCATATCACATTTTAAATTATATTACTCTACATTTTAAGAATAATAGTGATTTATTTTAGAATTGCAAAATCTTAATCCCCCTTATTGTGAGTGGCGATTTTATTTGCTGTCGATAGTCGATAGTCTGGTCGTGTCGATTTTTATTTTGTATTGTCTAATTATATCGCCTCGTCTAAAAAGTATTGCCATATCCCATTTCAAATTATATTACATTTTAGACTAATTGTGGGTCGATTTGTATGTGATTATGTATGGCGATTTTAATAGACAATTGTCGATAAAATTGATATTTTATGGCGATTACATTTTTGTTCGCGACAGACAACGAAATGTGTGCTTTATTTTCAATTAAGCAGTTAACTTGGGCTGATATTTGGTAAACACATTCAAGTTAGTGGTCTGGATTAAATGACGAATGGTCATATTTTCATCTGGGATTTTCTCTAGCACCCCTGGATGGATTGGGCTGATATTTGGTAAACACATTCAAATTAGTAGTCTGGATGAAATGACGAATAGTCATATTTTCATCTGCGATTTACTCTGGTACCTCTGGATGGATTCGACTGATATTTGGTAAACACATTCAAATTAGTAGTCTGGAATAATTTACTCTGGTACCTCTGGATGGATTGGACTGGGATTTACTCTGGTACCTCTGGATGGATTGGACTGATATTTGGTAACTACACTCATTATAGTGTTCTATAGTTAACTATGCCAGTGCTCCTCCATTAGCTCTACTTGGAAGATAGTTATATGATGAAAACATGATTTCTCAGACATTGTGGGAAATAATGGAGGAGCACTGGCATAGTTAACAATAGAGCACTCTAATGATTGTTTTTACCAAATATCAGCCCAATCCATCCACGGGTGCTAGAGTAAATGCCAGATGAAAATATGACTATTCGTCATTTCATCCAGACTACTAATTTGAATGTGTTTACCAAATATCAGCCCAAGTTAACAGCTTAATTGAAAATAAAGCACCCAATTCGTTATCTGTCGCGAATAAAAATGTTATCGTCATCAAATATCAATTTTATCGACAATTGTCTATTAAAAACGCCATTCATAATCACATGAGACGATTTTAGTACAGAATCGACTCTCGCCTCGACATTCACAATAAGGGCCAATGTTTTCTATTGGCATACAATTTCCAACACCTCCATCTCTCAATTAGCATCTAACCAATAACCGTTTGTATATAAGTTAACACTTGTTAACTCTATCAGATACAAATTATTAAAAATTCCATTCCCAAGAAATAATAAAATTTAAATTATAAAAACTAAGTGTCATATTGCACTTGAATTAAACGCGCATCCGTAAATTATCTTTCCCCCTTATTGTGAGTGGCGATTTTATTTGCTGTCGATAGTCGATGGTCTGGTCGTGTCGATTTTTATTTTGTATTGTCTAATTATATCGCCTCGTCTAAAAAGTATTGCCATATGCCATTTCAAATTATATTACATTTTAGACTAATTGTGGGTCGATTTGTATGTGATTATGTATGGCGATTTTAATAGACAATTGTCGATAAAATTGATATTTTATGGCGATTACATTTTTGTTCGCGACAGACAACGAAATGTGTGCTTTATTTTCAATTAAGCAGTTAACTTGGGCTGATATTTGGTAATTGATACTATTCTTTAGTACTATTTATACTATTGTTTGGTACAATGGATACTATTGATTTTGTTTATGGAACTTAAATTTATATTTTTTTCAATAATAAATAAAAAAAATCCGTTTATGATAAATTTTTAATTTTATTTATTGTATATTTATATTCTTATAACTTTTATATTTTTTTATTTTGAACACCTTTCCATTTATTGAAAACGTCCAAATACTATCCAAATAAAACCAAATAAATCAAATAAAATTATTTTAGAAATTAAAAATTAAAAATTTTAATTTTAAACATTCAAAATTTGAAATTTGAATGGCATAAATGACACGATATTTGTGGAGGGGATAGCAAATTAGCAGTATTGCCATATACAATTACCAAAAGCTCTACTAGCGCCATATCAGTTTGGAAGGAGAACTAATATCAATTAATTTCGGCATTTTGTTCTAAATAAACACCCCGTGATTTTGACTTAAAAGTAATAATAAAAATAACTCAAAAAATTAAATTTTCTAGTTTGTGTTTTTTTAATTAAAAATAATAAAGGAAAAATTAAACTGGCACCCGAGCAGGGACCAATAGTTGGTATCTTCGAGTGTAAAAAAATTTAATAATTTTAAATGAAATAATTTAATTCAATCTAATAAAAAGAAGAAAAACATTAAGTTAAATAATAAATAATTCATATCAAAGAATAAATAATAATTGAACAAAAATCAATAATTAATAAGAAAAGAACTATCAATAAATTAAAGTGAATAATTATTCATCAAAATTAAAAACTTTAGATTTATTAAGTGGACCAAATCTTAATAAATCTTTGAAGAAACACATTGTATCAGCGCTGGAGAACAGTATTTTCAACGTACAGAATTGGGAAACGAGGCCCCGGAGTCACCTTCACCACAAGGAAAAACGGAGTTGCAGAATAGCTAAAATAATTGCAGAATAGCTAAAGCAAAATATTCTTCAGCAGCCGCCCAGTTTGTTGGAAGGAAATTATCTACTCGGATCAACATTTTACAACTCCAGATGGAAAAACATCTGTTAATATTTGTTGGTAACACAGACAACATCCTTGTTGGTAACACAGACAACATCTTTGTAGGTAACACAGACAACATCTTTGTTGGTAACACAGACAACATCTTTGTTGGTAACACAGACAACATCTTTATAGCACCCTGCACATGAGTTACCAACGAATAAAAGTAGGCGAGTTCTACGTAGGCTTCAGAAGTATCAACATCGATATATTGTAAATACCCTTCTGGTATAAGTATTATTTAAATTATTAATTAAACCCTTCTGGTTTAAGTAAATATAATTGTTGGAATAAATATATAAGAAATCGAACATTTGGATTCTTATTTAACCACCGGCCCAAGATCCAACAAAGTGGCAACGAGGATTAAAAGGATTTTTACAGATAAAAAAAAAGTAAAAATCACGTTTTTTTTCTGGTTCTGATCGAAAAAAAATCATAAAAAAAAATCACAACCACGTTTTTTTGGAGTTTTTTTTTTGTCGCGTGAAGAAAAATAAAACCAATATAAAAGTTTTTTTTTTATCGAAAAAAAAGCACATGACACAAGTTTTTTTTTTGCATCATTATAGTTTTTTTTTTTTCGCTTTTCGTGATTGGATATAGTAATGGCGGATGCAACATTGGCCAAGATTTTGGAGGCGCAACAGGCAGCAATAAGTCGTCATGATGAACTACTTAAAAAATTAGTTGATGCCACAACGGGTCAATGTCAGTCACAACGAGCGCAGCAACCGTTTGCCGAAAACATAATGGACACGTTGGCGAAAAACATAAAAGACTTCACATATGATCCGTTAAAGATTGTTCGTACGCAACGCACAAGTGTAAATTAAAGATTGTTCGTACGCAACGCACAAGTGTAAATATTGCGGTGTTATTGGTCATAGAGAAGGTTATTTTTCGTGTTCATCCAATAAAATGAAAGATAACAAAGACCATAGAAAAAAGAGCAACAAAAGTAAGACGTCATCGAAATCAAACAAGATCAGCAGCATTATCAATCAAGTCAACTCATCGAATAAAAGAAAATTCGTGAAAATCATGATAAACAACAAAGCTGTCAACTTGCAACTGGACACAGGTTCTGACCTAACAATAATTTCGCGAGCTAAACACAAACAAATAGGCCTACCGACATTATCAGATACCAATCACAAAGCCAGAGATGCGTCTTCTTCACAAATTAAATTTGTTGGGGAATTTTATTGTACTCTACAGATCGGGGAAACCCAAAAACAAGGTAAAATTTTTGTATCAGAAATTGAAAATTTAAACGTTTTAGGCATTGATTTGATTGAGGAATTCAAGTTGTGGGAACAACCAATCAAATCATTTTGTAATATGGTGAGCTGTCAAAACAAAGACGAGTATATCCAAAATGTCAGAAGCAGATTTCAAGATGCTTTTACTGACGCGCCAAGGCATTGCGCCAAATATCAAATTCATCTCGATCTTAAACCAGACGCAACACCAGTTTTCAGGCTGAAACGTACCGTAGCATATGAATCTGTAGGGCAAGTGGAAGATGAATTAAAAAGGTTAGAAATTGCTGGTATCATAAAACCAATAAATTTTTCCACTTGGGCAGCACCAATAGTTGTCGTTAAGAAACCAAACGGCAAAATTCGAATCTGTGCTGACTATTCAACAGGTCTCAATTCACAGCTTGAGTCACACAGATATCCACTGCCGGTGCCCGATGACATTTTTGCCAAAATGTCAAACTGCCGAATTTTCACAAAGCTGGACTTATCAGATGCATGTATGCAAATGGAAGTAGATGAGGAAACAAAACAACTTCTAACGATCAACACGCATCGTGGTTTATACGCTTTCAACAGACTTGCGCCTGGTGTCAAATCAGCAACCGGGGCATTTCAACAAGCTATGGACACAATTTTGAGTGGTATACCTCATACTTCACCTTATTTAGATGACGTATCAATAGCAACTTCATCAATCGAAGAAAATTTCAAAATATTAACAGATGTGTTACAACGATTTTCAGAGTATGGTTTAACCTTAAATTTTTCAAAATGTTAATTTTTCGCCGAAAAATGTAAATTTCTCGGACATATCATTGATCAACATGGTATTCGTCCTGATAAAGCCAAAATTGATGCAATTAACAAATTACCTGCACCAGCAAATATTAGCGAACTTCGATCGTTTCTTGGGGCAGTAAATTATTATGGCAAATTTTTAAAACAAATGCGAGAACTTCGTACACCATTAGACGAACTCCTTCAAAAAGACACAAAGTGGTGTTGGTCACGCCATTTTGCAGAGTCTTTAAAAAACTGCTAAAAAAACTGCTAAATTGAAAAACTCAAAAAATTTAAAAAACTACTAAATTCAGAATTGCTACTAACTCATTTCAATCCAGCATTACCAATAACAGTCGCAGCTGACGCGTCAAATGCTGGTATTGGTGGTCGAATATCACATACCATGCCAAATGGTATAGAAAAACCAATTTATCATGTTTCCAGAGCGCTTAACGCGGCAGAAAAACACTACAGCCAGATTGAAAAAGAAGTGTTAGCGTTGGTTTTCGCAATAACTAAATTTCACAAAATGACGTATGGTAGAAAGTTCACGCTACTGACAGATCACAAGCCACTGTTAACAATATTTGGTTCAAAAAAAGGTATAGCAACACATACAGCAAATAGGTTACAGCGCTGGTGTTTAACGTTAATGGCGTATGACTTCAATATCAAATATGTACCAACAGCCGAATTAGGTTACGTCGACATTTTGTCTCGCCTGATAAATAATAAGCAAACCAGTGATGAAGATTACGTCGTGGCATCGTTATCAAATATCGAAGATGACGTAGCTGAAGTGGTTCAACAATCAATTAGTCAACTACCAATTACTTATAATATGGTAAAAGCTGCTACAAAAAAGGATAAAATTTTAGAGCAAGTCAATATGTATATGGTGAATGGGTGGCCTAAAAATTTAAGCAATATGGAAATTGAGGTAAAAACATTCTATTCTCGTAAAAAATTTTTATCAATTGTAGATGATTGCATACTCTATGGTTATCGTTTAGTAATTCCAAGATGTTACAGAAAAAGTATTATGAAGCAATTGCACAAAGGTCATCAAGGCAGTTCAAGAATGAAAGCAATCGCTCGTAGTTATGTATACTGGCCGATGCTGAAATAGAGTTTCATACAAAAAATTGTCCAAATTGTGTGTTGGTAGCCAAATCACCAACAAAAAGTACACTTTCATCATGGCCTATTCCACAATCACCAATGGAAAGAATACATATTGACATTGCTGGTCCTGTAAATAATTATTATTATGTTGTCATAGTGGACGCTTTTTCAAAATATCCAGAAATAATTCAAACAAAAAATATTTCTACATCTACCATTACAGATTTTATCAACCTTTTGTTCAAGATTCGGTTGACCGACAATGGTACACAGTTTACTAGTGATACATTTTCAAAATTTTGTGCAAAGCGAAGCATAAATCATATCAGAACGGCTCCGTATCACCCCAAGTCAAATGGGCAAGCGGAACGGTTCGTCGATACGTTAAAAAGAGCATTAAAAAATCAAATCAATGTTCATCGGATTCTCAAGCACTACAAGAATTTCTTCTCGCTTATCGATCAACACCTAATCGCAACGTGCAACAAAATAAGTCTCCAGCGGAAGTGTTTTTGAACAGAAAAATTAAAATTAATTTAGATTTAATAAAAAAATCAAGTCAAAGTTCAAAAATACGAAATGAAGAGATGGAACATCAGTATAATAAAAAGCACGGTGCAAGATTTCGTGCATTCAAAATCGGCGACAAGATTTTTGTGCAACGATATAAAAAGAATATAAAAAATTGGATTCCGGCTATCGTAACTAAACGTATTGGTTCAGTTAATTATTTAGTAAAACTTGAACCTTCTTCACAAAACTCACATACGCTCAGATCAACAGAAGTCAAATCACACATCAACCAAATGCGCGAACGATTAAGTGAAAATTCAGCATATCAGTCATTGGTTGAAACATTCGACTTACATACACCTGACGTCACACAATCAACAAACTTACAATTAACACATTCACAATCAACATTACCAATTTCAGAGTCAACAAATTCAAAATTTCAGCAATCAGATTCATCAAACGAATCAGCATCAAATCAACCAATAATGAATAGTTCAGCATAATTACCATTAATTGAGTCTACAGTGCCATCATCACATAATCCAACTAATGACGTAATGACGCAGTCAGAAACATTAGTCGATTCAATCGAAAATTCTGAAACTATCGTACAGCCGACGTCATCAGAATGTCGTACTTCGAGCAGATGTCGTCGTCCTCCAGAGAATTTCAAAGACTACCTTTCTCACTAAAAGGGGGGAGATGTTGGTAACACAGACAACATCCTTGTTGGTAACACAGACAACATCTTTGTAGGTAACACAGACAACATCTTTGTTGGTAACACAGACAACATCTTTGTTGGTAACACAGACAACATCTTTATAGCACCCTGCACATGAGTTACCAACGAATAAAAGTAGGCGAGTTCTACGTAGGCTTCAGAAGTATCAACATCGATATATTGTAAATACCCTTCTGGTATAAGTATTATTTAAATTATTAATTAAACCCTTCTGGTTTAAGTAAATATAATTGTTGGAATAAATATATAAGAAATCGAACATTTGGATTCACCGGCCCAAGATCCAACAATATTATTACTGTAAAAGTGAAAAATTTTTCTTTATATCATTATTAAGAAGTGAATCAAAAGAAATTAAGTAATTATAAAATTTTAAATGAAAATTAAAAGTTTGAAAGAAATTTAAAATTTTAAAGTAAGAAAGAAATTAAAGTTTGAAAGAAATCTTAAATTTTAAAGCAAAAAAGAAATTAAAGTTTTAAAGTAAATTTAAAATATTAGTACAAATAAATTAATAAATTTAAAGAAATAAAATTATAGAAAGATAGTCAAATAAGTAATTGAACATTTACAATTTGCTGAAAATAAATTAAATAAAACTAAAGGTAAAAGTTATCATTACTAGAGAAGGACCTAAAAATTCAAAATATCAATTAATAAAGTGATCATCGAAATTTTTGTTAAAATTTTATCAGGAAAAGTTAACTTTATACTAAAAATTTAATTTAAATATAATTTTCAAGTTTAGAAAATCATAGCTATTTACAAAATAAATTTTAATAAATAAATTATGGTATCCTTAGTGTCATTCGTAACAAAATTGTTGGTAGTGCAGATATTGCACTAGAGTCTTACAATACTCCTTTCAATTGGGACAGAGTTTCAAAATGTCTTGCACTTCACTATGCAGATAAACGTGACTTTAGATTAGAATATCAGATGACCACATTGATCCAAAAAAATAACTCAATTTTAGATTTTTACAAAGAGGTCTACTATCATCTCTCTTTAATTTTAAATAAATTATCATCTCTCGCAATGAGCCAAGAATCATTGAACGTAATGACTCAAGCTTATAGAGACAAGGCGTTAGATACTTTTATTTCTCTACTGATCTACCTTTCACATAAGCGTGCTGCGCGCTCGAAAATCCCTTTTCTTCTAAAACATGTCTGAGATGGTAATCTAATAGTCGTTCCATCGTTTTTGTGATAAGTAAAACTAGTTTTTATCACTCAAAAACTTCTTTATTTTTTAATTCTTTTAAGAAGCGAATTCATTTAAAGTACAAACCAGAATGAACTTAATTCTAATATTACTTTTTGTGTAGAATTCGGTATTGTATAATTGTATATATAAAGTAATTATTTATATATTCAGTTATACAATAGATTTCCGTTAATTTAATTTATTTGTGTATGTGTAATAATTAATTATTTATTTTTATATTTGCTTAAATATTAGTTTGTAAAACGAGTTATATACTTATTCATTACAGATACCCCCGTAATTCGCTTCATACATTTAGTAATTATGACATTTTAAATGCTGAATTTTTCAGAATTTTGGACTATGCAATAGTAATAACAAAACATTTATATAGATTCCAATCGAGATCTCAATGGATATCGATCTTTATCTTGTAGCTGCCCAATCTTTTTTTGTTTTGTTACATTTTTTTACTTTATCTTGTGATACATTATGCGAATTAAGGACGGCCTGTGTTGCATTTACACTACCAGAAGGTATTTTAATTTTTACATCATTTAGAAATTCTGTTTCCATGTAATATTATTTTTTGAAATAATTTCTATTAAAAAATATCTTTTTCCCAATTTTTTATTAATTTTTCCTTTTATCCAACCGACTTTCCCTGGATACTATAATCTTCTACCATTACATAATCGTTAATTTCAAATTTTCTTACTTTTTTTTCCAATATAATTAATTTTGTTTTTGTTTATTTTGCATTTTTATAACATTGTTTTTTACTTGTGAAAAATTTTGTTCATACTTTTTTCGAAAAGCGTTAATTAAATCTAGCCTAGTCCTTATATTTCTATTAAATAACAATTGTGCTGGTGAAAATCCGATGGTACTGTGAATAGAATTCCTGTAGTCCATTAGGAATGCATCCAGACAAGTATTTATTAAAAGATTAACATTTTTCGAATTTAACGCTTTTTTTAGAGCTGATTTTACGGTTTTCACACTATTTTCAGCTTGATCATTTGTGGCTGGGTGTCCAACGGGAGATGTTATGTATATGTTCTATACCATTTAGTTTAAGAAACAATTCGAAATCTTTAGAAACAAACGATGTACCATTATCGGTAACTATCACTTTAGGTAACCCTAACCATTGAGTAATAATAACATATAGACTTACAAAAAACATTTCCACTTTCTGATTTGACTTTCCTAATCTAATGTAAAAAATCAACGTTCAACGTGCGTTTTTTGTTATATATTTTTGTTAGATTAGGAAAGGAAATATTTATGAATAAAATAACTATTATGAGAGCATGCGTGAGTGGATATTTTTTTTTATATTGAAAAAACCTACGAATAAGAATATATGGAAGGAGTATAAATGTTCCCTCTCTTTTTAACACATTAACATTTTAATTTATTAAAAAATTGTTTAAGAAGCCACGATTTCGATAGTTCTCTTTCTTTTCACCACCGAACTGTCAAATTAATAATATGAAAAATATTATAACAGCTGATTTTAGATTTACAGGGCTGGCTTATTTTTTTTATTTTAAGAGTCTCAATATAAATTAAAAATATTAACTAGCTAACAAAATTACTCTATTTTACTTTCAATTTGTATAATTATCAATGTGTGAACTAAAATGTTCCTTAGGATGATCTTTACATGTATTTTGTAAAAAAAATAAATTTTCTCTCCTTAAAAATTGCTGCCCGAATTAAAAAAACCTAGTCCGGCTCTTATTTGCTATTTATTAATTTTGACAGTTCGGTGGTGAAAAGAAAGAGACTACTATATCCAGGCTGGCTTCAATTTTTATTACTTATGCTCCTTCCATATTTTCTTATTCGTAGGAAAAAACGGATTTTTTTTGTTTTCGCATATGTGATTGTATTGTATAATCTTTTATGGATAGTTTTGTTGGTATTCGTACAATTGAAAATTTTCTAATTCATAAATAAATTCTAATTTTCAATTTTTAGCAAAAAGAAAATAGTTTCCTCTATATTGTAAGAATAGTACAGGCGTTTGGGTATTTTTGGTAATATCGATTAAAATTTTATTGGTAGATTTCCTTCTTTATTTATATAATTTACATAAATATCGTTTGCCAGAAATTCACAATCTTGATTTTCTGGACTATTGAGATTTTTAACTGCCCGTGAGAAATAATCAGCTATATTCTTTTTGGTGTTAATATATTCCACATCAAATTGATATCCTGATAAAAATAACGCATATCTTTGAAGCATATTTGCAGATAAGGCAGGTATACCTTTCTTTTCACCAAAAATTTATATTAATGGTTTATTGTCAGTAACCAGAGTGAATTTTTTTCCAAAAAGATACTGATGGAATTTCTTAACTCCAAAAACTATTGCTAAGGCTTCTCTTTCAATTTGTGCATATGTTCAACGTGGTCAACCTTTTTGACGCAAATGAAATAGGCCTTTCTATTTTATTGTCATATACATGTACCAATACCGCCCCTAAGCCAACAGGACTTGCATCCACAATTAATTTAATTTTTAGATTTGTATCAAAGTGAGCCAGACAAACCTTTGTGGACAGAATTTTTTTAACGTTATCAAACGCATTTTGTTGCTTTGTATTCCATTCAAACTTATTCGGCAAAAGTTCATACAGTGGTGCAGCTCCTGGACAAATGGTCTATAAAAGTTTACTACGCCTAAAAAAAATTGTAACTCCACCATATTTGAAGGGGGTGATAATTTTAATATAGCTTCTACCTTTTTTTCGTCCTTATGCAAACCCTGTTCATCAATTATATGTCCTAAATAGCTAATAGATTTTTTGAAAAATTCACATTTTTCTTTATAAACTCTTAACCCCGCTTCTTTTAATTTTGAAAGCACAGTTTTTAATCTTTGAATATGTTGCTTCCTATTTTTTTGCTGAAACTAGGACATCGTCCATAAAAACTATTACCCCTGGAATACCTAGCAATAAACGGTCAATAATTTTTTGGAAAATTGCTGGAGTTGAAGCTATACCATATACCATTCTTTTATATTTAAAAAGACATAGTAGTTAAGTTACTGGATTCGTCATCTAAAAGAAATAGTAGTTAAGTTACTGGATTCGTCATCTAAAATTAACTGCTGGTAGGCCATTTTTAGCACATTTCCAACAAGAAATGTGTATATTAGTTTCACTCTGTCTGTCCGTCTGTCCGTCCGTCCGTCCGTTTACACAAACTTCTACATCTTTCAAGATAGAGTGTTAAAATTGAATATAGATAGATAGTAATAAAATAATAGGTCCAGTAGAACAAAATTTTCTTCTATCTCTTTTCCCCTCTGAGTTGTTCCCCCTCCAAGTTCGAAAATTACCCATATTGAACATATAATAACTTTTAAACCAATAAAAATTTTTGAGGTCTGTAAAAGCTATAAGATAGGAAAATCTTTTATCTTAATTGTGAAATTAACAAATTTTTTAAAATTTAATTCTTTGATGTATAAGAATACCGTTATCTTCATACAACTTTTTTTTTAGTTTTTTTAACACCCTGTATTTCCCAAATTGCTTATTATAGAAGGCTGAAATTTATGTACCAAAGAGATATCTAAAAAATAACTAGAGTCTCTGAAGAAATTGTATCCGTATCTCCCCTTCCCTTTCCGTTGTGGCCCTTCGAAAATCAAAAAATTACATTTTTAATTTACTTGTAAATTATAACTGCACAATATTTTTAAAAACAAATATTGAAAAAATTTTCGAAAATCATATTTCTTTAAAGTGCATTAATTAATAAATTATAGTAATTTGCCTCACACTTATAATTAATCAAAATTCTTAATCGTGTAAAATTTTGCAAAAAACGAACATTTTGCATATTTTTAGGAGCTATATAAAGGGAATATTGGATATTATTTCATATCACATTATATGTTCAATTAAAAGCAAAATTACAGACAACTTAAATGATAAGTTTATATATATGTATTTTGTTGGAATAATAAACTTGGAAGGAAAAAAAATTAATAAAATCGAACAGGGACACATTTTTTACCTATATTTACCATATCATTTTTTATCTTTCCTATGTATAGTACATTGAAAATACTACTAAAACTGCACAATATTTACTACTTAAACTGCACAATATTATAGTACATTGAAAATACTACTAAAACTGCACAATATGCACGTATAGGAATTCCCATTGTTTTAGAATAGCTCATAGTTCTACATGTGGCGATTTTGAGGAAATGTGCTTTTGACAAACCCGGGATTTGTTTATCGTATTTTTAAATGTAATTTAGAAAATTCAGTAGCTCCATGAACTTGAGCGAAAAGCTCTTCTATTTTTGGAAGTGGATACTGATCTACCAGCAATTCAGGATTCAACGTAACTTTATAGTCACCACAAATTCTGACGGATCCATCTTTTTTTAGTATTGGAACTATTGGAGTACCCCATTCACTATAATTAGTTGGTTCCAAAACTTTTAAATCTACTAATTTTTTAATTTCACTTTCAACTTTATCTTTGAATGCAAAAGGTAATTTTCGGGGACGAAAAAATTTTGGTTTTGCACCATTTTTTAATTTTAAAGAAACTTTGTGTTTTGTAAAACCCCCTAAACTACCATCAAATTTACTTAACTTACAGAAACCAATAGGATTCACGCAACTTCCATTGTAATTTTTAATTTTAACGCAGTTTTCTCCATTGTTATATTCGAAAAATGTTCATCATAAACCTGCTTGGAAATTGCAGAAATTGATGCAACACTGTCTATTTCCATATCCAGAGCAATTCCGTTCACAGTCACACCAGCAGTTATTGTTTTTAAATTGGAATTTGTCCTAAAATAATATATTGGTAATTCATTTTCTTCACAAATATAATTACAATTATTATTTTTAATATTAACATTACTTTTGAAATTACCATTTTTTGAATTATAATTATTGTTACCATTTTTACACATTTTTTTAAGATGTCCTTTTTGCTTACACTGTTTACAGGAATCATTTTTAAATTTGCAGTCTTCTGACACGTGATTTTTATAACGTGATTTTTATTTTTCTTCTTGCCCACTTACTTATTAGGTTCTGCCCGGCTTGTAATAATTCGCTTAATGTATCTAGGAATTTTCCATAAACGAAAATTGGAATGTCGTCCGCATATGCTACTACCTTCACGCCTACGTTGGGTAGAGCTTGCAGAATTTCATCAACCACCAGGAGCCACAGAAGAGGCGACAAGACTCCACCTTGTGGTGTTCCCCTGGTAGTGTTTATTTTTTATCTTCCCTGTTCCCAGGGTAGAATTTATTGTTCTTGACTTAAGCATAAATGAAATCCATTGGATCACGAACGGATCTACGTCCATTCTGTGAAGCGCTTTTTCTATGGCATCCTTTCTAACATTACTGAATGCGCCTTCAATATCTAAGAATGCTGCCAGGGTGTATTCTTTAAAACTCTGAGATTTTTCCACAGTAGAGACCACCTCGTGGAGAGTGGTCTCTATTATTCGAGGTTTAAAAGGTGATCCAAGACTCCTCAGTATTAAGGAACCTATCGATTTACCACAAGCTTTACATTTGTGCTTTAAATTAGATAATGTTCACTATCGCATCCAGCACAGTCATGGCAATATTCGCAGTTCAAATTCTTCATTACCACCCCCATTAAAATTATAGAAAGATATTCAAATAAGTAATTGAACATTTATAATTTGCTGAAAATAAATGAAATATAACTAAATGTAAAAGTTATCATTACTAGAGAAGGACCTACAAATTCAAAATATCAATTAATAAAGTGATCATCGAAATTTTTATTAAAATTTTATCAGGAAAAGTTAACTTTATACTAAAAATTTAATTCAAATATAATTTTCAAGTTTAGAAAATCATAGTTATTTACAAAATAAGTTTTAATAAATAAATAAAATTTTGAAAAAAAAATTTCAACATTGAAATATTGTATGATCCATATCCATTAAATGTCAATAAAATAGTTAAAAGAAATTATTTTTAACTGTTTGAATAAATATTTAGTAATAATCCTTAAATAAACATAAATTAAAATGCAAAACAATAATGTTATCAGACCTTCAGTCCTTGAAAATGGCTCAGCCCCCAATAATAATAGTTTTGATTTTGTGCAACTAAGAGATTGTTATGTGGAAAATTTGGAAATGAATAATTACAATAAATTCTTTACAAACACTTTTTGTTTTTCTTTAATGTATTTATTTCTTTAATGTATGTACTTATTTATTTATTACAGTATTTATATTTATTTATTTTATTAACAAAACTTGTATTTATTTATTTTATAAAGAAGAATTATTCGTTAATTTTAATATTACTTATTTTTATGTCTACAGTTTTCTGACTTTTCTCTGTAATGTTCTTTCTTTAATCGTAAAATTTTTTTTAAAATTTAGAAACGCCTTTTTCGAAAATTATCGGCAAATTGAAATAACGCATTAACACGCGCAAATTACTTTCTCTCTCACATTTGGTGATATTGAACTATCGGTCAGATATTCAATTGATCGTAATTTGATCCTCACCAAATATAATTTAATTTAAAAATAAAATGCATATTTTGGGAATAATACACGCGCTGTATAATTGTGCATTTTTTTGTGAATTTAATAAATATTGTATCTGTTACGCATACGCATATAATATAATTAACTTAAAAGAATGATGCAATATTTTATGTTTATTTTGTCATAAATAACTTAAGGTTATTTATGATTTAGGAAAAGCAATATGTTTAGGAGATGTGTAATAAAGATATATCTCAATGTTTCTTTATTATCATTGGGATATATGTTTATGCCACATGCGTGGTTATGAGGATTTGTGTGGCCTCATAACACCCCTCCCTCCTTATAATAAAAGAAAGTTGAAAGAAATGAAACTTTCTTTTTGCATTGAAGTAATTAAAAACAAATTATTTTTTTAAATTTTAAATATAATTTTGCATGTATTTTAGACAATTTATTTTAATGTATATTTTAATACGCTAATATATATATATAATTTTTTTTTGTTTCCGTTTTAATTTTTTTTTTATATATCTTAAAATTAATTTACAATATGTATATTTATATGAAATATTAAATTACAAAACAATATTGAGTAAGGTTATGAATGTTTTTTTTTTTTAATATATATATATTGTTCAATTTATTTATTTTGCATATATGTATGTATATAAGATTAGTAGGTTTATTTTCTTGTTATTTTTTTTTGTTTTTGAATATATATTTTTTTTTTTAGTCATTTGCTGGAGTAGAATATATTGTTCTGCTGCATTTTATTTTAAGATATTTTTTATAAAAATAATATAGTAATATAATTAATGTTATTACTATGGTTACGCTTATTATGATTGTAATATGGGTTTCTGTAAGGAATTTTACTTCTTTGTATGTTGGTTTTTGTAGTGTATTTATATTTATGCTGAATTTGTCTAGATTAAAATCCTCCATATGTTGGATTTGTGGTGAAACTATTGTCATATTTTGCGGAATATGTATAGATATATTTGGCAATAAACTTTCAAAAATATAAGAAATTGGTTTAAATTCTGTTTCTGAAATTTGAGCTTGTAAGTTAATTTGTTGTGTAAAAGCTTTACAATTTTCTTTTAGCTTAAAAATACCGCTATCTATTAATTTTTCAATTGAAGAGATTGTATTACATATTTTTTTTATTGTGGTTGGTCTTGGCACTACATATAACCATGAATTAGGTTCGAATAGGTTAGACCAAATTTCATGTGTGAGTTTAAATAGTTTTATTTCGCAATTTGTTTGATTTTGATTTCGATAATGTAGGTTAATTTCGCAATTTGGAATGTTTGTGGTATGGTAAATTAAATTTTGATAACATAGATAATTATCTATTTGATATTTGATGCATTGATTTAAATATGCTCTGTTTAGGGAAATGTAGCGTTGCAAATCTTCATTAATTGCTATAAAATCACTTGTTGTTTTTATATAATAAAATAAATTTTTATCATTGTAGATTTGTAGAAACTTGTAGATTTGTATAGGTCAAAACATTCAGATACTAATGGTATTTTTACCTGTATTAATAAATTTTTGTTTGAATAAATTGGTTCTACTGAAATAATTGTGTTTAAAAGTCTTAAATTTAATCTGTTTAAATTAAATGGGAATTTTTTGTTATTAGTTTGTTCTAATTGTATTTGACGTATTGCTTGTGTGAAAGTATTTGAGTTTAGAAATGTATTACTCAATTTACCAAGTTTGGATTCTTGTATGAAATCAATTATTTGGTTTTGATTTGTTATTATAGTATGTGCAAAAGTTATGACAATTGTTGACGTTTCGTCGAATAAATGTAGTGTCATTTCTAATTCGGTTAATTTATCTACCCGAGTTATCATTTTATTTAATTCTGTACGTATTGTTTTAAAATTTTTATTTAATTTGTGATCAGTAATATTATAGTTATTAATAAGATCAGAAATAATTGTGGTTTGTGCTTCTTCTATATGAAACAGGTTTAAATTATTTTCAGTTATGGTTTTTAATGCATTATCTATTCGTTCGGCATCATCAGAATCCATTGTACCAAATAAATAATTTTGAATTTTATCGAGACCATTTATTATACCCCGTTTTTGCCTTTTTTTCCATTTGCATTAAATAATTGATTTAAAATGTTAATGTTTTTATTGATTTCATTCATTGAATTTAGTATCAATTGAATGTTTATTTTGCAGTTATCTGTTGGAGATATTTTTATGATACTGTTACAAAATACAATTAAAGAGTTAAAGTCATTTTCTAAATTTTGAATATCACTATTCGTATTATCTAAATTGAAATTGAAATTCGTATTATCTAAATTGAACAAGAATTTCCAGTTTGTAACTGTTTTTTGGAGTATTCCAATTTTTTCGGTGTGCATTCCTGGAGTTGTTAAAATTGCTACTTCTGTATTGCAGCAGATTATTCAATTTGCTATTAGCAGTATTATTCTGTAACAACGAATAAGAGAAAAAAAAATGTTAGAGTCAAAATTTTTTTATTTTTTTTCAAGTTATAAAAGTTTTTAATAAATTGTTATGTACAAGTTTATTCTTTCTGCCTATTTTAATAATAGAATTTACCGGAGATTTTATTTCTATTATTTCGAATGGACCTTTGAGTTTTTATCATATAAAGTTTTTGATTTTTCTTTTGATATTATTTGATTTTTTCTTATTAAATCATAGCTATTTTGTAAACGTGCTTTTAATTCTAGGACATAGTCGTCATAATTGTATATTGGTTCTATAGCTCGAGATAGAGAAGATGGAATTTCTGGTCGGAATCCAAAAAGTATTTCATATGGTGAATAATTTGTAGTAGAATGCGGTGTAGTGTTGTAACAAAACACTGCATAATCGATCCAAGTGTCCCAATTATCAGGATCGTTACTAGCGAAACTTCGTAAGTAATCGCCTAAAGTACGGTGTGAACGTTCTAATGAGCCATTACTTTGTGGATGATATGGACTTGTTTGAATTTTTTTTATTTTTAATAATTTACATACTTTTGCTTCATATCTTTATATATGAAGCTTTGTGGTGCAGAGCAAATTTCGAAAATTTTTTTTTCGGAATTTTAAATTTTTTCTTACGTTTTAGATGTCAGGGAACCAGAATCAGCAAAAAAAAATTTCGTGTCCGCCTTACGCCGTACGTCGTACGCAGTACGCAAAGCAAAAATAGACTTTTTTAATCACTTAGAAATAGTGCTAAAACTGAATATTAAATTAAAAATTTGCAGAAACGTAAATAAAGGATGGAATTTTATGTTTATGATATCCTTTTTAGAATGATATCCCTGCAAACCCCCTTCATGGAGCGTTAAAAATGCATAATTTTTGTGCACGTTAAATTGATATGCCTATGAAACAAGTAAGGTTTTACGTAAAACACTATTACTTCTAAAATAGGTACAACAGGTAAGTGCCTTTCAATTCCATATTAAAAAAAATACCCCCCGCCTTTTTTAAGTGGATGAAGGGCTTATATATGAAACAAGTTGCAACCCCTCAGCGGGGAAATTTATTAAAGAAGTGAGAAATGAGTTTCTTAAATATACTATTTTACACCTTCTCCATAAAAATTAGCCCCATACCTCTACCCCACCTTCACTTTAAAGTGAAAGACTTTTAAAAGGGCTATTAAAATTGTGTTTTTTGTATTAAAAATGGTCATAAGATATGTCGCATTTAAGATAGGGCCTTATATCTTGTAAGTTAGGTATAATAGATTAGTACCTTTCGCAATCATTCAAAATTTTCACTCCTTTCTCCTTTCACATAGCTGAGGAAGTATATTTATAAGACAAGAGGCAACACCTCCTCGAGGGGACTGGATTAAAAAACTAAGAAATTAGTTTTTTTTTTAAATACTATTTTGTACCTCTCGCGAAAAATTTTTTTCCGTACCTGCAACCCCCTCTATTCTTCATCTCTAAGAAATGTTATATTACAAAATTTATTACAGAATTTCTGAAAATTTAATTTTTGGAACTTAAAATGACTATAAAATAAGCCACAGCTTAGATATTAACTTGAAACTTATAAATTGGGTTCACTAGGTTCGTGGTAATCCAAATCACTCCCAATTTTAAACTTCTGCTCTTTTTGGGTGGAGGAGGGGGTATATTTAGGAAACAAGCTCCATGCCTTCCGCGGGGCGTTAATTTAAAAAAAATGGAAAAATACTGTTTTAACAATGAAATTTTACACCTTATATGAAAAAATCAGCCCCATCCCCTCAACCGTCTTTATGTAAGTTGTATTTGAATTTCAATATTTTCAAAGTTAAATTTTTAAAATTCAAAATGGCTATAAAATGGTCCAGATTTTATGTACAACTTTCTAACTTCTATGCCAGGTACCATAATTTCAAACCTTGCGAAATCACTTAAAATTATAAACCACCATCTCATTAAAGTAGAGGAGGGGGTGTATTAATGAAATAAGCAATATCCCCTATGCGGGAGACTATATCAAAAAAATTAAAAATTAGTTTCTTAATAACACTATTCTACACCTTGTACATAAAAACGAGACCTGTACCTTCAACCCTCTTCATTTTACGGTTGTAAAAATTTCGACATTTTAAAAATTAATATTATATTGCATATATACAATTTCGAGTATTTATTTATTGAAACTTGGTAATAATTTATAATTGTACAACATTAATAGTTTTGAAAAAATTATAACTTTTAATTTTATATATGTATTATGTTGTTCGTGAAATTCAAATTTTTCGCAAAGGTCTTAGATTAGATATTAGCTTTCAAATATAGTTTTCAAACCAAAATTCCAACCCTTTCTGATCTAGTAATTCCAAAATTTAAAAATTAGTATAACAGTGTTAATTTGTTTTTATTCATTGGTAACTTAAACTCAGTCCAAATTCTCAACTGACATATACAAATTGATATACAAAGAAAAATCTGCCAAGTTGGAAGTCCTTTTGATCCACCTAGGATTTAATAAAAACGAAGATTTAAATAAAATTTATAAATTCACGTGTAAAATTTTATTATTAAAAAACTATTTTGCTTCATATATTGTAAATATATGAAGCTTTTTTTCATTTTTTTAAATTAACCCTCCGATGTAGGTTGTTCCTTATGTATACCTCCTCCTCCACCTAAACAGAGCAGCGGGTTAAAATGTGAGTGAATTGGGTAAGCACTAACCTATTGCACCTAATTTGTAAGTTGAATGGTTATAAATAAAATGTGGCTTGTTTTATAGTCATTTCATGTTCCAAATATTCAATTTTCATAACTATATAATAAATTTTGAAGTGTAATATTTCTATGTGATAAGAATGGAAATACATTTTTCGCATAAGGTGTGAAATAGTATTTTTAAGAAAATAATTTCTCATTTCTTCAATCCAGTCCCCCGCGGAGGTGTTGCATCCTATTTCACAAACATACCTTCTCAACCCTATTAAAAAGGGAAGAAGGTAAAAATTTTGAATGATTTCACTAGCCTACCTAATTTGTAAGATTCAAAGACCTATCTGAAATGTGGCATATCTTATGATCATTTTAAATACCAAAAATTCAATTATCATAAAATCTGGTTCTATTAAATCATATTATGTATATTATGTTATATTGTCATGTAGTAATTTTAAAAATTAATATATAGGTACATATGCATATATAAATTAAAAATCTTCTCAACCCTATATAATATATATATATATATATATATATATATATATATATATATATATATATAATATATATATGTATGTATATATATATTAAATATTATATGTTATATATAATATTACAATAATAATAAATATAATATTAAATATTATAATATTATATCATAACTTCAACCCTACATTATAGATAAGAATTTTATCATTTTTACCATTCGAATAACTTGTATATAACATCATGTTTCATATAAGAACATAAAATATATTTACTTTTAAATTCTGAAAAAACATAGTTTTATAAAATATTATAACTTTTACTTAATTCTTTGTTTTAATTAAATCCTCGGTTTATCTAAAAGGGGATATGAAGCACTCTTCCAACTTGGCAGCTTTTTTAAATAAATCGCAAAGAAAATTTGTACCCTGATCTGTGAGTAATACTTTTGGTATACCAAATACGCAGATTATTTTTCGCACATATGCTTCGGCAATTGTGTCAGACTTCTGATTTGGTATAGGAATAGCTTGAATAAATTTTGTTAAATCATCTTGAAAGGTAAGTAAATATTTATTGTTATTTTCAGTTACTTGTAGAGGTCCTACTATATCTAAACTAATTTTTTCAAATGGTTTTTTAGATGTAGTAGTTATTTCCATTGGCATTTTGGTTTTGTTATAAGTTTTATTTTTCTGACAAATTATACAAGATTTGATGTAATTTTCAATGTCATTATACATATTTTTCCATTTGTATTTTAATTTTAGTCTGTTAAATGTTCTCATAATACCCTGATGACCACCGAGAGGTGCATCATGATATTAGTAAATAATTTGTTTTATTTCTTTTGGGTCTACAATATTAATTTGTTTTGTATCTGTTTTCTTTTGGATGTTTATCACTAATGATATCTTTTTCTATATCAATTAGTGGGTGTTCATTCTTTTTGCTTCTTGTGATCATGTTGACTTGAGCGATATCAAGTCTTGACAGAGCGTCAGCATTAGAATTTAAGTGACCTGATTTATGTATGACTATGAAATCATATTCTTCCAATTTTATACGCCATCTCATAATTCTGGAAGATGGGTCTTTTAAATTGAAAATCCACACTAAAGGTTTATGAATGATCTGTAACTATGGTAAATTTACGTCCATATACATAAGGATGAAAATGAGTTACAGCCCATACAACTGCTAGTGCTTCCTTTTCAATTGTTGAATAATTTTTTTCGGCATTATTTAATACACGACTTGCGAAAGATATCGGTAAATCCTGATTTTCAGAACTGCATTTTTGCGATAGTACGGCTCCTATGGCCTCGTTACTAGCGTCTGTGGTGATAAAGAAATGTTCTTTGAAATTGGGATATTGTAAAATTGGATATTCTATTATAGATTTTTTTAATATATTAAATAATTCATCACAGAATGCACTCCATATAAATTTTGTATCTTTCTTTAATAATTTATTAAGTGGATTTGCTAGTTTTGCAAATTTTTTTATAAATTTTCTATAATAGCCTATTAAGCCTAGAAATGATTTTACCTGTTTCGTAGTTTTAGGAGGTAAAATATTTTGCACAGTTTGTATTTTGGTTGGGTCTGGTTTTGTCCTACTTCCGAAATTACATGACCTAAATACATAACTTCTTTATGTAAAAACTTGCATTTGTCTGGTTGTAATTTTAAATTGTACTTTTCTAGAGCTTTTAGTACCAAAACCAGTTTTTTATTATGATCCGCTAAGTTTTTACCATATATAATTATATCATCTACATATACTAAACATTTTATTCCTTGTAAACCAGTAAGCAAAACGTTCATCAATCTTTGAAAAGTTGGAGGTGCGTTACGTAATCCAAAAGGCATGCGATTAAATTCAAAGTGACCATGACTTGTACTAAACGCGGTTTTTGGCTTGTCGGCTTCTTCCACCTCTATTTGATGAAAACCACTTGCCAAATCTAACGTACTAAAATATCTTGATTCACCTAATTGTCCCAAAATGTCCTCGATGTTAGGAAGCGGATATGCATCAGGTATTGTGATTTCGTTTAGTTTACGAAAGTCCACAACCACACGCCATTTCTTTTTCCCATCTGGCTCGGACTTTTTAGGTACAACTAGAAGTGGTGAATTCCAAGGACTACAGCTTGGCCGTATTACACAATCATCAAGCATATTTTTTACCTGCGCGTTTATTTCGGATTTATGCACTTCAGCTAATCGATAAGGTCGCCTATTTATTGGTGATTTAGAAGGGTCTGTATAGATTTCATGAGTTGTAGCTTTAGTAGGTGATAATTTATCACCTTCTATATAAAATAAGTGATTAAATTCCCTACATATATTTAATATTGAAGTTTTTTCTTCTGAATTTAAATGTTTAAGATTTAGATTTTGTTTTAAAATATGTAGTCTATTTTCTACTACATTTTGGTTGTTGTGAATTGAAGCACCCAGTACTTCAATTCACAACCAAAAAAAAACAGCTAACTAAATTATTTTGAAATAATATAGGTTAGGTTAGGTTTGAATACAGGGTCGGCCAGCAAAAAGCCTCATCACTGCAGCCATCTGGCTTATTGTGACTACCCTCTTGGTTACTCATCTGCTAGACCAATACTGTTAATGAAGCCGTAGAGGTCCGACAGAGATAGGTTCCATGCTTCTGATGGATTTAGTATATAACTGTGTAGATATTTTAGCCTTCTTTGAATTAGGGCCATACAGTTGCATATTAGGTGTTCCGCTGTTTCATCTTCTTCTTGGCAGAATCTACACACTCGATCGTGTGAAAGTCCCATGTTGTGTAAATGTTTCCTCAGCCTCGAATGGCCTGTGAGGAAGCCAGTGACTGTTCTGGCCTTTCTCCTACTGCACTGCAAAAGCTCTCTCGCTCTTTTCTTTGACGGTCCTTTAATGAATAGTTTCGAGTGTCTAATGCCTTCCTTCTCGTTCCATGCAGTTAATTGGGATGATGTTGTTTTGTTTTTAATTTTAGCTTTTAGGAAGCATTTTGAAACTCCTAAGACCGGTTCCGGGCCCTGGAATGATGAACTGGCTCCTCTTTTTGCTAGTTCGTCCGCTTTCTCATTTCCTTCATGACCAACATGCGCAGGAATCCAAGATATTATAAGTTTGTTGGTTGCTCCTAATTTGGTTAGGATGTTATGACAATCTAGTACTACCTTTGATTTAATTTGAGTCGAGTCAAGTGCCTTGAGAGCCGCTTGACTGTCCGAGTAGATTGTGATTGTTTTGTTCACGTATTTCCTTCGTATGTTTTCATTTGCACACATCTGTATGGCGTGTACCTCTGCTTGAAATACCGTGGCTATGGCGCCTAAGCTTTGTGCTTTATTGAATCTAGGCCTCTTTCCATAAACGCCGGATCCAACTCCTTCGTCTGTTTTCGATCCGTCTGTGTACCATTCTATCTCTGATTCCGCTGGTTTGCTGGTTTCCCAGTTGTTCCTGTCCGGGATGATTACCTTGAATGGTTTTTTGAATTTATACGTAATTGTACCATCATCTCTTGGCATGTCGAGATATGGTTCGTTATCCGTAGCTAATATTATAGACGGATGGTGATTTAGTTTTTCTTGTCCCGGGCCTTGGAAGCCCTTTATTCTCATGGCCCCCATTCTTGCTTCTTCTTCTATGAATATGTGTAATGGGGGAAGGTTCAGCAGTGCTTCCATTGCTGATGTCGGTGTAGTGCTCATTGCTCCAGTGATGTTTAGGCAAGCCATTCTTTGAAGTTTATTTAGCTTGCGCTGGACGTTTAGTTGTTTAGTTTTACTCCACCAAATCACCGATGCATAGGTAATGATCGGCCTGACAATTGAGAGATACATCCAGTTGGCTATCTTTGGATGTATTCCCCAAGTTTTTCCACATATCCTTCTACAAGTCCACAAGGATAATTGTGCTTTCTTTATTGTGTAGTTTATGTGGCTGTTCCATTTTAGTTTGTGGTCCAGGTTAATTCCTAGGAATTTGACTTCTTTCGAGAAGTCTAGTTCCGCTCCGAACATCGTTGGTTTCTTTAGATGTTCTATTTTGTGTTTTCTGCTGAACGGAATTATAATGGTTTTGGCTGGATTCACTCGAAGTTCTTCTGATATGCACCAGTTTTCCACTATGTTGCACGCCCTTTGGAGTAATTCACATTGAGTATTTATAAATTTACCTTTGATGATAACTGCTAGGTCGTCCGCATATCCCTGGCAGTCAAAGCCTTTTTCTTGTAGCTTGACCAGTAGTTTATCGACCACGAGTGACCACAAGAGTGGTGATAGGACACCACCTTGTGGACAGCCTCTATTGGTTTTCGCTTTAACCTGTGTGCTGCCAAGGGATATTTCGATGATTCTGCTGGTCAACATGGATTTTGTCCATCTGCAAATCGATCCACTGATACCCTTTTCGATCATCGCTTTTATCATGGATTCATGTGTTGTGTTGTTGAAAGCTCCTTCGATGTCCATGAATGCTACTAGCGCTACCTCCTTATGTGTCATGGATTTCTCAATTTCACTTGTAAGATTTAGCAGCGCCATCTCTGTTGATTTGCCTGCTTGATAGGCATATTGGTGTTTATTTAGCGGGTTTACCGTGAGAATTGTATCTCTGATGAACCGTTCTATGATTTTTTCCAGTGTCTTCAGTATAAACGATGACAAACTGATCGGCCGCAGATTTTTAGGGTTTCCATCGTTTTTTTTGCCGACTTTTGGAATAAATACTACCTTGACCTCTGTCCATGCCTTCGGTATATGTCCCCATACAAGTGAGGCCTTGAATAGCCGTGTTAGTATGGGGATGATTATTTCGCGTCCTTCTTGTAGGAGAGCCGGAAATATTCCGTCCGGACCTGGTGATTTGTATGGCTTGAAAGTGTTGATAGCCCATCCCACCCGTTCTGGATTGATGATGTTGTTTGATTGCCTCCATTCATCCTTTGTTGGTCTTCTTTGACTATCATTGGGGTTTGGATTGTTGCCGTAGTCGATATCTATCATCTTTACGGCTCCTGGAAAGTGTGCCTTTAATAGAGCCTCTATCGATTCCGTTTTGGATTCCGTATAGCTTCCATCTTCTTTTCTAAGAAGTCCAATGGAGCCTGGAGATTCGTTTGCCATGACCTTGTGTATACGTGCTGCTACTGGTAATTCGTCAATCCTTTCGCAGAACGTCTGAAAGGAGGATCTTTTCGCCTTCCTGATCTCCTTATTGTATTCCGTTAGAGCTGTTGTATATATTTCCCAGTCATGTTGGTTTTTGTTCTTCGCTCTGTTGAATAACCTGCGCACCTTCTTTCTTAGTTCCGTCAGGTTGTTGTTCCACCACTGCACCTGTCTGTTGCTCTTGCTGGTGCGTGCTGGACAGCTGTTTGAGAAAGATTCGGTTATAGCCTTGCTGGTCGTCCAGGCGGCCTCTTCCAGATCTTCTATGTTCCTAATCCTTTGGGGAATAAATTGTAGTTTATTTATAAGATCTTCCTTAAAGGATGTCCAGTCAGTACGTCGCTTGGGTCGATATACTGAAGTTTCGGGACTAAGGTCCTCTATATCAAACCTTATATGTCTATGGTCTGAGCAAGATGGCTCTTTTGAAACATGCCATCGTTTTATGTTGTTTGTCAGAAATGAGGTTGTGATTGTGAGATCGAGAACCTCATTTCTGATTTTGTTAATAAAAGTGGGTTCATTACCTGAATTTGCTACGAATAAGTTGTTGCTGGTGATGAATTCTAGCAATGATTCTCCTCTGCTGTTAATATTGGAACTGCCCCAGTTGGTGTGATGAGCATTTGCATCGCAACTGATCAGAATCTGCATCCTTTTCCTCCTTGCAAATGCCAGCAGTCCCATTAACTCCAGGGATGGACACGGTTCATCGCCAGGTAGATACGCCGAACATACTATGATATCGGCTTTACTTCTTTTTGACGATAATATTGCAGCTACTACGTCTCTTTGACAGTATTCTGTAATTGGGACGTAATTAATATTTTTGTTAAATAAAATACAGGCCCTTGGTCTAGAGTCCGTGTAATTATAAAGAAGCTTACCTTTAGAATCTCCTAGCCCACAAATTTTACCTTTAGCTAGCCAGGGTTCTTGTATTAAGGCAAAGCTTATTTGTTCTTTTGCAAACCTGTTGCTCAAGACCGCCGATGCGGCCTTGGCATGTTGTAGGTTTGCCTGCACCACCTTCCACTCCTCCATTTTTATTACTTCCTACTCGAGGCTTGGCCACGAGCCTCACCACTTTTCCTGCTAGGAGGAGGGCCTCTTGAAGCCCCCCGACTTCTCCTTCTAGTAGGACTCCTTCTTCTTCTATCCCGGTCCTTGTCACCTGGACTACGGGAAACTTCTCTCCTCCGCTCCTTGTGCACTATTTTAGCGGGCCTGCCATGTTCCACCCTGTGCCAGCCCCTTCTGTCCTCCCTCGACGCTGACCTTCGCCTACGGGGTGGTGATCTAGTCTCGCGTCTGGACTCTCTTCTTGGGGATTTTGACCTTTCTCTTCTACCGTATCTTGCCAACCTTACCTCCTCCTTCTTATTTTTTTGTAATGGTGGTCTAAATTCGGCCTTATGACCAGCAGCCATTTTGGAGTAGCCGCTGGTGGATGGTTGTGGTTCTGACGCTCTCTTTACCACTTCTGTTAGCGTTAATTTTTCTGCACCATCTGTTGTTGGAGCCACTACACTTGTTGTTGTTGTGGTTTGCGTTACCATGGTTGCTGCCGGTGATGGTATTATACCAAGGTCTGTTTCCATTGGCACAATGGACTTCACAATTGGCCTTACGCTCATCGTAGCCTCATTTACATTTCTGTTTCTGTCCTCGCTGGTCCTTTCCTCCTCTTGGATGTTATGCCTTAGCCTTAGGCGTAAACTTATCCTATCAAGGCCGAACCACGGCCTGCAGTCCAAGGACTGAAGGGTTTTAGCCGAAGAGTCATCTATGGAGAGGACCATATGATGGCCTTTCCCTGACGACACCTTCTTCACCACCTTCCAGTCCTCGGTCTGCAGGCCATTGTTCTGCCTCCCCAACCTGTTCAGGATTCTCTCCTCATGAAGATTGTCATCATCAGGGAAGAATCCCGAACAGGTCGCGTATTTAGGTAAGTCCTTACCCTCAACCATTATTAACTTAGCATCTGGATATGGCCTCATTTCTTTGACGATGTTGCTCAGCCATGTCTTGCTCGTAAGATCGTTGCAATTAATGGAGACCCAGCCTGATTTCCTTGTTGAGCCGTTGAATCTCACATTTGTTCCTTTTGGAAGCACATCCATTGCACTGAGAATAGCCTTTTGAACCCTTCTAGCTTCAGCCTCACTCAGTGTCCTCTTTGGATATTGTAGTGGTAGTATGCCAACTTTTGAGCCACTAGCCACTTCACAATATGTCCGACGCTGCTGACTTACCGGTTTTATTTGCGTACGGAATCTCTTACCTGTATCCGGGGGAGTGTTTCCATCGGATCGGTTGCGCTTTCTGCATTCGATGATTTCCCTATGTTCTCTTTCCATCGCTGCTTTTGCTTCAACATACGGAACACCTGACTTTAGCATTCTCCGTAGTTTTTTCTTCACAGCGCCGCAAACATTTTTCCGTTTTGCTGTTCGTTCACTAGGAGCCGTTTTATCGCTGTTGTTAGCTTCCTCAGTGTTTGCATTGCCTTCTATGATAGTGATGTTGTCGTTTTCACTATCCGAACTTCTTAAATAAGTACTTTCATCGTCCGTAGCAATGCCGCTCATCTCACTGTCTTCTTCGGTATCCTGCATACGTGTCCGTTGAAGCAGTTCAATAGCATCAGCTAGAGCCGACGAGCCAGCTTCGGTGACCTTTGAGTCTACCGAGATGGTCCTTGGAGCCACTAGTACTGATGCTGAAGATTCTTTTATAGTTGTTGTTGTTGTTGTTGGATTTGCCGTTGTGATTGCTGTTGTTGTCGTTGTTGTTGTTGTTGTTTTTGTTGTTTTTTTGTTTGATTTTTCCATGTTGTTCCCACGAGTATCGCGGCATATAAGGTCCACCATAGCAGAGGCCCGATACTATGGCAAGGCTGGTTCAAACCGGAGGTCGCCTGGTATCCGGAGTCCACCGTTAGCGACTGAGCACACCCTCAGCCATGCAGCTCTAGGCACGGTACGAATAACACCCTTAGCTTGGTTTCGCGCTTGCAAATTTGGTCTGTATCCATATTAAAGACAGATACAGTTCCAGGGGCCACCACGAGGAGGTAATGCAAGTACTTGTTCAGAAACCCCAACAGTTGCAACAAACTATGCCGAAGCATTCATTTGCCTACCCTGTTGACTTCCAAACCCGACCCCCTTGAAATAATATAAAATTATTAATTAAATTTTGCAAAATAATTAAATATTAAATTAGAACAAAATTTTGAAGAGTTGATTGGCTAACCAAAATATCGCATGCGATATTTTGGAAAACCAAAAAGCTCTTCAACCAAATAAAATAGCTGTTTTTTGGTAGTAAAAGTTAAGTTTAATTTGGGTGTCAAGAAGACACCAACTAATTAAAGTGCAAAAAAGTCTAATTTGGGTTTCAATTAGATACTATCAATTGTAAAAATAAAAAGTATAGTAAATAACTGTTTTAATTAAAGTTTAAATAATTTATTGAATAAATTCAAAGCAGTTAAAATTGTATAATTGGTTTTAAATAAATAAATAAAAAAAATCTAAAGTTATTAATAAAATAAATTTACAAAACTAACTATAAATAAAATATTAAATTAATAACTAGGAAATATAAATGGTGAATAAATAAAAGTAAATTTAACCGAACAAGATTAGTGTTTTATTTGGAATAAAAACAATTATAAAAGGTAACTTTTATAACATTGGCGCTGCGGACAGGATAGGAACTACGTTTCCTATCCAAAAAAAAAAAAACTTGTGTGCGGTAAAACGTTTCGATTTTTTATAAAAAAACTACACAAAAATTAATTTTTTTTGTAAAAAAAAATATACATTTTAAATACTAAAAGTGAAATAAAAAAAATCAGATCAAATAACAACAGAGCAGACAACAGTAGCAGTATCAACAAACAACAGTAGCAGTATCAACAAACAACAGTAACAGTATCAACAAACAACAGTAGCAGTATCAACAAACAATAGTAGCAGTATCAACGAAAGCAGTGAAAAACAAAAACAACAACAGAAGAATAAAATCAACAAATTTACTATGTAAGTCAAAAAATGTTAAGGAAAATTATTATATTTACTTAAAAAAAAAGAAGGAAGTTTTTAAAATCATAGAAACATTTTTTTTTTCAAATTAAATTTCTAAAAATTCAAATTGATTGTTTAATTAATTATCAAAAAAAATCGGATTCAAAATGTATCAAATTAAATCTTAAATAATTATCAAAAAAAATTTTTTTTCAAAAAAGTTATACAAAAAATCAAATTCCTATATACTTACTGCATATAAATAAAAAAAAAAGGTCATATTTTTTTTCGTAAAATCCAACAAAACTTGTAAACAAAGTTTTATGGATATATATAAATTGTATATAATTTTTTTTGTTAAACAAATTTCCCAACCTTTCCCAATAGTTACCCTAATTTTTTTTACAAATATAATAAATATTATAAATAAATGCATATCAACAAAGCACACATTAATACATATGGTGCAATTATATAAGTTTTTTTACTATAAGTCGACCATATATACATATGTATATACATATTTCTTTTTTCGTTGCATTATAATAATTATGCGTTTTCAGCAATTATATAAAGTTTTTTTTCTGTTGCCTAAATTTTTATTAGCATTGAAATTTTATACTTGGTAGTGTATAAAAATATATAAGGTAATAAAAACAATGAAAGGCATTATGTGTTGAATTTAATTATAAAAATACTAGGGTTCGTTGATTTTATACTAAAACTGTGTAAAGAAAATACAAATGCACAGTTTGTATTAAGTTAACTCAGGGCTGTATAAAATCAAGTAACCTGGTATAAAATTTTTTTTTCTATGTAATAATAAAAAAATGGGATACAAATTTTCTTTGTTACCCAATATTTTTCTTTTCACCCTATATAACTTTAAAAAAATTTTTTTTTTTGTCCTCTTATGACAAAATAATATATATACATACATACTTATAATTAAAATTTAGCGAATTTTCTTTGTTAAAAAGAAATAATTTCGTAATTTTTTGTTTTTAAAATTTATAATAAAATTTTTTTTAGGTAATTAACCGCAATTTCAATTTATCATTGCAAAACAAAGTCAACCAAAATATTTTTTTTAATCAAACTTACTTAACAAAAATATTTTATAATCTTTTATAAATGATTTATAATCATTGCATACCTTTAGGAGATAAATAAAACATTTTTGGGTATTTTAAAAAAAAAAGTGAACTTATATTATATTATAGAAGTACCTATAATAATAAAATTTAAAAAAAAAATTATATATATTCATCGTCTTAATTTGGATTGGTTTTTATAATAAAATTTAAAAAAAAATATATAAATTAATAAAATTTCATAACTATATTGAATTGGATTTCTTTTTTTTCTCTTCGACCCCTAAAATATAATTATACTAAATTTACATTTTATATCAAAATTTCATTAATTTTTTTTTTTTGTTCGTAATGACGAAAATTATATATACATATACATAAAGGGATATATATATATATTTTCAAAATACGTTTGATCATTTTTATATAAAATATTGTTGTCAACTTAATTGATATTAATATAAATATTTTAAATGACGTACGTAAGTTTCATTAGAACAAAGCGCGTTTTTTTTTTAAAGCATTCATATTATGAAAATTTATTAACAATTTTTTTTTTAATAAAAATTTTATTGCATAATTTTAGGAGTTAGGGAATTTATATTTTTTTATGTCGAAAAATTTTTTTTATTGCATATATTCAGGAATAAAAATAAAATAAATAAAAATTAATATTTTGTTTTAAATAATTTTATTAAATTGGAATGATTTTCGTTAAATAAGATAAAATTTTAAATTAAAAATAATTTTTAGGAAAAATACAAACACAATTTTTCGAGCTTAAAATTTTTTTCAGAATAAAAAATTCGACCCCTAAAAAAATAAGTATACAAAATTTTTTTTCACTTTTTACTGAAATTTAATAAAATTATGACCCCTAAATCATAATATATATAAAAAAGGGCATATATACATTGTTGTTGTTGTAATTTTTTTTTAAAAAGGAAACTAATGTCGCAAAAATCAAAAACTCCAACTTTAGCGCAATCTATTTTAAAATTTTCGAAGCGAATTTCTACTTTTTCATTTCTAAATTCAAGTCCAGAATTTGAAGATTCGGACGAAAAAACTAAAACAAACATCGAAAATATAGAAGAAGAACCAAATTTAGAAGTTTTAAATAAAAACAATTTTTCTGATTTTTTACACCAAGTGCAGGAAGATAGAGTGTCGGAAAACAGAAAAAGCTTTAGAACATTAAGATCCGGGGTAAAATATAATAGAATTGGTCCAATAAGAAGACCTATAAAAGCAAGGAAAAATAAAGTGATTATTACTAAAACGGAAAGAAGAAGTTTAAATATTAAAAAATCCAACGAAATGAATCCAATAAATGACCCCCATTTCTTTTTGTTGGGCAGTGAAAAATTTTAGATGCTACTTACTAGGACAGGAATTTACAGTTTTTACGGATCATAAGCCACTAATAAGTGAATATCGTAAAAAAGACCCCGAAGGAAAAATTAATAGATGGAAAACACGTTTAGCGGAATATAATTTCAAAATTTTATATAAGCCAGGTAAGTTAAACACTAACGCTGATGCACTAAGTCGAATTCCAGAAGATGAAGGGGAAATCGGTAACAACAAAACTACAAAAAATACTTTCGCTATTACTCGAGCTAGTGCAAGGAAAAACGAAATCGGAGACGAAGTAATAAAAAAGGACCATAAAGTCGAAATGGAAAGGAAGGAAATAACTAAATTAAATAAGTCAGTATCTAATGAACAAAAAAAGGATAAGGAGGAGGATGTAGTACCAGAGATATCAAACAAAATAATTCTGAAGGATAAAGAGGAAATTAGAACGATATTAAAGGAATACCACGATTCGGCATTAGGAGGGCACGCGGGAATAACCAAAACATACAGAAGAATTAGACAATATTATTACTGGAAAAAAATGCTGTCGGACATTTATGAATATATTAAGAAATGTCCTAAATGCCAAAAAATCAAAAGAGGTAAAGTAACCAAAATGCCGTTAGTAATAACACCTACAGCAGAAAAACCCTTTAATAGAGTATATTTAGATATCGTGGGTCCTTTTCCAATAACCACAAATGGAAACAAATATATACTTACATTTCAGGACGACTTAACGAAATTTTTTGATGCAATACCAATTCCAAACGGAGAAGCAACGACGGTAGCGGAGGCTTTTTATAGAAATATTATATTAAAATACTCAATAATACCCAAGGAGTTATTAACGGATCAAGGTGCAAATTTTACAGGTAAATTGCTCCAACAACTATGTAAATTATTACACATTAAGAAATTACAAACTACTGCATACCATCCGCAAACAAATGGTTCGTTGGAAAGGCGGCATGGGCCATTGGTCGAATATTTGAAAATATTTGTGAATGAACATATACAAACCTGGGACACTTGGATAGCAGAAGCAGTATTTGCGCATAACCATACACCACATAGCGGAAGAAAATTTTCACCACTATACGCTCTATATGGATTTAGTGAACCACTTCCTAGCAATTTACAAAAGACCCCGGAACCATTATATAATTTCGACGATTATTGTTTAACGTTAAAGCATAGAATGCAAAAAATTCATCAAACTGTAAGGGAAAATTTAAGTAAAGGCAAACTAAAAGCCAAGGGTTATTATGATAAGACTAAAAAAGATGAAAAATTCAATGTAGGTGATCAAGTACTAATAATGAATCCAACCAAGCTGCACAAACTAAGCGTCCCTTGGTTGGGTCCTTATGAAGTAATAAAAGCGGACAAAGTAAATTCCACTATCAAAATGGGTAGGAGACCCAAAATAGTCCATAATAATAGACTTAAAAAATGGACTTCATAAATTCAATATAATAATTAGTATTAAGTATCTCTAATAAAAAATTAACCTATTATTTAACAAAAATTACTATAGCATATTTTAAAAAAAAAATTTTTTATGACCTCTAACTAAGTATTTTTTTAAAAAAAAATATATATATAGAGATCCACAAAAAAAAAAGGATCCCTACACAAAATTCATATAAAAAAAAGCGATTATTTTTATAATGAATTTTTCGTATATTAAATTCACAAGTTTTAATTTTTTGAATGTTTTTTTATAAAAAAACAATTTTTTAAAAAAAATAACTGTTTAGTATATTAAACTCACTAGTTTCTTATTTAAAAATATATTTTAATTTTCTCTATTAATTTCCCACTAAAATTACCTATGTCCAATAATTTAAATAAAAATCTTAATTTCAATTTCCCTAAATAATAGAATTACAAAATATTCAAAAAACCTGATAAAAAAAATTTATATACAAAATAAAAATTAAATTAAAATATTTAAAAAAAAAGGAATTTGATTTTAAAAATATACAAAAATGAATATTGCAAATTAAAACAAAAAAAAAAAGGAATTTGATTTTTTTTAATATAATAAAATAAAAATTTTTGAAGACAAATAAATAAAGAATAAAATCAAAAATTTCATATTATTTTAAATTAACAGAAAATTTATTAATACTATACAAATGATAGTAAATTAATTATTTATCATTACAAAAAAATATATACATATATATATGTACATATAAAAAAAAAATATCTAAATAAAATTATTTGTAGAATTAAGATAAAAATCTATTATATTATTTTTAAGTAATAAACAATTAAAAAAAAAAAAAAAAAAAATCTTTAATAAAAAAAAGATTATCAATCATAATGTAATTATAATGGAAAAATTCAAAATAATATTATTTTTAAAAATATAGTGTTCGAAGTAAAAACTTCGATCCCTATATTTTTTCTAAAGAGAGAAGGTGTTGTGAATTGAAGCACCCAGTACTTCAATTCACAACCAAAAAAAACAGCTAACTAAATTATTTTGAAATAATATAAAATTATTAATTAAATTTTGCAAAATAATTAAATATTAAATTAGAACAAAATTTTGAAGAGTTGATTGGCTAACCAAAATATCGCATGCGATATTTTGGAAAACCAAAAAGCTCTTCAACCAAATAAAATAGCTGTTTTTTGGTAGTAAAAGTTAAGTTTAATTTGGGTGTCAAGAAGACACCAACTAATTAAAGTGCAAAAAAGTCTAATTTGGGTTTCAATTAGATACTATCAATTGTAAAAATAAAAAGTATAGTAAATAACTGTTTTAATTAAAGTTTAAATAATTTATTGAATAAATTCAAAGCAGTTAAAATTGTATAATTGGTTTTGAATAAATAAATAAAAAAAATCTAAAGTTATTAATAAAATAAATTTACAAAACTAACTATAAATAAAATATTAAATTAATAACTAGGAAATATAAATGGTGAATAAATAAAAGTAAATTTAACCGAACAAGATTAGTGTTTTATTTGGAATAAAAACAATTATAAAAGGTAACTTTTATAACATGGTTATCAGTTTGATCAATTTTATACACATTAAAATTGTTAATTGGTTCAAAATGAATTTTGAAATTATTCCCAATTTCTATGGGATGATTTGAGGGGTTTGATACACTTAAATATATATGCCCATTTTGTGGTGCAACTAAATTGTTGGATATTATTAATCCTTCATTATTTTCTATTGTGTGCGCTAAAATCAGTACTTCCTCTTCGAAAGTAACTGGACCATATTTAAATATTTTTTCAGATCTAGCTTGTATGGTTAGTCTTGTTTCTATTGTTTCAAAAAGAAATTGTATGAAAACCTTATTGAATTGGAATTTAATTTGATTTTTGCCATAATTTATTATAGCATTTGTTTTATTTAAAAAATTTTCTCCAATTATGCCATCTTGGTTGATTGGGAAATTTTGTTTTACTAAATGAAATTTTACTGGATATTTAATATTATACTTTGGTACAAGTATATTTAAAATTGTAGTACCTAATGTTTCTATAGGCTCTGGACTGATACCTTTAATTTTTATGGAAGATATAGCCACTTCAGTGTCGTCACTTAAAGCATTGACTTTAATGAGACAAATATTTGCACCGGAATCTATTAAAAATTTAGTTGCATGCAGTGGCGGACCGTGATCAAAAGTTCTGGGTGGGCTAAAGGAAAAAGTTTTGTTATGAAAAGCAAAGATTTGAGGTTATTAAATATACAACCTTTGGAATTTTTCGTTTTAGCGAGTTAATCACATTGGCATCTAAGCTAATCATTAGTGAGTTAATCACATTGGCATCTTAATATGTTTTTCATTTTCTTTCCAATAAAAAAAAATCATTATGCATATGCTATGCACCAAAACCAACACTACTAAAAAGCCCTGAGGTACACACACATCGAAACCGCGAGAGTAGTCAGAAGTCAAAAATTTCCTAATGTCAAATTTAATGGCGGCATAAATAGATGCGCGGAAAATAAATAATTAAAAGTGATATTTTATGGTAATTAATAAGAGATTTTTATTAAAAAGTAGTGTAAATTATAGTTTAATAATTGTAGATTTGTTTTTATTAAAAAAAGTTGTGCGATTATTTGATTTACATAGTTTATTTTTGTGATAAAAATTTAATGCAAATTTCATAAACAAGAAATAAAATTTCTTGTTGGAATATCTTAATATTTATTAATAATATTGTGATATTTATTTGTTATTTAATTTATAGTTAATAATTAGTGTGCTAAAGGCAATTTAATATAAACTAAGTGTGGAAATTTCGTGCAATTTTTTGATTTTTGAAGTTAATGCCGCGACATTGTGTGGTACCTTATTGCAAGTCTATTATTCGTCAGAACCATCGATTCCAACTTTTGGTTTTCCTGAAGATCAGGATTTAAAAGATAAGTGGACTAGCGCTATTCACAGAAGTGACTGGTAGCCAACAAAATGTTCTGCTGTTTTTGCGAGAAGAAGATTATATAAAACAATAAAACAATGAAAATAATAAATTTAATAAATTTAATGTCGGTGCTATATCTTCAACTTTTCGAAATTATCCGCGGTATTTAGTACCTTTAGAAAACATTCAAAGACGGGATCCGTCAAAGAAAATTCCAAAAATTAAATATTTTATTAGAAAAAAGGTCAGATGATTTTTTTGCATCTGACATTACTAAAGATTACAATATTTTTAAAAATAATTTTAAACAAAAAATCAATTTTCAAAATTATTTTCTTTTCGAAAATGAGGAAAAATGTGTATTTGTTTTACTCGAAAATAGCGACGATTTAAAATGCAATATTTCTGTCCGAATTAGTATTAATAAATATTTAGTAGTAAATGTTATTTTACATGGATCTGAAGTTCCATATAATGATTTGCAATGGATTTTACCAAATAGTAGTAAACAATTAACTTTTTTATGGTCACAAATTGTAAATTTACTCGCGAGATACAGAAATATTTAATAAACGATATTTGAAAACCGCGAAATTTTATATTTAAAAAAGCACAAAACTGTCAAAACGATTTTTCTCACTAGATATTTAGATATTTTAAAAAATCAAGTAGAATTATTAAATATATTTACTCAAATTACTACAAACGAAAAATGAATTTTTTAAGGACTTTGTTTATTTTTTCATGTGAAACTGCTATTTTTTCATGTGAAACTGCTAACTGTTTATTTTTTCATGTGAAATATGTTATGCAGTGTGTTCCGGTTCCGGGGGACGTATATGTTCTGCAGGAGTATTTTTTATAATTATATTATTTTGAATTTATTAATATTTAATTTCAGATACAGGTAACAATACGCATTTTTGTGCCAATTGGTGAATTTGTATCTTATCAATAGACATTATTGATGTAAAAACACTATCTGATGGTACAAAATTATTAGAAAAGCGTATTATTACATGTATCTTAAATAATAGAAATCACAAAATATATAAATTATAGTAATTAATTTTTTTAATAAAATAATTAATTATAAAAAATTATAAATTTAGTTTTATCACTAAAAACATAATTTTTATAAAAGAAAAAATTATATGTCATATTGAATTCTCTGACTAGCTTTTGGTATGTATGTGTTAGTGCACAGACTTTGTTCAGGGCTTTTTAGTAGTGTTGGTTTTGTATGCACACAAGAAAAATAAATCACATATTATACACAAAAAAAAATAAAAACATTCAAAAAAAATCGAGCTAAATAAACGAAAATCATGGCACACTCCATACATATTTGAATAGTTATATTTGCATGCAATTGTCTTAAGTTTTCTCAACTAAGAAGAAAATTGTTACTTTCTGAAATTTATGATCGCCTGGTACTAATTTTCAAATTTTTGTTCTAGTGTGTGCTATAATTAAATAATTTTTTGTCTACTGAGGGAATTTGAAATATAAGCGATAAAATTATTGCTATGGGCTGCAATTTTCTAGCCCATGAAGATATATTTATTTATTTTTTAATACAAAATATTTATACATATAACGAAATAAATATTTCATGCAAATTTTTATTCAAAGGAATTATTCGTTCTAGGGGTTGCGATTTTCTAGCCCACGATGATATATTTCTCTTTTTTTTAATGAAAAATATTTCATGCAAATTTTCAGTATAGGAATATTTCTTCTATGGACAAGAGTTTTTCTATCTCATGATATATTTTTCTGAATATAAATTTTTTAATAGAGGAGAAGGAAATAACTCAACTCAATAGTGTTGATATAAAATATGCGCGCCTGGTATTTTGGTTTAAAAAATTTAAAAATTGCTCATATAATAGAAATGTTCTAATAATTTTATTCCATAGAAAAAATAATAAAATTCTGAAAAGAAAATCATATAGCAATTACAAATATTTCGCATTTCTATGCGGAACACGTGGTCTTCGTGGGCTAGTTTAAATTATCCCAGCCTGATCCATACAAAATTCAACACATACGCAAAATTGTTTTGTATAAAATTAGTATAATAAGGTGGGCAAATTTTCAATTAGCCCCTGAAGTAAAGAGAAAAGAGTAGTTGTATTTTTATAATGAAAAAGTTGTGTAGTGTTAGTATAATATATTTGTATTTTAGCGTTCATATTCATATTTAGATTTTATATTATATTTTTATATACATATTATATTTCGCAGCGGTGGTGTACGAATTTCGATGGAAAAAATTATATTCACGTATATTATTTGACATTTATTTAAAAAAAAAATTTGAATATTTTTGTTCATTTTTATAATATATTTTAAATGAATATTTTGTAGCATTTTCCTGTAAATTCAGGTTGGGCTTAGGCCACCCTGCCCAATATGACGAGCCGCCGCTGGTTGCATGATTTTCAGTTCCAGTGAGATTTAATGATAATGTACTAGAAAATGTTTTATTTTTTACCTGATTTAAAAAAATTGTATTGGGTTCAGAATGTACTTGTGCTTTAGTGAGTATTTTATTCATTGAATTTTCGCACGTTATTGTACTATCATTAGAATTTGTTAATTTATTTGTATTTATGATTTGTATTTTATCCGATTTACTATTTGTAAACTTTCGGGAATTTGAATTTTCAATTGAATTTATTGAACTTGAATTTTTATTATCCGGATTACCAATATTGGAATGACGGGAATTTGATTTTTTAATTAAATTTATTGAATTTGAATTTTTATTATCCGGATTACCAATATTGGAAATACGGAAATTTGATTTTTTAATTAAATTTATTGAATTTGAATTTTTATTATCCGGATTACCAATATTGGAATTACGGGAATTTGATTTTTTAATTAAATTTATTGAATTTGAATTTTTATTATCCGGATTACCAATATTGGAATTACGGGAATTTCATTTTTTAATTAAATTTGAATTTTTATTATTTTTTAGTGAGCACCTTTTAAAACTTTCGCCTGATTCCGCTGATCGGTATCGGCGTTTGAGAGTTTTCTGAAACCTGCTTCTTTTCGAGGTTGAATATCATTTTTCTACAAACCTCTATTACATGGCCTTCCTTTTTACAATAGTTACATACAATGGGCGTTTTGTGAACTACACTCACTTGCGGCCTATTGTATGTTTGATTCAATTTCGGAAATTTATTTCCTACCGTATTATTATTGTTATCGTTATTATTATTGTTATTGTTATTATTGTTATAATTATTGCTTTTCCTACGACAATTTTTTGTATTGTGCATAGTTGTTTTGCAATGTGAACAATATAATTTATTGGCTTCTGATTTATTCTGGATTTTATTGATTTTCTCCTCTTGCGAGGCTAAATCAATTACGGCTGTGAGTGTATCTAGTCTCGCTGCTCTAAGGAGTAATCGTAAGGGATCTCTTAACCCATTTATGAAACTATTCAAAACTGTTGTTTCGTTTAGTTTTCGGATTGATTGTGATCCCCCATCCAATTCCGACGTACTAGACGTGTTTAACTCATCATACAGTTTTTCAGCCCTACTTGCATATTGGGTAACTGTTTCGCTAGTTTCCTGTGATAAACCGAAAACATCCGCCATTACCAACTGTACCGCTCTAAGTTTCGAAAAATAACTTTTAACCTTTGAACAGTACGGACGTGTTTGCGAGTGCTAAAAATTGTTAATAACATAAATTTCTAATTAATACATATTTCTTATGTGGATTAAATATTCTATTTTTAATGAAACTTATTTTAATGAAATGTAATATTAAATTTATTTTAATGAAATTTAATATTAAATAAAAATGGATTTATCGTGTGGACAATGTAAAAATCGTTTCTTGCGAAATGAAAAAAATAAAATTCTATGCAGTGGTTATTGTAAACAATATTTTTGTAATGATTGCTTGAAGTTAAGTCAATATGATATTGATTTATTAAATAAACATGAGACAATTGGTTTTACCTGTGAAAATTGTGTAGCTGGTATTAATAAACTTAGGGCTAACAATGAAAAGTTAATTAATATGGTAAATTTGAATAAATCGACCATAATTGAAATTTTAGAAAAAAAATTTAGTGAAGTAACGCATATTATTAATGAGGCAAAAAATTCTATTGAACAGAATATAACAGAAACAAAAACCAATATCACTAAAGAGATTAAATTTAATACTAATTCAAATTGTGAAACTGTTAATAGTAATAGAGCAAAATTAACGTATGCTGATCAATTGAGAGAGACTACCAATTATTGTGAAACCAAAACAATCTCAAGAGTGTAAAAAAACTAAAGAGGATATAAAAAGCAAAATTAATGTGTGTAATCTCCCCAGTGCCGTCTTATGAAATTGGGAGCCCCTGTGCTAAGAATAACAAGGCGCCCTAAAAAAAAATTTCAGATATTTTATTTACAAAACTAAAAATCATACTCAATTTTATAAAAACCAATTAATTAACAAAAATAATAAATTCATTTATTTTAAAACAAAAAATTAATTCAATATTATACACTAATTAAATGCTTAACTTTTCGGACGTGTTTTTAATTAACTCCGTTTATTAAAAATTAATATCATATATGTTTTTGTTTACATTTTTTGTTTTTTATATAAAAATTAATTATTTCTGTGTCACCAATTTTACGAAAGTGCATTAACTTTATACATTCTTCTTTGCATTCCGTAATTAGATACACAAATAAAAACTTAACATAAAACAAAATATAATTAACAAAATTATAATAAATTAAAATTTATTTAAATTTTTCATTATTTGCAAAATTACTCAATATCCGTTTTGTAATATAATATATATAAACTATAATAAACTTGTGACACAATTAATTCGAGAGTATATTTACCCCAGTGTATAAATATATATATATATATAAATATATATCTTCAATTAATCATTTTAAATTTTTGAGTACAATTTAATTTTACGTGTAATTTTTAATCTGTGTGTCATTTTATTTTATTATAATGAATAAGTGTAATAGTGAAATTTGTTGTACTAATACTCAAGATACAACAATTTCTGACTTAGTTGCATGCAACGGCATCTGTGGTAAACTTTTTCATACGCATTGCATTGGTTTGTCACCATCTGGCCTAAAATATATGAAAGAACTGAAACATTCTCTCTCATATTATTGTAAAGAATGTAAGTCAATTAATCTATCACACGTTATGCTAGCAATCAAAACAAATAACGATATATTAAAAGCATTCTCGGACACAATAGAATCTATGACAATTCTCGCACGTAATAACGAGAATAAACTTTCAAGGGCTGAAGAAAATATCAACCTGTTAATGCAACATATTGATGACATGAGCTCCCAGGTTTACAAAATCGAAAGTAGGCTTAAAACACAAGCACAAACTGATAATTTCAGCCTACTAAGAAAAAATTTCGATAAAATTTACGCTACCTTGGATTCGTTTAAGGATTTAGATTCCAAAATTGGGGACTCATTAACTGACAGATTTCGTTTTCAATTTGATACTATATTATCGTCTTTAAAGAAATTTAAAATGTCGTCAGAGAGCAATTCACTAAAATTTCAATCAATATTTGATAGAAACGTGACTGCGAGCTCTGAATACTCAAACAAAATTTTAGATGCATTACCTCAACTTAACAATATCAGCAATTTAGAGACTAAATTAATTTGTCTTGGTAATGAACTTGCTGCTTTTAAATCGAGTTGTGGTGATATCATTGACGAAGTAAAAAATCTAAAAAAATTGAAAATTGAGTCAAACAATATGGAAGGTTCATCTAAATCACCTCCGAGCGACGAAGGTGTATCCCTATTCGATGAAATCCTCTCTATTAGTAGCAATAAACTATCTAATTATAATAAAATCAACGAAGTTATTAGCGAAAATATGGATAGTAATAGTACTTACATTAATACTAGTAATAATAATAAAACTAACAATAACAATGATGCTAATAAAATTATAAACAAAAATAGTAAAATTGAAAATAATACTGATATCCTCGAGAATAATGACGACAACAATCTTGCGAACTCCGTACCACCACATGTATATGCATTAGTTAAGGTGGTGCAACGATGCTCTCTGCACATTAAATCCTCTGACAGGAATTTAAATACTGACAGATTAATAGATTTCGTCAAAACTAAATTCGGGGTTTCTGATGTAATTTGTGAATGCGTGACACCAAAATACATCAAGTTTTCAAAAATTAAATTTTCCAGTTTTAAGATGGATGTACCGATACATACAATAGTAACGTTACTAGATAGTGATAGAATATGGTACAGTATCAATGCTATTGCAACGAACTGGAAAACTAAAACAAGGAAAATGAGAAAAAACAATAATAACACTAATAATAATAATAATAATAAGAATAAAAATAAAAATAATAACAATAAAAATAATATTAATAATAACAATAATAACAATAATAAAAATAAAAATAATAATAAGAAAAATAATATTAGGAAGAATAAAAATAAGGAAAAGTCTAAAAAACCAGCTAGAAAACCACTTAAAAATTCAGGGAGAATTCGTCGGAACGGCGAATTTATATTAAAAAGGCCGCAATCGCAACTTCCTTCACCACAACCTGACCAGTCTTCTTTCTTACCCCAATTTTATCGTACGGTATCTCAACCTATATCATACCGTAGTGCATTAATTAATAGCTTTGATCACAATAATTACACTAGAAACAACAACAACAATAATAATAATATAAACAAAACTAATACTAGTAATTATAATAATAATAATAGTAATTATAGTAATAATAATAATATTAATAATAATGGAAATAGTAATAATGATAATAATAATAATAATAATAATAATAATTACAATAATAATAATAATAATGATAATAATAATAATAACAATAATAATAATAATATTAATAATAATATTAATAACCGTGGTAATAATAATAATGATAATAATAATAATAATAACCGGGGTAATAATAATAATAAAAATAAAAATGATAATATCAGAAAAACTTTATCTAAGAGGTTTAAAAAAATACAATAATTTGTCCAAGGACCAACGTTAAATCCTCTTACCCCGGTGAGAGACATACCTCTGCTAGTCACGGATACACTTTGTACAGCTGCTTCGATCAAGCATGCTAATTCAAACCAATCCTCCAGCCTCGCTGATAAATCTAAATTAATATCCCAACCACTAATTAATCCCCAACGATCTCCCAGCTTCCCTGATCCTCTAATCCCACCAATTGTAAGGCTTACAAAAAATTCAGCTGAACAAGGTGATGGCAGATATTTACTTTCTCGACTTAGAGACCATAGAATATTCGACAATGTGAGATTATTCTTAGCTTATCTTCATGATCAGGATAATACTGTATGTATTGACGGGAAAACTAAAACAAATACCATGATATTAATTCAACAAGAAGGTCTCCCATCAAATCCAACTAATCTTAGATCTATATATGACAAATATCATGATAGCTTTGGAGTCTCGTCTGAAGTAGTATCAGCTGATTTAAAAACTTATCGCAGCCACCTTTCTTCAAAGAGAACATATACAAAGGCAAAGAGAAGTTCAAAATAAGTTTTTTCGGCCCTGCTCCTAACTCGTTGAACCCTACTTCTCAGATATTGCAAACAAATAATGATTTACCAATTGCTTCAGGAACCACTAATCCAATTGGACTTAACAAAGAATATAATGATTGCCAATTAAACTGCAATAGCTCTGACCTGATTCTAAGAAACAATTTAAATCTCAATATTTACTACGTTAATATGGGAGGTTTCACTAAAGACTTAAACACATTTCATAGAATTATCCAATCAACTGAATATAACATTATTGTTCTAACAGAAACTTGGCTCAAATCTCAACATCTAAATTCTGAAATTTTTGGTGATCTTTGGCAAGTTGTTAGAATGGACAGGAATAATAGAGGGGGTGGTGGAGTACTTATAGCTGTACATAATTCAATATCAGCGATGTCTGTTATAGTAGAACATGAATTTAAATTTACAGACGAATCACAACAAGTGTGGATGAAATTATTATTAAGCAATAAAACTATTTATATTGGATGTGTATATATCAAACCAACTTGTGACATAGATATATATGAAAATAATTTAGCTGCTGTTGAAAAAGTTTTAAATTTATTGAACGATAATGATGAATTATTTATTTTCGGCGATTTCAATCTTCCAAATATTAAGTGGAGTGAAGATGATGATAATAATGATAACACCTTTACGCCAATAAATATTACTAACGAAGTGCATCACAATGTAGTTAATTTCTTTGCTGATATGGGCCTACATCAAACTTGTAATATAAGTAATTCATACAATAATGTGCTGGATTTAGTTTATACAACTACTACAGACAATTATTATCTTCAAAAAGTCGAATCTATAATTCCTGGAAAAAATAGCATTTTTCACTCAAGTATTTCTGTCAAGTATAACATAGCTGTGAACAATAAATTGCCTAATAATATTACTAAATATGAGTTAGTATATAATTTCAAGAAAGCAGACTATGAAAAAATTAACGAATTAATAATTAATTCTGTATGGCCTACAGACACTGACAATATTGACGAAGCGGTTAGTGAATTTAATAATATACTGATAGAAATTATTGAAAAATGTGTTCCAAAAATAAAGTTAAGGAAAACAATTCAGCCACCATGGTGGAATAGCTATTGTAGAAATGCAAAAAACAAGAAAACCAGAGCTTATAAAAAATGGTGTAAGTCTGGAAATGAGCTTGACTACGACAAATTTATTAGATTAAGTAATGAATTTACTAATATAGACGTAAATGCATATATCAAATTCATTGAAATAACTGGCATAAAAATTAAATATGATCCTAAACACTTTTATACTTTTATTAATTACAAAAGAAATGTTAAAGGCTATCCCAGTGTTATGCATTATAATGAAAACCAATCGTCAGAGCTCAATGTTATTACTAACATGTTTGCAGACTTCTTCGAATCTGTATATAATGACGAATTTTTATATAATGAAAATGACTTTAATTTTACTGATACAATTCACAGTAATTTTAATAATTATACACTTACAGTCGAAGAAGTTTCTGAATCTCTCAGATCACTAGATATAAACAAAGGTCCAGGCCCAGATCTGATACCACCAATATTCTTTAAAAATACATACACTGGTCTGGCATCTCCACTTCAAACAATTTTTAATAACTCGTTAAGAACCGGTATATTCCCAGATGTATGGAAGGGCTCTTTTATCACCGCAATTTTTAAATCTGGTGATAGGTCAAACATTAAGAACTACAGAGGAATAGCTGGTCTATCTGTAATACCGAAATTGTTCGAAAAACTAGTTACTTCCAAAATGTATGAGGAAGTTAAGTGCATTTTAGATAAAAATCAACATGGCTTCATAAAAGGTAGATCAACAGTAACTAACCTAACCGATTATACCACATTTATGTTAAATGGTATGGAACAGGGGAATCAGTTTCATTCGATTTACACTGATTTCAGTAAAGCGTTTGATAAAGTTGATCATTCGTTGCTATTGTGTAAACTAAAAAAGATTGGTTTAAATAAAAATATTTTAAAATGGATTAATTCATATCTATCAAATCGTTATCAGATGGTTAAAATCAATAATGTGTTCTCTAGGAATATTAAAGTTTCATCTGGTGTACCACAGGGAAGTCACCTAGGACCGTTACTATTTATCTTATTTATTAATGATTTACCTAACGATTTTGAAAACTGTATGTATAGCTTATATGCTGATGATTTAAAAATATATACAGCTATAAAAAAGAGTGAAGATTGTGAAATATTACAAATCAATCTTAATAGTTTATACAATTGGTGTATAAAAAATAACCTTCAGCTTAATATTGAAAAATGTAAGGTTATGAAGTTTTATAGAAACAGAGCCCCGATAGATAGTAACTATAAAATAAATAACTGTCAACTTGAAAATTGTACGGAAATAAACGATCTAGGAATTTTATTAGACAAAAAACTAAATTTCAGTTTACATATTGATAAAATTCAGTCAACGGGTCGTAAAAAAGGAGTTTGATGATCCTTATATAACTAAAACATTATATTGTTCCTTAGTCCGTCCAATTCTGGAATATGGTAGCGTTATATGGAATCCCCATCTTATCAAAGATATCAAAAATATTGAATCAATTCAGAAACAATTTTTGTTATTTGCTTTGAGAAGTCTAAATTGGAATAATAATACCAATTCATATCAGTTACCTGCTTACGAGAATAGACTAAAATTATTAAATCTACATACACTAGAATATCGTAGAAATATGGCGGATGCAGTTTTCGCTTTTGATTTAATCAATAACAATATAGATTGTTGCCAATTAAAACAGAAGATTAGAATAAACTCAAACTGCCGAAACTTAAGGAACATTAATTTTCTACTTGTAGATAGGCATAGGACAAATTATGCTAACAACGAACCTATTACAAGAATCAGCAGAAGATTTAATAAATTCAACTCTTATTATGCACCAAATATCAGTAGAATAAGTTATAAAAACAGCATGAAGAATGGAAGAAGTCATGAATAATACTATATATGCACTCATTTCTTTTAAAATTTTCATTTTAAATCATGTTATAATATTGTATAAATTTAGATTTAAAATATGTCTGTAATTAGATATCAATAAATAAATAAATAAAAAAATAAATAATAGGAGTAATATTATAAAGATAAATAAAGATAATAAGAAATAAGAATATAATAAAAACAAAATAATAAACATAAAAATAATTCAGTTCTTTGATAACATAAATTAAAATATTAAATAATATCAAACCAATTATTAAATTTAAATTTTATTGAAAACTATATATTAAGTTCAGATATCGGATCGACTTTTCCTAATATTGAAGTTCTTTTGAGAATATTTCTAAGTATTGCATTAACTAATTGTACTGGTGAAAGAACTTTTTCATGTTTAAAGCGATTAAAGAATTATTTAGGCTCCTCGAATTAAATAATTTGAGTTTATTAGCTTATTAATTTCTATTAATTTTTTAGTAAAAAACAAAACTTAATAAATAATGGTAACTTTAATTTTTTTTCTAGATTTAGATCTAGCAAAAGCATCTATAACCTCGTCAAAGTTGGTGCTCTCAAATAGGTCCGACTCAATAGCTAATAAGCTCAAATTATTTAATTTTTTTGCAGAATCGAGGAGCGTAAATAATTCTTTAATCGCTTTAAACATGAAAAAGTTCTTTCACCAGTACAATTAGTTAATGTAACCAGTACAATTAGTTAATGTAATTTAACTAATTGTATTTAGTTAATGTTAATGTTAATTTAAATCACCAGTACAATTAGTTAATGTAATGCAAAAAGGTTAATTTTCTTCTTTTTTAAGATTTTTTTTAATAAAAAAAAATATTTTTAAACAAAAATTATTTATTTATTATATTCACATACGCCCCCATTCTTCTGGCGCCGCTGTGCTAAGCACAGTTAGCACAATGGATAAGACGGCTCTGAATCTCCCTTTGAAAATTAATAATATTTATGAGAGAAGAGATTGTGTAATATCAATATGTTGTTCAAATAATGAATCATTAAAAAAAATTGAGAGTGAAATTAAAGAAAATGTTGGTGATAAATATGATACTTTTATACCACAACAACAAAATCCAAAAATTTTGATAACTGGTATGGATGAAAAATTAAGTGGTGATCAAATTATTAATTCTATAAAAATACAAAATGACATTACATGTGAATCAATTAAGTGTGTAAAAGTATACCCTTCTTTTAGAGATAATAATGTTTATAATGCTATTGTGGAATTAGATGGTGCTGCATATAAAAATATTATAAGATATAATAAAATTATGATTGGTTTGAATAGATGTAAAGTATATGAGAAAGTGTCAGTGTTACGATGTTATAAGTGTCTAGGATTTAATCATAAATCTGATAAATTCAGTGAGGTGAATGCCCGTTGTCACAAGTGTGGTGAATTTGGTTATGAAAAAGAAAATTGTCGTAACAATAACATTAAATGTGTAAATTGTGTTAAAGCTAAAAAAAGTCTGAATTTAAGTGATGATGATTGTGATGTTTGGCATAACACATTAAGTAAAGATTGTAAAATATACCAACGAATGTTGAAAATGCAAGCTAGTAGAATTTCGTATTAGCAACTAAAAAATATCGAGTGTATGTATCTAAATATACAAGGATTAATCAATAATTTTTGTTAGCTTGAAGAACTAATAATTAGTAATGATGTTGAATTTTTATGTTTAACTGAAACACATTTAATTGATCTAGATCAGTGGTTCTTAACCTTTTTAGAACCACGGAACACATGAATTTTATAGAATTTTTGTGGAACACCATTATAAAATTTAAGTATATTTTATATTGAATAATACATAAATAAAAATCACTATTATCATATGGTTCCATTCCCTGACACAATAACTTTATGCCTTCCCCGCGCTCTATCTGATACGAAATGATAATCTTGAAACGCTGAAGCAATATTTTGATTGTGATGTACCTCTGATTCAGGTTTTAGCACCTAAGTCACAGACTCTGTCATTTGTCATTCAAAAAGACAAAATGTAGCACACGTACAAGTAAAGATAATAAATTGAAAATGAATGATACTTGGTTATTATTTTTTGAATACTTGGTTTTGAATACTTGAATACTTGGTTATTGATTTTTTTTTCATCTTAATAACTTTTCAAATTTTTGGCGGAACACTTTTTGCAAGTCGGTGGAACAGTGGTGTTCCGCGGAACACCGGTTAAGAACCACTGATCTAGATGATGATTCACTAGTGAGTTTAGATAACTATAATATAATTAGGATAAACAGTCATTCGCGCCACACAGGTGGTGTTGTGTTCTATGTAAACAAATATTGGAATTATGAAATAATAAAAAGATTTTGTTATAATAATGAACTATGGTGGTTAGTTATAAAAGTTTGTTATAATAGTAAAACTATGTTTTTGGCTGGCTTATATCGTTCACCAAAAAATTTGAATTTAAATTCAGAATTTTGTAATTACTTCGAAAATTTCATGAATGAACTAAGTGTATTTAATAGTACCATTATTATTCTTGGTGATTTTAATATTGATTGGGTAGCTGAAGGTAATGCAAAAAATAAAATGAGTGAAATTATTATTGATAATGCGGTTAAGCAAATAGTTGGTGAACCTACGAGAATTACCAACAATTCGCGAACATTAATAGATTGGGTTGTAACTAATAGATATAATAACATTAGTGCAAAAATAGAAACTAATAACAAAATAAGTGACCATGAAAGTATTAAAATTAAAGTTGATGAAAACATTACTATACAAAATGAAAATAAAAAGATTAAAATATTAAGGTACAACGAATCAAGACTAAGAAGTAAATTATGTAGCAGTGACATTATGACTGTGTATTTTTATAATTGTAATATTAAAGCTGAAATTTTTTCTGATCGGTTAAATAAAATTATTAATGAATTTGTGGTTGAAAAACATCAAAGATCGTATGAAAATCAGTGGTATACCAATGAATTAATGTTGTTAAAAAATGAAAAAAATTATCAATATCAGAGAGCTATATGGACAAATAGTAACAACGAATTTGAAAAATATAGAGTTTTAAGGAATAAATACAAAAATAGAATTAATATCGCCAAAAATAATTTCATTGGTAATAAAATTGAATCATCTGTTGATCAAAAACAAATGTGGAACAATATAAAAAAGTTTGTGTTTAATGAAAAAAAACAAAATAATATCAATGAAGTTGTATTTGACAATCAAATTTGTACAGATAGCTTAGTAATAGCAAATGAATTTAATAAATTTTTCATCACAAGTATTAATGATATACATCGAAGCATACAGGTAATTCCATATAGGTCCATAATTCAAAATTACAATCATTCGTTTAAATTTAAAAATTTAACTAAAATGGAACTAGAACATATAGTAAAGTTAATGAATAATAAAAGTGATAAAAATCTAGTAAATAAAAAAGTATTTCTAGACTCATTTGATCTAATTGGAAATGGAAATTTTCCAGATTGTTGGAAAGAATCACTAGTTGTGCCAATTGAAAAGGTAAAAAATACAAAAAAATGCTGTGAGTTCAGACCAATTAACACTATTATATTTGAAGCTAAAATATTAGAAAAAGTTATACATATTCAATTAGAAGAATACTTTGAAAAAAATAATTTAATATCAGAGTATCAGGAAACAACATAATTGTGAATCACTGATTAATTTGGTTATTACTAATTGGAAAATAGCGGTTCATGAACAAAAGGTGATTATTGCTGTTTTCTTGGACCTAAAAAGGGCATTCGAAACAGTTGATCGTAGCATTTTATTAGAAAAACTTGAAAGTTATGGTATTAGTGGAGTTGAGTTGCGATGGTTTACATCCTACCTCAGAAACGGAAAACAGAGGAACAAAATTAATAATATAGTTTCTGATGCTATTGATGTGTTGTTAGGTGTGCCGCAAGGTTCAGTTCTTGATGTTTTGCTGTTTTTGATTTACGTAAATGATATGGAGAAGGCTATAGTAATTGCAAAATTGGTGCTTTTTGCTGATGATGCGTTGCTATACTATGTAGGTGATACCGTTTCTGAATGTATTGATAAAATTAATTGTGAATTGGCGAATTTAAGTTATTGGTTTAAAATGAATAAGTTAATGTTAAATATAAATAAAACTAAATGTATGATTTTAAATAGTTCAATTAATGAAAGATCGGAAAATATTATTATTGATAATTGCAATATTGAAATTGTAAAAGAAATAAAATATTTAGGTATCATAATTGATGAAAAATTAAATTTTAAAAATCACATTAATTATATATGTAAAAAAATAGCAAAAAAAAATTACTATTTGTATAGAATTAGGAAAAGAATATCTCTTAATAATGCAATTCGAATTTATAATACCTTAATTAAGCCACATTTTGAATATTGTTCCAGTATACTGTTTATGTGTAATAATGAAAATTATAATAGGCTGCAAAAGCTTCAAAATAAAGCAATGCGGATAATTCTAAAAGTTAATAGATACACTTCGATTAATTGCATGTTAGAAGCATTAAAATGGTTAAGTATACGTCAAAGAGTTAGTTTAAATGTTTATATATCTGTATTTAAAATAAAATATAACTTATATCCTAATTATTTGTGTGAAAGATTGGTGTACGTTCATGATATACATGATCACAATTTAAGAAGTAATTGTAATTTTAGATTAAATTTTTTTAGAAATGAAAAAACAAAAAATATGTTGATGTATAATGGTCTTAATGTTTAATGATTTGCAAAATGAAATTAAATTTGAATCAAATATAAATAGATTTAAGAAAAAAATAGAAAATTTTATTAGAAATGATTAATTAAGAAATTTATGTAAATAATGGATTATTATTTTAATGAAATGTTTTATAAAACTAAATAAATGAATAAATGAAAAAAAAATAAAAAAAATGAAAAATTGGCATTAATTGCCTTTTTTATATCATCCCAATTCTCGTAAGTATGATATCTTAAAATTAAATTGTAGGCTCTATCTACTAGCTTGGATGTTATGACATCCAAAAAATCCACCTTTGCCTCGGGTGTTTTTGCCCTTTTATATTGCACATCTGCAATTTGCATAAATCTATGCAATTCATATGAATTTCCTTATAGCTTGTGACACGTGTTTTTGCCCTTTTATATTGCACATCTGCAATTTGCATAAATCTATGCAATTCATATGAATTTCCTTATAGCTTGTGACATATCGAAAGAAGCCATAATGGAATTTGTATTATTATTAATTTGAACTTCTTCTTTATTTGTTAAATTATTAGTTGTGTGCACCACCGAATTAGTGGCTATTTCACGATTATCACTACTTCCGGTTAAATATGAAAATTTTAATTCCGGAGGAGTTCATGATAATTGCATGGATTTTTGAAATGGATTTGGATTTTCCACTTCAGAATTTTCGTCAGAGCTTTCTGTATTATTTACTCTTTTATTCCCGACATGTATAATTGAAGAAATTACAAGATAAAAATTTCTAATTTTTTTTTTAAATTTTTATTTTTTAAATTAGCAACGACAAAAACAGAATAATAAAAAAAATAATATATATATATTTTTTTTGTGTAGGAAAACAAATTATTAAAAAAAAATTATTCGTAAAATGAAAATGACACCAAGAAAATTGTAACAAAACAGAATTGAGGAAAAAAAAAAATTCTTATTAAAAATTTTTTTATACTACAAAAAATATACCTCTTTTTTCATATATATACATATACTAAAGTATTTTTTTTTTAATTGAATTATGTATATATAAAATTTTATGCGTTTTTTTTTTATTATTTTTATGTATTGAACATTTTTATATATAAATTTTTTTTTTCAAAAATAAATTTCTTAATTATCTACTTGATAAACAAACAAATTTTTTATTTTCGATAAAAATAATAAGATCATCAGTGATTATTATTATAGTAAAATATAATATAGACCCGTGTCTTACTAACATCATAATTATTTGTTTATTTATTTTTTTAACAAAATTTAAAAAAAAATAATTTTTCTATATAAAAAAATTTAACTACATCGAGTTACAATTTTAATTAATTATTAAAATATATAATATAATTAAAATATATAATTAAAAAATTTTTTTTTTTTGTATTATTAATTTTGTTTCGACAAAAAAAATATTTATTGTAAAAAAAATTGACTTTAAATTATTATTTTATATATAGTATATATAGAAAATTACTTTAGATAAAAACAATTTAAATTTATGAAAACTTTCTTTTTTTATTTGGTTTTGCTGAATCTGTAGATAAACTTCTTTTAGCTGCTTCTTTTGTTGCTGCTCTTGCTCTTATTTCTTCTTCTTTTACTTTTGTTCTTTTTCTAATCGGCGTCTGGTAAAATATACTTCAATAGTATCTGTTTCGTAGCCGTCGCTGTCTGTGTTGTATCCTTCGTCGTTGTACATAAAAATTGATTTTTCAAAATAGAAAAATTATTATAAACGGCGCTTGGGGCCTCCGTTTATTACGGTTCCACTTTGTATTAAAAAAAAAAATTTTTTTTTTATTTTAAAATTTTCGACTAGTTAAGCAGATGCTTTACTTAACTAATCCCACCGCTGCCACCAATTATGTTATGTGGAGAATTTGGAAATGAATAATTAAAATAAATTCTTCACAAACACTTTTTGTTTTTCTTTAATGTATTTATTTCTTTAATGTATGTATTTATTTATTTATTACAGTATTTGTATTTATTTATTTTATTAACAAAACTTGTATTTATTTATTTTATAAATAAGAATTATTCGTTAATTTTGATATTACTTATTTATATCAAAATAGAAACGCCTTTTTCGAAAATTATCGGCAAATTGAAATAACGCATTAACACGCGCAAATTACTTTCTATCTCACATTTGGTGATATTGAACTATCGGTCAGATATTCAATTGATCGTAATTTGATCCTCACCAAATATAATTTTATTTAAAAATAAAATGCATATTTTGGCAATTATACACGCGCTGTATAATTGTGCATTTTTTTGTGAATTTAATAAATATTGTATCTGTTAACTATATGCCTATATAATTAACTAAAAAGAATGATGCAATATTTTATTTTTATTTTGTCATAAATAACTTAAGGTTATTTATGATTTAGGAAAAGCAATAGGTTTAGGAGATGTGTAATAAAGATATATCTCAATGTTTCTTTATTATCATTGGGATATATGTTTATGCCACATGCGTGGTTATGAGGATTTGTGTGGCCTCATAACAAGATATTGTTTCTGAGATAATTAGAAACGAAAATCAATCAATAATTAATCAACTTACACATTCCGGTTCGGACAATTGCCTTGAAAATGATCAAACAATTGATTTGACTAATGCAAATTTAAATGACATGGACAGAATCCCAGACGTCGTAAAAAGTCTTAGGGAATTCTCCGGTAATCCAGCAGAATACGGCTCGTGGAGCCTACGGCTCGTGGAGCCTACGGCTCGTGGAAAAGTGTCAACAGAATCCTTAAAATTACTGAAAATTTGAAAGGAAAACCAAATATTATGGTATCCTTAGTGTCATTCGTAACAAAATTGTTGGTAGTGCAGATATTGCACTAGAGTCTTACAATACTCCTCTCAATTGGGACAGAATTTCAAAATGTCTTGCACTTCACTATGCATATAAACGTGATTTAGGTACTTTAGATTAGAATATCAGATGACCACATTGATCCAAAAAAATAACTCAATTTTAGAATTTTACAAAGAGGTCTACTATCATCTCTGTTTAATTTTAAATAAATTATCATATCTCGAATTGATCAAAGAATCATTGAACGTAATGACTCAAGCTTATAGAGACAAGGCGTTAGATACTTTTATTCGAGGTTTAAAAGGTGATCTACCAAGACTCCTCAATATGAAGGAACCTATCGATTTACCACAAGCTTTACATTTGTGCCTTAAATTAGATAATGTTTACTATCGCATCCAGCACAGTCACGGCAATATTCGCAGTTCAAATTCTTCATTACCACCCTCTATTAAAATTATAGAAAGATATTCAAATAAGTAATTGAACATTTACAATTTGCTGAAAATAAATTAAATAAAACTAAATGTAAAAGTTATCATTACTAGTGAGGGACCTAAAAATTCAAAATATCAATTAATAAAGTGATGATCGAAATTGTTATTAAAATTTTATCAGGAAAAGTTAACTTTATACTAAAAATTTAATTTCAATATAATTTTCAAGTTTAGAAAATCATAGCTATTTACAAAATAAATTTTAATAAATAAATAAAATTTTGAAAAAAAATTCTCAACATTGAAATATGGTATGATCCATATCCATTAAATGTCAATAAAATATTTAAAGGAAATTATTTTTAACTGTTTGAATAAATATTTAGTAATAATCCTTAAATAAAAATAAATTAAAATGCAAAACAATAATGTTATCAGACCTTCAGTCCTTGAAAATGGCTCAGCCCCCAGTAATAATAGTTTTGATTTTGTGCAACTAAGAGATATTGTTTCTGAGATAATTAGAAACGAGAATCAATCAATAATTAATCAACTTACACATCCCGGTTCGGAAAATTGCCTTGAAAATGATCAAACAATTGATTTGACTAATGCAAATTTAAATGACATGGACAGAATCCCAGACGTCGTAAAAAGTCTTAGGGAATTACCCGGTAATCCAGCAGAATACGGCTTGTGGAAAAAAAGTGTCGACAGAATCCTTAAAATTAATGAAAATTTGAAAGGAAAACCAAATATTATGGTATCCTTAGTGTCATTCGTAACAAAATTGTTGGTAGTGCAGATATTGCACTAGAGTCTTACAATACTCCTCTCAATTGGGACAGAATTTCAAAATGTCTTGCACTTCACTATGCAGATAAACGTGACTTATGTACTTTAGATTAGAATATCAGATGACCACATTGATCCAAAAAATTAACTCAATTTTAGAATTTTACAAAGAGGTCTACTATCATCTCTGTTTAATTTTAAATAAATTATCATCTCTCGAATTGGGCCAAGAATCATTGAACGTAATGACTCAAGCTTATAGAGACAAGGCGTTAGATACTTTTATTCGAGGTTTAAAAGGTGATCTACCACGACTCCTCAGTATGAAGGAACCTATCGATTTACCACAAGCTTTACATTTGTGCCTTAAATTAGATAATGTTCACTATCGCATCCAGCACAGTCATGGCAATATTCGCAGTTCAAATTCTTCATTACCACCCTCTATTAAAATTATAGAAAGATATTCAAATAAGTAATTGAACATTTACAATTTGCTGAAAATAAATTAAAAAAACTAAATGTAAAAGTTATCATTACTAGAGAAGGACCTAAAAATTCAAAATATCAATTAATAAAGTGATCATCGAAATTTTTATTAAAATTTTATCAGGAAAAGTTAACTTTATACTAAAAATTTAATTTAAATATAATTTTCAAGTTTAGAAAATCATAGCTATTTACAAAATAAATATTGAAAAAAAAATTTCAAAATTGAAATATTGTATGATATATCCATTAAATGTCAATAAAATAGTTAAAAGAAATTATTTTTAACTGTTTGAATAAATATTTAGTAATAATCCTTAAATAAAAACAAATTACAATGCAAAACAATAATGTGATCAGACCTTCAGTCCTTGAAAATGGCTCAGCCCCCAATAATAATAGTTTTGATTTTGTGCAACTAAGAGATATTGTTTCTGAGATAATTAGAAACGAAAATCAATCAATAATTAATCAGCTTACACATCCCGGTTCGGACAATTGCCCTGAAAATGATCAAACAACTGCTTTGACTAATGCTAATTTAAATGACATTGACCGAATCCCAGACGTCGTAAAAAGTTTTAGGGAATTCTCCGGTAATCCAGCAGAATACGGCTCGTGGAAAAAAAGTGTCGACAGAATCCTTAAAATTAATGAAAATTTGAAAGGAAAACCAAATATTATGGTATCCTTAGTGTCATTCGTAACAAAATTGTTGGTAGTGCAGATATTGCACTAGAGTCTTACAATACTCCTCTCAATTGTGACAGAATTTAAAAATGTTTTGCACTTCACTATGCAGATAAACGTGACTTATGTACTTTAGATTACAATATCGGATGACCACATTGATCCAAAAAAAATAACGCAATTTTAGAATTTTACAAAGAGGTCTACTATCATCTCTCTTTAATTTTAAATAAATTATCATCTCTCGAATTGAGCCAAGAATCATTGAACGTAATGACTCATGCTTATAGAGACAAGGCGCTAGATACTTTTATTTAATAAATTTAATAAATAAATAAAATTTTGAAAAAAAAATTTCAACATTGAAATATTGTATGATCCGTATCCATTAAATGTCAATAAAATAGTTAAAAGAAATTATTTTTAACTGTTTGAATAAATATTTAGTAATAATCCTTAAATAAAAATAAATTAAAATGCAAAACAATAATGTGATCAGACCTTCAGTCCTTGAAAATGGCTCAGCCCCCAATAATAATAGTTTTGATTTTGTGCAACTAAGAGATATTGTTTCTGAGATAATTATAAACGAAAATCAATCAATAATTAATCAGCTTACACATCCCGGTTCGGACAATTGCCTTGAAAATGATCAAACAATTGATTTGACTAATGCAAATTTAAATGACATGGACAGAATCCCAGACGTCATAAAAACTCTTAGGGAATTCTCCGGTAATCCAGCAGAATACGGCTCGTGGAAAAAAAGTGTCGACAGAATCCTTAAAATTAATGAAAATTTGAAAGGAAAACCAAAATATTATGGTATCCTTAGTGTCATTCGTAACAAAACTGTTGGTAGTGCAGATATTGCACTAGAGTTTTACAATACTCCTCTCAATTGTGACAGAATTTGAAAATGTCTTGCACTTCACTATGCAGATAAACGTGACTTATGTACTTTAGATTAGAATATCGGATGACCACATTGATCCAAAAAAAATAACGCAATTTTAGAATTTTACAAAGAGGTCTACTATCATCTCTCTTTAATTTTAAATAAATTATCATCTCTCGAATTGAGCCAAGAATCATTGAACGTAATGACTCAAGCTTATAGAGACAAGGCGCTAGATACTTTTATTCGAGGTTTAAAAGGTGATCTACCAAGACTCCTCAGTATGAAGGAACCTATCGATTTACTACAAGCTTTACATTTGTGCCTTAAATTAGATAATGTTCACTATCGCATCCAGCACAGTCATGGCAATATTCGCAGTTCAAATTCTTCATTACCACCCCCTATTAAAATTATAGAAAGATATTCAAATAAGTAATTGAACATTTACAATTTGCTGAAAATAAATTAAATAAAACTAAATGTAAAAGTTATCATTACTAGAGAAGGACCTAAAAATTCAAAATATCAATTAATAAAGTGATCATCGAAATTTTTATTAAAATTTTATCACGAAAAGTTAACTTTATACTAAAAATTTAATTTAAATATAATTTTCAAGCTTAGAAAATCATAGCTATTTACAAAATAAATTTTAATAAATAAATAAAATTTTGAAAAAAATTTCAACATTGAAATATGGTATGATCCATATCCATTAAATGTCAATAAAATAGTTAAAAGAAATTATTTTTAACTGTTTGAATAAATATTTAGTAATAATCCTTAAATAAAAATAAATTAAAATGCAAAACAATAATGTGATCAGACCTTCAGTCCTTGAAAATGGCTCAGCCCCCAATAATAATAGTTTTGATTTTGTGCAACTAAGAGATATTGTTTCTGAGATAATTAGAAACGAAAATCAATCAATAATTAATCAGCTTACACATCCCGGTTCGGACAATTGCCTTGAAAATGATCAAACAATTGATTTGACTAATGCTAATTTAAATGACATTGACCGAATCCCAGACGTCGTAAAAAGTTTTAGGGAATTCTCCGGTAATCCAGCAGAATACGGCTCGTGGAAAAAAAGTGTCGACAGAATCCTTAAAATTAATGAAAATTTGAAAGGAAAACCAAAATATTATGGTATCCTTGGTGTCATTCGTAACAAAATTGTTGGTAGTGCAGATATTGCACTAGAGTCTTACAATACTCCTCTCAATTGTGACAGAATTTCAAAATGTCTTGCACTTCACTATGCAGATAAACGTGACTTATGTACTTTAGATTAGAATATCGGATGACCACATTGATCCAAAAAAAATAACGCAATTTTAGAATTTTACAAAGAGGTCTACTATCATCTCTCTTTAATTTTAAATAAATTATCATCTCTCGAATTGAGCCAAGAATCATTGAACGTAATGACTCAAGCTTATAGAGACAAGGCGCTAGATACTTTTATTCGAGGTTTAAAAGGTGATCTACCACGACTCCTCAGTATGAAGGAACCTATCGATTTACCACAAGCTTTACATTTGTGCCTTAAATTAGATAATGTTGACTATCGCATCCAGCACAGTCATGGCAATATTCGCAGTTCAAATTCTTCATTACCACCCCCTATTAAAATTATAGAAAGATATTCAAATAAGTAATTGAACATTTACAATTTGCTGAAAATAAAGTAAATAAAACTAAATGTAAAAGTTATCATTACTAGAGAAGGACCTAAAAATTCAAAATATCAATTAGTAAAGTGATCATCGAAATTTTTATTAAAATTTTATCACGAAAAGTTAACTTTATACTAAAAATTTAATTTAAATATAATTTTCAAGCTTAGAAAATCATAGCTATTTACAAAATAAATTTTAATAAATAAATAAAATTTTGAAAAAAAAATTTCAACATTGAAATATTGTATGATCCATATCCATTAAATTCAAATTCTTCATTACCACCCCCTATTAAAATTATAGAAAGATATTCAAATAAGTAATTGAACATTTACAATTTGCTGAAAATAAATTAAATAAAACTAAATGTAAAACTTATCATTACTAGAGAAGGACCTAAAAATTCAAAATATCAATTAATAAAGTGATCATCGAAATTTTTATTAAAATTTTATCACGAAAAGTTAACTTTATACTAAAAATTTAATTTAAATATAATTTTCAAGCTTAGAAAATCATAGCTATTTACAAAATAAATTTTAATAAATAAATAAAATTTTGAAAAAAATTTCAACATTGAAATATTGTATGATCCATATCCATTAAATGTCAATAAAATAGTTAAAAGAAATTATTTTTAACTGTTTGAATAAAGATTTAGTAATAATCCTTAAATCAAAATAAATTAAAATGCAAAACAATAATGTGATCAGACCTTCAGTCCTTGAAAATGGCTCAGCCCCCAATAATAATAGTTTTGATTTTCTGCAACTAAGAGATATTGTTTCTGAGATAATTAGAAACGAAAATCAATCAATAATTAATCAGCTTACACATCCCGGTTCGGACAATTGCCTTGAAAATGATCAAACAATTGATTTGACTAATGCAAATTTAAATGACATGGACAGAATCCCAGACGTCGTAAAAACTCTTAGGGAATTCTCCGGTAATCCAGCAGAATACGTCTCGTGGAAAAAAAGTGTCGACAGAATCCTTAAAATTAATGAAAATTTGAAAGGAAAACCAAAATATTATGGTATCCTTGGTGTCATTCGTAACAAAATTGTTGGTAGTGCAGATATTGCACTAGAGTCTTACAATACTCCTCTCAATTGGGACAGAATTTGAAAATGTCTTGCACTTCACTACGCATATAATCGTGACTTATGTACTTTAGATTAGAATATCGGATGACCACATTGATCCAAAAAAATAACGCAATTTTAGAATTTTACAAAGAGGTCTACTATCATCTCTCTTTAATTTTAAATAAATTATCATCTCTCGAATTGAGCCAAGAATAATTGAACGTAATGACTCAAGCTTATAGAGACAAGGCGCTAGATATTTTTATTCGAGGTTTAAAAGGTGATCTACCAAGAGTCCTCAGTATGAAGGAACCTATCGATTTACCACAAGCTTTACATTTGTGCCTTAAATTAGATAATGTTCACTATCGCATCCAGCACAGTCATGGCAATATTCGCAGTTCAAATTCTTCATTACCACCCCCTATTAAAATTATAGAAAGATATTCAAATAAGTAATTGAACATTTACAATTTGCTGAAAATAAATTAAATAAAACTAAATGTAAAAGTTATCATTACTAGAGAAGGACCTAAAAATTCAAAATATCAATTAATAAAGTGATCATCGAAATTTTTATTAAAATTTTATCACGAAAAGTTAACTTTATACTAAAAATTTAATTTAAATATAATTTTCAAGTTTAGAAAATCATAGCTATTTACAAAATAAATATTGAAAAAAAAATTTCAAAATTGAAATATTGTATGATCCATATCCATTAAATGTCAATAAAATAGTTAAAAGAAATTATTTTTAACTGTTTGAATAAATATTTAGTAATAATCCTTAAATAAAAATAAATTAAAATGCAAAACAATAATGTGATCAGACCTTCAGTCCTTGAAAATGGCTCAGCCCCCAATAATAATAGTTTTGATTTTGTGCAACTAAGAGATATTGTTTCTGAGATAATTAGAAACGAAAATCAATCAATAATTAATCAACTTACACATCCCGGTTCGGACAATTGCCTTGAAAATGATCAAACAATTGATTTGACTAATGCAAATTTAAATGACATGGACAGAATCCCAGACGTCGTAAGGTCTTAGGGAATTCTCCGGTAATCCAGCAGAATACGGCTCGTGGAAAAAAGTGTCGACAGAATCCTTAAAATTAATGAAAATTTGAAAGGAAAACCAAAATATTATGGTATCCTTAGTGTCATTCGTAACAAAACTGTTGGTAGTGCAGATATTGCACTAGAGTTTTACAATACTCCTCTCAATTGTGACAGAATTTGAAAATGTCTTGCACTTCACTATGCAGATAAACGTGACTTATGTACTTTAGATTAGAATATCGGATGACCACATTGATCCAAAAAAATAACGCAATTTTAGAATTTTACAAAGAGGTCTACTATCATCTCTCTTTAATTTTAAATAAATTATCATCTCTCGAATTGAGCCAAGAATCATTGAACGTAATGACTCAAGCTTATAGAGACAAGGCGCTAGATACTTTTATTCGAGGTTTAAAAGGTGATCTACCAAGACTCCTCAGTATGAAGGAACCTATCGATTTACTACAAGCTTTACATTTGTGCCTTAAATTAGATAATGTTCACTATCGCATCCAGCACAGTCATGGCAATATTCGCAGTTCAAATTCTTCATTACCACCCCCTATTAAAATTATAGAAAGATATTCAAATAAGTAATTGAACATTTACAATTTGCTGAAAATAAATTAAATAAAACTAAATGTAAAAGTTATCATTACTAGAGAAGGACCTAAAAATTCAAAATATCAATTAATAAAGTGATCATCGAAATTTTTATTAAAATTTTATCACGAAAAGTTAACTTTATAACTTTAGAATTTTCATTCTTAGAAAATCATAGCTATTTACAAAATAAATTTTAATAAATAAATAAAATTTTGAAAAAAATTTCAACATTGAAATATTGTATGATCCATATCCATTAAATGTCAATAAAATAGTTAAAAGAAATTATTTTTAACTGTTTGAATAAATATTTAGTAATAATCCTTAAATAAAAATAAATTAAAATGCAAAACAATAATGTGATCAGACCTTCAGTCTTTGAAAATGGCTCAGCCCCCAATAATAATAGTTTTGATTTTGTGCAACTAAGAGATATTGTTTCTGAGATAATTAGAAACGAAAATCAATCAATAATTAATCAGCTTACACATCCCGGTTCGGACAATTGCCTTGAAAATGATCAAACAATTGATTTGACTAATGCAAATTTAAATGACATTGACCGAATCCCAGACGTCGTAAAAACTCTTAGGGAATTCTCCGGTAATCCAGCAGAATACGGCTCGTGGAAAAAAAGTGTCGACAGAATCCTTAAAATTAATGAAAATTTGAAAGGAAAACCAAAATATTATGGTATCCTTGGTGTCATTCGTAACAAAATTGTTGGTAGTGCAGATATTGCACTAGAGTCTTAAATTACTCCTCTCAATTGTGACAGAATTTCAAAATGTCTTGCACTTCACTATGCAGATAAACGTGACTTATGTACTTTAGATTAGAATATCGGATGACCACATTGATCCAAAAAAATAACGCAATTTTAGAATTTTACAAAGAGGTCTACTATCATCTCTCTTTAATTTTAAATAAATTATCATCTCTCGAATTGAGCCAAGAATCATTGAACGTAATGACTCAAGCTTATAGAGACAAGGCGCTAGATACTTTTATTCGAGGTTTAAAAGGTGATCTACCAAGACTCCTCAGTATGAAGGAACCTATCGATTTACTACAAGCTTTACATTTGTGCCTTAAATTAGATAATGTTCACTATCGCAGCCAGCACAGTCATGGAAATATTCGCAGTTCAAATTCTTCATTACCACCCCCTATTAAAATTATAGAAAGATATTCAAATAAGTAATTGAACATTTACAATTTGCTGAAAATAAATTAAATAAAACTAAATGTAAAAGTTATCATTACTAGAGAAGGACCTAAAAATTCAAAATATCAATTAATAAAGTGATCATCGAAATTTTTATTAAACTTTTATCACGAAAAGTTAACTTTATACTAAAAATTTAATTTAAATATAATTTTCAAGCTTAGAAAATCATAGCTATTTACAAAATAAATTTTAATAAATAAATAAAATTTTGAAAAAAAAATTTCAACATTGAAATATTGTATGATCCATATCCATTAAATTCAAATTCTTCATTACCACCCCCTATTAAAATTATAGAAAGATATTCAAATAAGTAATTGAACATTTACAATTTGCTGAAAATAAATTAAAAAAACTAAATGTAAAAGTTATCATTACTAGAGAAGGACCTAAAAATTCAAAATATCAATTAATAAAGTGATCATCGAAATTTTTATTAAAATTTTATCACAAAAAGTTAACTTTATACTAAAAATTTAATTTTTTTTTTTTTTTTTTTTTAGCGTCAAAGAATATTACAATCTGTTATAAATAACAATAAGTAATGGGTGTGGTATAGTTTTTGACTTTTGGTAGGTGAACTTCCAGTGAAGATCAATCCTTTTATTTTTACTTATACATATATATTATATGTAGATATTTGGTTTAATTTATGCTTGGTTTATAATGGTTTTAGTTGAATCTTGATATCAATTCTGATGGGGTAGATCTTCGTAATCTACGAGTGACGCCACTGTTATTTAACAAGTTAACTGCAGTTGGATTTGGATGGTCTGACAATCTGCTGTTGTAATTTCTACTTAGTTTGGTGATTTCTTCTTTTACTGTGTTGATGTTGAGGTCTTTATGCATTATAGTATTTGGAACATATTTAGGTGCTTTCGCGATCATCCTTAGAACTTTGTTTTGGAAAATTTGTATTATTTCTAGGTTTGAAGAGCTAGCTAATCCCCATAATTGGAGTCCGTATGTCCAGATGGGCTTAATAATTGCTTTGTAGATTATGATTTTACTTTCAATTGATAATGATGAGTGTCTACTTATCAACCAATACATACTTCGCAATTTAAGATTTAATTGTTTCTTTTTCTCTTCAATATGCTTACGCCAATTAAGTTTCCTATCCAGATGCATGCCCAGGTATTTCGCTTCGTTTTTCTGTGGTATTGATTGGCTATTCAGCATTACTGGAGGGCACGTGCCTTTTCTCAATGTGAACGTCACATGTGTTGACTTATGTTCATTGGCTTTTATTCGCCACTTTTTTAGCCAGGATTCTATTTGCAGAACATTATCTTGTACATGTTTATTAGCTAATTTCGGATCTGAATTGGAAGCTAGCACTGCTGTATCATCAGCGAAAGTTGACATTTTAGTGTGCAGGCTTGTTGGTACATCTGCTGTGAAGAGAAGGTACAATATAGAACCGAGCACGCTCCCTTGAGGCACTCCAGATTTTATGGGTATAATCGAAGACTGTTCATCTTTAAACTTATCTAGAAAATATCTGTTGGCCAAGTATGATTTCAATATTTGGAAATATGTATAAGGTAGCATTTCTTTTAGTTTGTACATAAGTCCAGTGTGCCATACTTTGTGAAATGCTTGACTAATATTCAAGAAAACAGCTGAACAATGCTTTTTTCTTCAAGGCTTTGACGAATTGTGTTAAACACACTGTGAACTTGCTCTATTGTTGAATGTTTTTGCGGAAGCCATATTGATGGTCAGGTATTAGATTCTCATCCGTTATTATTGGATAGAGACGTTTTAACAATAATTTTTCAAATAGCTTTGATAAAAACGGTAATAAACTTATTGGCCTATAAGACTTGACATCCTCTGGCGGTTTACTTGGTTTCAGAATCATGATGATACTAGCAACTTTCCATTGCGAAGGGAAGTATCCCGTGCGTAGAATGGAGTTAAAGACCATAGTTATAAGTTTTATCACCACGTCAGGCAATTCTTTTATTGTTTGTCCGGTTATTAGATCGTACCCAGGCGATTTTTTTCGATCGATGTTGTATATCATAGTTTTCACTTCTGCTACGGAAAATTTACAAATTGGAGTAACCATTTGAAACGGCGCATCAAGGAATTCATTAATATTATTTTCCTCTCCATTTGACGTCATTTTCGGATGTGGTTGGAAAACTTCCGATAGGTGCTCAGCAAAAATAGCTACTTTTTCAGCATCACTCCGGGCCCATTGGTTATTACTTTTACGTAGAGGTGGAACTGCTGATGTAGGTCTGTTAATTCGTTTCGTCACCTTCCACAGCGAATAATCGGTTTCTTCCGACGCACTTAGCTCACTTAAGTAATTTTGGATTGAGTCATTTTTCAGCTTTACTAACATTTCTTTTAGTTTCCTCGTTGCTACTTGGTATTTTTTCCTGTCCGCTGGTTGCCGGGTATTATGCCAGATTTTTCTTAATTTCCGCTTTTCTATTACTTTGGCTTTGACCTGCAGCGGTAAGTTTTCAGATTTGATAGGCTGATTATAATGCAGGTGTAATATCTGGCCCAAGCTATGTAATATCTTACGCTAACTACTCCCCTTGGATACCTATATGAGGGTATCCCCGATTGGTCGTAGGACTATTATATAAATAAATCCAATCCAATAACCTTAGCTAAAGAGCCTGAGTTAAACTAAAATTAGCTAAAGAGCCTAGTTCAGTTGGATTGGAAGTATATTATTTTATTCTAATGGTAGCGAGTAGCCGAGTTAAAATAAAACAATTTGTTTGACTTTCAAGTTAAAAGTGAATCTTTATTTTATTCATATTCTCTTTTATACCCTAAATCTATTCGTTACATACTTATTATTTATTAGTTACTTATTTCTAATTATTGGTAATATTTGCTAACGCCAGCAATCCTTAAATTTCTTTATAATTATTCTTAGTTTCAATAATTATTTAAAGTATTGCACATATAAATATATATATATACATATATATATTTACATGATTACTAATAATGTTCTCTGTATGCATATATATAAATGCATTGGAATACATGTGTTATTAACATATATACCACACAGAACATAAACATATTTGGTGATATTTTGTAAACAAACAAAGTGAAAGTCGATGCCCGTTTGACCTACACTTTTGTTTACATTAAAACATAAACATATGACGAATATTTTCGTATATGTTTAGTGGCATATATCACACCACCCCTCCTGGCGGAAAAGGAGGAATCTTATCCTTAAATAAATTCCTTCTTTCTAGCGTTAACAGATATTTTCCAAAATATTTTAAATTAATATTTTTTTTTCAATTACATTCTTGTTTTTTTAACTTTCTTTATAAAACTTATATTCTTATTTACTTATTTATTTCTAGAAATTTATTTTTTTTTTTTTTTTCTTAGATTTAACATTTCTATTTCTATTTATTATTAATATTCTTCTTTTATTTATTTTACTTTAATAACATCTCATTTCTACTTAAATTGTTTTTTTTTTTTTTTTTTTTTTTTTTAATCGTTAATTTATTTATTTTTCATCATTAATTTATAAAAAAAACCGGTATAAACCAACCTCTCCTAAATTAAATTACTTTCTTTAAAATAATTCGTTGCTCAATCTTGTATTATGTTGACTGAATATAATTTTAAAGAATTTTCAGCATTCAATCCATAATGCCTTCGAATGTTTGATAATTTTTCAAACTAACTACTAATGTTTCATAATTATGATTAATAATCTAATTTCTATGCCTATATCTATACTCTAAATCTTATACATATATATACTCTTATATATACTCTATTTACTTACTATCTATGGGTTTCCAGGCGTCCCCTTCCCCCTAAATTGTAAAAGAAATTTTTTTTTTTTTTTTTTTTTTTTAAACCTAACTCTCAGTTATTATCATTAGATATGTGTAATATGGTTTTAACCTATTCTTATGTACTACTACTTTCTTTCTATCTGTCTTTATCTCGCAGTTTACACCTTTATTTCCTACTACTTCATATGGACCAATATATATTGGATCCAACTTCTTCCTATTTTCGTTTCTTAATAACACTAGACTCCCTGCTTCGTATATACTATCTTTTACTCTATAATCTTTATCAAATCTATTTTTTCTTTCTAATTTCTTTTTACCTAGTACTTCTCTCGCGTCTCTATGAGCTATTTGCAATTTGTTTTTTAAATCGATATTGTAGTCTTCGTAATTGTAAAGTGGTTCTACTTTATTCGTAAGATTTGATGGTAGTTTGCATTGCTTTCCGTATACTAATTCGTATGGTGTATAGTTTGTTTCAGAGTGTACTGCTGTGTTATAGCAAAATGTATAATATGGCAACCATTTATGCCAGTCTGAATGATTTTCAGTAACATATGTTCTTAAATACGCTCCTAACACCTTATGCGAATTTTCCAATGCTCCTATGCTTTCATGATGATATGCAGTAGAAAATATTTGGTCTATTTTCAGCATCTTACACATTTCTTTAAATACTTGACTCATAAATTCTGTTCCTTGATCCGAAGCTATCTTCTTTGGTACTCCATATTTTAAAATGAAATTTTCTACCAATCCTTCAGCTACGGAATTTGCTTCTTTGTTCTTCAATGGAACATTTTCTATAAACTTAGTCAATTCGTCTTGTATGGTAAGTATATATTTATACCCTTCTTCTGTGTCATCTAAAGGTCCTACGAGGTCTACAAATATTTTCTCAAAGCTTGTCTCGCTGGTTGATGTTATGACCATTGGTTGTTTTTTCACGTTTATGTGTTTGTTTCGTTGACATGTTTCACAATGCTTAACAAAAGTTGCTATATCCTCTTGCATTCCCGTCCAAAAGTATTTGCATTTAATATTTTTAATCATACGATTAATACCTGCATGTCCACTTGTTGGTAATATATGATAATCGTTTAATAGTAGTTTCTTCATACCTGGGTCAGTTATCCTTATCAAATCCTTCATAATGTGCACTTTAATATTCATATTTTTAAAAATTTCGTTCAATTTCTTTTTCATATTATTTAAATTGTTTTGTCGACGGCCGTCATTCAATTTTAATAATTCAGTTTTCGAGATATATAAATCTCCTATTTTTAATGGACCAATGATTTTCTGCACATCTTTCCACAGCAATCTGCCGAATGTTGTGTTTTGATTTTCTGTGCTATCTTTTGGTTTAACCATTAATAAACAATTCTTCTTCGGTATGTATGCTAATATTTTATTTGGACCCAAAATTATTTCTTGTTGATTTTTTAATTTTTCTATCTCCTCTTCGAAACTATCTACTATTTTTAATTCGACTAATTTCAAACCTGTTAATGGTGGTTGTAATAATTCATCTATAATTTGCTCATCCGTTTTTTCATTGTCTTCAGCCTCTTTGGTTTTTGATCTGGTCATTATTAGAATTTTTAAATCCTCAGATGATATTTGTATTCTACTTAAAGCATCTGCGGTACAATTCTCTTTACCCGGCGAATATTCTACATAGAAATTATATTCTTCTAACAAAAGTCTAAATTTTGTTAATCTCGATGATGGTTCTTTGAGTGAAAACAAATAAACTAACGGTCTATGATCTGTCAAAATTTTGAACCGTCTTCCAAATAAATATGGTCTATAGTGTTTAATAGCCCATACTATAGCTAGCAGTTCTTTTTCTATAGTGCTATAATTTTTCTCAGCACTATTTAATGTCTTACTTGCATATGCTATAGGTCTATCATCATTATTTGAAAGTACTGCTCCTAGAGCAAAACCTGAAGCGTCTGTTCTCAATATAAATTCGCCTTCAAAATTTGGGAATTGTAAAATTTTTGGACTTATCAAAAATTCCTTGATTGCTTCGAAAGCTTCGACACAATCTTTTGTAAAGTTAAATTTAACGTCTTTTTTCAGTAGTTTATTTAGTGGAATTGTTATTGATGCAAAATTTGGTATAAATTTTCTGTAATAGTTTGCAAATGCAACGAATCTCCGTACTTCGTCTGCATTTTCTGGTTGTGGAAATTTTCTAATCGCGTCAGATTTTGATGGATCTGGCCAAATGCCTTTCTCCGAAATTATATGGCCTAAATATAAAACCTCCTTCCTTAGAAAACTACATTTTCCAGGATGAATTTTCAAATTTACGTCTCTGAGCCTTTGAAAAACTTCGATAAGATTTCTGTTATGGGATTCTAAACTATTCCCGAAAATTATCAAATCATCCAAATATACAAAACATCTAGAATATGTTAACCCTGACATTGCTATCGACATCATTCTTGAAAACGCACTGGGTGAAATTTTCAAACCCATTGGTAATCGTGTCAATTGGTAATGTCCATTTTCAGTGGAAAACGCAGTACATGGTCTACTTTCTTTATCTAACTCCATTTGATAATAACCCTGACTAAGATCTATGCATGAAAAGTATTTCGCGCCTCCTACCATATCATATATATCGGTAATATTTGGTAGTGGAAATTTATCATCCTCAATAACGTCATTAACTTTTCTATAATCGATTACCATCCTAAATTTTTGTAATCCCGTTATTGGATCCTTTTTCTTTGGTACTATCAATACTGGTGAATTCCATGCTGATTTTGATGGTTCTGCTATCTTATTTTCCACCATTTTCCGTATTTCTTCCTGAATATCCTTTTTCTGAGAGTGTGGTACTCTGTATGGTTTTGTATATTTAGGTGTTGTTCCTTCTTTTAATTGAATTTTAACTATACCAGCATTTGTGATTGTTAATTTGTCTCCATTTAAATGAAAAATGTCGTTAAATTTGGTACAAATCTGTTTTACACAATTTATTTCTTCTGCGTTTAAGGTGTCATAATTAATGTCTTTTAACAGTTTCTCTGCACGTGTTTGTGGTTTTTCTTCTGATAGTTCGTAATTTAATATATAATGGTCGTTTAGACTAAAAGATTCTGGTTCAATCCAGTTTAATTTTACGTCACTATCTCTTGTGTTTAATATTTTTATTGGTATTTTACCCTTTACGATTTGGGATATCGATCCAGCCATGAAAACCCCTTCGCATAATTCTGATTGATGAAATATGCGTTCACCTGTTAATTTTGTGTCTATCCAATAGGTAGCTTCACAACGTGGTTTTACCATTATGGTATTGAAATTTTCTTTACTTATTATTGGTAAAATGATTTTTTCATCATCTATATTAAGCTCAAGAATAAATTTTTCCAAATTTATTTTGGCTTGAAAATCTTTTAGAAAATTTGCTCCCAAAATACCATCTACTGGTACGGGAAAATTATTTTTAACAATATGAAAATTGTAATCAATGTTTATTGATTGAAAATTTAATCTATTAACACAAGTCCCTAATGTTTCGAGATGTCCCGAAATCCCATGAATAGTTGTTTTATTATTTATATCTATTCTATTGTCTGTTAAAATATTTTCTTTAATGGTACAGATAGATGCACCCGTGTCTATTAAAAATGTCGCGTTTTTGTTATTTATTTTAATGTCTATATATAGTCCATTTGAAATATGTAGTGTGAAAATAACGTCATCGCCTAATTTGTGTAATCCCCTCCCGATTGGTTGGCTGCCCCCTCGGTGGGTTGCTCGTTTCCCTTTTCGGTAATTGCGAGGATTCTTGGATTTGGTACATTTTCGTTGGCTGTTCTGTTGTTATAATTAACATTTCCATTTCCATTTTGACGTCTATTTCCTGTATAATTTCTACTGCCGTTATTATTTGAATTATTATTATTATTGTTGTTATAGTTTCGATTATTATTGTTATTATAGTTTCGATTATTATTGTTATTATAGTTTCGATTATTATTGTTATTATTATAATTTCGATTATTGTTATTATTTTTATTATAATTTGAATTATTACCATTATTTCTATAATTATTATTATTATTATTATTGTGATTATTATTATTTCTGTAATTATTATTTCTATTATTGTTATATCCGTTATCATTATATCTATTATTTGAATTATTATTATATCTATTACTATTTTGTCTGTTTTGGTTATTATTATAATTATTATTTCTGTTATTCATATATCTCATTACTTCGCTGGATCTTTCGGTACCTGGATCCAATTCAAGTAGATGATTACAGGCTTCCTTAAATTCTGTATATCTATTACAGTCCAACACAATTTTGTACCTGTCGTTAACTCCTTTTTTTAGAAAAGCTAAACCCCTTCGGTTATTCGCTGCTGTTAATGTTGGTCTTGCCGTTTCGCTTTGTTGCTGAACTTCCAATTCAGTCATGCGTGAAATCAGACCTTCAATGTCTGTGATGAATTCTCGCATTGGTCGATTTCCTTGCTTAGTATTATTCAATTTATTTTGAATAATTTCAATAGAGTCCTTACAACCACATTTTGTTTTTAGTATATTTTTCAGTTCCGAAAAAGTGGTAACTATGGTTGTTCCAATTTCTGTTAGTGCTTTGCCTTGTATTTTGCATTTTGTTAAGAATTTTATCAATATAGCCCGATCTTCAGCTTTCAATATGTCGTGATAAAATTCTACGCTGTTTATAAAATCTCTGATTTTTTCTTCTCTTGTCTCTTCTTTTTCTATAAGTAATGTGGGCAGCTTTTGCGCCACATTAAAATCAAAATTAGCCATTCTGCTATTTGATTCTTCCACTATATTTTCTGTTAATAAATCTTCTGCCTCCTTATAATCGTCTTCGTTACTTAACTCCTCTTGTTTTATTTCTGTTATCAGTTCTTCTGTATTTTCTTCCTCACTCTCCTCTCTTATTGTTTCGTTAAGATATTCTGCAGATTTGTCATCTAAAATTTTACTGACTTCTTCGTATAATTTATCGAATTTTTCTTTATATGCTAGCGCTAATTGGTTGTTTACTATATAAACTTTTCTCCAAGTTTCCGAAAAGTTTGTTTTAATCTCCTGAATAAAGGCTATTTTACTTAAAATATACCCAGAACTATACTTTCTATTAGGTGTTTTCTTAAAATTTGTTAATATACTCTTTAAATTACTTATCCCATTATCTAATATACTTATCATATTCTATATTATATATATATATACTGTCATTCTACAGTAATTATTATTATTTACCAAAATACTATTTATATCCTATACCATAATTTTATGATTAAAACAAAGTTATTTATATAAAAAAAAATCCCTCTAATTTATATTTACTCAAAACTCTCCTATTCATATACTTTTATTTTTATACTAACATACTCTATTTATACTATAATATCCTAATGAAAATATTTTCCAAAGCAAAAATCTATAGTACAAACTTCCGAAAAATTTATATATATATAAATTTATATATAATAGAATACCCTTCGGGGTTTCATATATAAATTCTATAAATATAAATTCTTGTGATGTAAAGTGGAACGAAAGTGGAACGATTTTATATATATTTAAATAGACTACCCTCAGGCGGTCGCTATATATATATTTGTATCTATTATGTGCCTACACTAATCTTATAGAAAAACTTAGTCGGTACCCAAACCTAATGTATTTTTTTTTTTTAAACTATCTATTTTTACTACTAAAATATTATGTGCTACATTTAGCTACTATTCTACTCATAAATTTAGTATTTATTCAGTGATTTGAAAAATTCCGACTACGTGGTACATAGAAGAAGTTTTACTTCGAATTTACTATGTGACCCAATTTAAATGAACAAAATTACTACCAATTCGAATGATTAAAAGATTGAATGAGTAAAATCTTCATTAATATATATTTTTTTTTTCATGAATGTATTAAAATTAAATTACGCAATTATAATTTGTCAATTGCTTTGAATATTTTCAGAACTTCTTCTGTTAAGATCGCGTTTGGCACGGCTACAAATTTATTATGTATAAAATTTACGCTAATATTTGCCCTTATTGGGTTATGTAATTTTCCGTTAATATTCTTAATTTTATGGCCTGCCATTTTCAATAATCAAAATAAATTCGTTAATAGTTATAAGAAAAATTTTTTTTCAAAATATTTATCTACAACATTTAAATTATACTGCGGCAAGTGTTACTTGCCGTTTAATGTTATTATCTAAATATTTCTTTGCTTTGTACAATACGAAATAAATCACGATAACCAGTGCTAAGATAATAATTATTAATTGAATGTCCGAATAGCTTCTTTTACTATTATCGACACTGTTGGTGGATACACCAGCATTGTTATTAACGAAGATTTCTTCCTCTTTGGTGGAAGAGCTTCCCATGTTAAAAAAAATATATTATTATCAACACAATGCAAAGAAATATTTAAATATAAGTAATGTTACTCTATCGAAAAGAATTTTCAAGAAAAAACAAGAATCATTCACGATACATATACAGATGTATGTATAAAGTAATTTATTTACTTTTGGGTTATAGTTTATTTTGGGTTATGGTAATTTGGTTTTTTTTTTCAAAAAAAAAAAAGATGATTTCTAAATTATTCTTTATATTATGTTCATTACTAATAATGAAAATTTTCCGATAACATGTGTTATGTATATATCAAAGTATTTGGAATTTGATATTTTAGTTTTATTTATATTTTTTTTTTTTTTTAGTTATTTTTCTTTTTCAAGTGCAATTGACCCTTCATTTGTCGTATTGCATATTTATTTATAAAAGTATTTCAAATTATATGTTGTATATACTTATTATTATTTGTTTCTTAGATATACATATATATTACCTAAGTATTGTCTATATACTTTTTTTTTTTTTGTTTTTGATATTTAGTTCATATTTATTATTCTTTAAATTTTCATATACATAGGATATTTATTTATTATTAAAATTACATATACATAGGGTATTTATTTCATATTTATTGTTTTCGTTAAAATCATATTTATTATTTTTCTTTAAAATTACATTTATTTCATATTTATTATTCTTTAAAATAACATTTATTTCCTAATTATTAAAATTACATTTATTTCATAATTATTTATTTCATAATTATTATTCTTTAAAATTAATTTATTTCATATTTATTATTATTTATTTCATAATTATTATTCTTTAAAATTACATATGTTTTTTTTTTTTTTTTGAAATATATATATATATATATATTTATATTAATTTATCTATTTATTTAAATTTCTGTAGGGACACAGTCAAAACACCGTTGAAACAATTCGTCCAACTTGTTGGCGTTGTTCTTTCTTCTTTCTTTTTCTGCTGCCTGCTTCTCCTTGGCCAGCGCCTTAAATCTTTCTTTCTCCTCTGGTTTTACCGCTAATCTTCGCAGTCTCTTCAGTTCGCCAATCTCCTTCCTGGCTTTTGCTGCCTTTCCTCCTCGTTTCTTTATTTTTATTGGTGTTGGTACTGCCTCTACGACGTTGTTGTTGTTGCTGTTGTTGAAATGTTTCCTTCTATATTCCTCCAGACTGATTGGTCTTGGGCCAGCCTTCTTATCTTCTTCTAGTGCTCTTTTTAAATCTTCTCCTGGCAGGATCGCCATGTAATATCTGGCCCAAGCTATGTAATATCTTACGCTAACTACTCCCCTTGGATACCTATATGAGGGTATCCCCGATTGGTCGTAGGACTATTATATAAATAAATCCAATCCAATAACCTTAGCTAAAGAGCCTGAGTTAAACTAAAATTAGCTAAAGAGCCTAGTTCAGTTGGATTGGAAGTATATTATTTTATTCTAATGGTAGCGAGTAGCCGAGTTAAAATAAAACAATTTGTTTGACTTTCAAGTTAAAAGTGAATCTTTATTTTATTCATATTCTCTTTTATACCCTAAATCTATTCGTTACATACTTATTATTTATTAGTTACTTATTTCTAATTATTGGTAATATTTGCTAACGCCAGCAATCCTTAAATTTCTTTATAATTATTCTTAGTTTCAATAATTATTTAAAGTATTGCACATATAAATATATATATATACATATATATATTTACATGATTACTAATAATGTTCTCTGTATGCATATATATAAATGCATTGGAATACATGTGTTATTAACATATATACCACACAGAACATAAACATATTTGGTGATATTTTGTAAACAAACAAAGTGAAAGTCGATGCCCGTTTGACCTACACTTTTGTTTACATTAAAACATAAACATATGACGAATATTTTCGTATATGTTTAGTGGCATATATCACACAGGGTAGCTTGCCAAGCTGCGATTTGAATGCTGCTTGTTATTAGTTCAACGGCTTCATCAATATCATAATCCGTTTTTAGTGGTACGTTTAATGGGATATCTAGCAGCAACTCTCTAAAAAGGTGCCAATTGGTGAATTTGTTCTGCAGTGTGAGTGGTTTGTTCCTAGAAATAACATGAGTACTTATAGTAATTATTATCGGTGAGTGATCTGACGATAGATCAAGACTCGATTCTGCCAAGATGTTATCTTTACGAATTCCTTTTGTGATCCCAAAGTCAATTACGTCTGGAATTTTGGTCACATCAGTGGGCCAATAAGTAGGTTCACCTGTTGATATGCAATCTAGTTTTTTTAACATTATTGTGTTGTACAAGTTTCTGCCCTTTGTTGTTGCAATTCTGGATCCCCAGAATTGGTGCTTTGCATTGTAGTCACCTCCAGCTAAAAATCTTGAACCAAGCGTTTCGAAGAATTCTATAAACTGCGTTTCGGTTATAGTATGCTTTGGTGGACAGTAAATTGCAGATAGAATAAAGGGACCGACCCAATCTTCTATTGCAATACTTGTTGCTTGAAGATATTCTTTACCATATCCTGGGAGTTCATGATGTTTAATTGTATTTTTAATTATAATTGCTGTTCCACCATGGGCTCGGCCACTGGGGTGTTTTGTGTCATAGATATTATATCGCGGGATTTTCATAAAGTTTCTGCTAGTGAAATGCGTTTCCGAGATCAGTAGTACATCAATATTGTTGTTGGTGATAAAAGTTTTTAATTCCTGAATGTGTTGTGACAGGCCATTAGCGTTCCAGATGGCAATGCGGAGGAACTGAGGCATTTTAATTTAAATTGAGTTTGTTTAGCAGTGCCGAAATTATATTTAGCATTGCTCTGATGTCCTCGCTTAATCTATTTTGATTTGCTATCTGGTGAGTTAGAAGATTTTCTAACCGTGTGCTGATACTTGAAGTATTGTGTGACTCGGATGCATATTCTCTATTATGTTGGGTGGCGTCGTTCACCTGACGCAAGACCTGTGCATACGTATTGTGATTTTGTTGTGTTGATATTTGAATGTCTTGGTTTCGAGATTGATTTCTGTATTTGGCTTCTGTTTCTGTTGGTGGTTTTATGCTAGGATCTGATTTATGGTTTTCTTTTGTTCTATTTCTCGGAAATCTCCTATTTCGTATTTCTTGGTACACTTGGCAACCTTTGTAGTGTGCAGGGTGTTTACCACTACAGAGAGCACATTTGGCTTCAACATCTACAGATTTAGCGCAATCTTTTGTTGAATGGTTTTGACCACATTTAACACATCTAGAAGTTCTATAGCAATATGCTTTGGTATGACCATAACGCTGACATCTCGCACATTGGGGAATGGTTTTTTTTTTATGTGGCTCTTCAAAGTGTACTTTCATATGTTGCAGGAATTTTATGTTATATATCTCCTTGTTGTTTTCTTTTGGTTTGAGATCTATGAAGAAAAGTGATAGCGGTTCCTTAGTGGTTCTATGTTTCATATTGTGAATATTTATTATTTCATGATCGTATTCTTCTATTTCGTGTTTTAGGTCTTCTGTATTGGTGGAATGATGGATTCGCAGAACTGCTCTAAATGCTCTGTTTTGCTTTAGTTGGTATGTGTGGAAATTAGTTTTTTTGTCGGCTAGAACTTTAGCTACTCTACCGTAGTTTTCTATGGAGCTAGTTTGGATTTTAACTTGATTTTTTCCCATTAGTTTTAGTTCGTATCCGTCTTTTACAGTTGAGTTTAGAAGATATGTTAATGGTTTAATGTCGAGTACATCAGGAACAAAGATTGGTGGCGGTTTTCTGATTTCAGTGTGTTGAACTGGAGTTGCACTAGTATTTGCTTTAACGTGGTTATGATTAGTTGATAAATCAGCTTCATCAAGGGCTTGGAATCTGTTATCACTACTAATTTTTCCAGCATAGAAATCGTTCATAGTTTTTTGTCTTATAATTTTATCAGATTGCATTGGGCTGGCTTTTCTACCTTTTTTTTTGGAGCTATTTCATACCACTCACTTAAATCACCATTTAGTTCAACTAGTTTTTGGCTGATCGATGGTTCGCTAGATGTTCTTATTTGATGATGTACGAGCCTCGGAGGAGCTAGTATACTGTAGTTCAGTTGCTGTAACGTTGATGAAATTGGTGTTATCATTGTTGTTGTAGTTGTTGTTAATGCTGTTGTTGTTGCTATTGTTGTTATTGTTGTTGATGTTGTAGTTGATGATGTTGGTTCAATTAATGATACATTGTTTTGAAGCAATAGTTGACCCCCCCCAGAATCCGTGGGGTCGACCTCCGTAGAGGGTGGATTTACCAGACTAGCTGGGTTACCACCTGGGGTAATATTACCGTTTGTTTTGTCCATTGCTTTGTTACATTAAGTAACGTTTTATACCTTCTGTCAGGTTTGTAATACTGCCGCCCCTCTAGGGTCAGACGCAGACCAGGGAGCCGCCTACTGTAGGACAGATGCTTCTGGATTTTATTCCGCCTTTCTCGTTTGTTCGCTGACCCAAACTACTCCAACTGGGGTTGGTTACCAGTTCTTTCATTCGGGTTGCTCAGCTTAACAGGGGTACCACGAGAAGGTGAGATCGGCGTTGGATAGTAGAGGCTATGTTGAAGTAACTGGAGCCCCTCAACTATATTACGCGTACTAACCCATTTTACCCCCAAAATTTAATTTAAATATAATTTTCAAGCTTAGAAAATCATAGCTATTTACAAAATAAATTTTAATAAATAAATAAAATTTTGAAAAAAAAATTTCAACATTGAAATATTGTATGATCCATATCCATTAAATGTCAATAAAATAGTTAAAAGAAATTATTTTTAACTGTTTGAATAAATATTTAGTAATAATCCTTAAATAAAAATAAATTAAAATGCAAAACAATAATGTGATCAGACCTTCAGTCCTTGAAAATGGCTCAGCCCACAATAATAATAGTTTTGATTTTGTGCAACTAAGAGATATTGTTTCTGAGATAATTATAAACGAAAATCAATCAATAATTAATCAGCTTACACATCCCGGTTCGGACAATTGCCTTGAAAATGATCAAACAATTGATTTGACTAATGCTAATTTAAATGACATTGACCGAATCCCAGACGTCGTAAAAAGTTTTAGGGAATTCTCCGGTAATCCAGCAGAATACGGCTCGTGGAAAAAAGGTGTCGACAAAATCCTTATAATTAATGAAAATTTGAAAGGAAAACCAAAATATTATGGTATCCTTGGTGTCATTCGTAACAAAATTGTTGGTAGGGCAGATATTCCACTAGAGTCTTACAATACTCCTCTCAATTGTGACAGAATTTCAAAATGTCTTGCACTTCTCTATGCAGATAAACGTGACTTATGTACTTTAGATTAGAATATCGGATGACCACATTGATCCAAAAAAAATAACGTAATTTTAGAATTTTACAAAGAGGTCTACTATCATCTCTCTTTAATTTTAAATAAATTATCATCTCTCGAATTGAGCCAAGAATCATTGAACGTAATGACTCAAGCTTATAGAGACAAAGCGCTAGATACTTTTATTCGAGGTTTAAAAGGTGATCTACCAAGACTCCTCAGTATGAAGGAACCTATCGATTTACCACAAGCTTTACATTTGTGCCTTAAATTAGATAATGTTCACTATCGCATCCAGCACAGTCATGGCAATATTCGCAGTTCAAATTCTTCATTACCACCCCCTATTAAAATTATAGAAAGATATTCAAATAAGTAATTGAACATTTACAATTTGCTGAAAATAAATTAAATAAAACTAAATGTAAAAGTTATCATTACTAGAGAAGTACCTAAAAATTCAAAATATCAATTAATAAAGTGATCATCGAAATTTTTATTAAAATTTTATCACGAAAAGTTAACTTTATACTAAAAATTTATTTTAAATATAATTTTCAAGTTTAGAAAATCATAGCTATTTACAAAATAAATTTTAATAAATAAATAAAATTTTGAAAACAAAATTTCAACATTGAAATATTGTATGATCCATATCCATTAAATGTCAATAAAATAGTTAAAAGAAATTATTTTTAACTGTTTGAATAACTATTTAGTAATAATCCTTAAATAAAAATAAATTAAAATGCAAAACAATAATGTGATCAGACCTTCAGTCCTTGAAAATGGCTTAGCCCCCAATAATAATAGTTTTGATTTTGTGCAACTAAGAGATATTGTTTCTGAGATAATTAGAAACGAAAATCAACCAATAATTAATCAGCTTACACATCCCGGTTCGGACAATTGCCTTGAAAATGATCAAACAATTGATTTGACTAATGCAAATTTAAATGACATGGACAGAATCCCAGACGTCGTAAAAACTCTTAGGGAATTCTCCGGTAATCCAGCAGAATACGGCTCGTGGAAAAAAAGTGTCGACAGAATCCTTAAAATTAATGAAAATTTGAAAGGAAAACCAAAATATTATGGTATCCTTAGTGTTATTCGTAACAAAATTGTTGGTAGTGCAGATATTGCACTAGAGTCTTACAATACTCCTCTCAATTGTGACAGAATTTCAAAATGTCTTGCACTTCACTATGCAGATAAACGTGACTTATGTACTTTAGATTAGAATATCGGATGACCACATTGATCCAAAAAAATAACGCAATTTTAGAATTTTATACAGAGGTCTACTATCATCTCTCTTTAATTTTAAATAAATTATCATCTCTCGAATTGAGCCAAGAATCATTGAACGTAATGACTCAAGCTTATAGAGACAAGGCGCTAGATACTTTTAATCGAGGTTTAAAAGGTGATCTACCAAGACTGCTCAGTATGCAGGAACCTATCGATTTACTACAAGCTTTACATTTGTGCCTTAAATTAGATAATGTTCACTATCGCATCCAGCACAGTCATGGCAATATTCGCAGTTCAAATTCTTCATTACCACCCCCTATTAAAATTATAGAAAGATATTCAAATAAGTAATTGGACATTTACAATTTGCTGAAAATAAATTAAATAAAACTAAATGTAAAAGTTATCATTACTAGAGAAGGACCTAAAAATTCAAAATATCAATTAATAAAGTGATCATCGAAATTTTTATTAAAATTTTATCACGAAAAGTTAACTTTATACTAAAAATTTAATTTAAATATAATTTTCAAGCTTAGAAAATCATAGCTATTTACAAAATAAATTTTAATAAATAAATAAAATTTTGAAAAAAAAATTTCAACATTGAAATATTGTATGATCCATATCCATTAAATGTCAATAAAATAGTTAAAAGAAATTATTTTTAACTGTTTGAATAAATATTTAGTAATAATCCTTAAATAAAAATAAATTAAAATGCAAAACAATAATGTGATCAGACCTTCAGTCCTTGAAAATGGCTCAGCCCCCAATAATAATAGTTTTGATTTTGTGCAACTAAGAGATATTGTTTCTGAGATAATTATAAACAAAAATCAATCAATAATTAATCAGCTTACACATCCCGGTTCGGACAATTGCCTTGAAAATGATCAAACAATTGATTTGACTAATGCAAATTTAAATGACATGGACAGAATCCCAGACGTCGTAAAAAGTCTTAGGGAATTCTCCGGTAATCCAGAAGAATACGGCTCGTGGAAAAAAAGTGTCGACAGAATCCTTAAAATTAATGAAAATTTGAAAGGAAAACCAAAATATTATGGTATGCTTAGTGTCATTCGTAACAAAATTGTTGGTAGTGCAGATATTGCACTAGAGTCTTACAATACTCCTCTCAATTGGGACAGAAATTCAAAATGTCTTGCACTTCACTATGCAGATAAACGTGACTTATGTACTTTAGATTAGAATATCGGATGACCACATTGATCCAAAAAAATAACGCAATTTTAGAATTTTACAAAGAGGTCTACTATCATCTCTCTTTAATTTTAAATAAATTATCATCTCTCGAATTGAGCCAAGAATCATTGAACGTAATGACTCAAGCTTATAGAGACAAGGCGCTAGATACTTTTATTCGAGGTTTAAAAGGTGATCTACCACGACTCCTCAGTATGAAGGAACCTATCGATTTACCACAAGCTTTACATTTGTGCCTTAAATTAGATAATGTTCACTATCGCATCCAGCACAGTCATGGCAATATTCGCAGTTCAAATTCTTCATTACCACCCCCTATTAAAATTATAGAAAGATATTCAAATAAGTAAATGAAAATTTACAATTTGCTGAAAATAAATTAAATAAAACTAAATGTAAAAGTTATCATTACTAGAGAAGGACCTAAAAATTCAAAATATCAATTAATAAAGTGATCATCGAAATTTTTATTAAAATTCTATCACGAAAAGTTAACTTTATACTAAAAATTTAATTTAAATATAATTTTCAAGCTTATAAAATCATAGCTATTTACAAAATAAATTTTAATAAATAAATAAAATTTTGAAAAAAAAAATTCAACATTGAAATATTGTATGATCCATATCCATTAAATGTCAATAAAATAGTTAAAAGAAATTATTTTTAACTGTTTGAATAAATATTTAGTAATAATCCTTAAATAAAAATAAATTAAAATGCAAAACAATAATGTGATCAGACCTTCAATCCTTGAAAATGGCTCAGCCCCCAATAATAATAGTTTTGATTTTGTGCAACTAAGAGATATTGTTTCTGAGATAATTAGAAACGAAAATCAATCAATAATTAATCAGCTTACACATCCCGGTTCGGACAATTGCCTTGAAAATGCTCAAACAATTGATTTGACTAATGCAAATTTAAATGACATGGACAGAATCCCAGACGTCGTAAAAAGTCTTAGGGAATTCTCCGGTAATCCAGCAGAATACGGCTCGTGGAAAAAAAGTGTCGAAAGAATCCTTAAAATTAATGAAAATTTTAAAGGTAAACCTAAATATTATGGTATCCTTAGTTTCATTCGTAACAAAATTGTTGGTAGTGCAGATATTGCACTAGAGTCTTACAATACTCCTCTCAATTGTGACAGAATTTCAAAATGTCTTGCACTTCTCTATGCAGATAAACGTGACTTATGTACTTTAGATTAGAATATCGGATGACCACATTGATCCAAAAAAATAACGCAATTTTAGAATTTTACAAAGAGGTCTACTATCATCTCTCTTTAATTTTAAATAAATTATCATCTCTGGAATTGAGCCAAGAATCATTGAACGTAATGACTCAAGCTTATAGAGACAAGGCGCTAGATACTTTTATTCGAGGTTTAAAAGGTGATCTACCACGACTCCTCAGTATGAAGGAACCTATCGATTTACCACAAGCTTTACATTTGTGCCTTAAATTAGATAATGTTCACTATCGCATCCAGCACAGTCATGGCAATATTCGCAGTTCAAATTCTTCATTACCACCCCCTATTAAAATTATAGAAAGATATTCAAATAAGTAAATGAAAATTACAATTTGCTGAAAATAAATTAAATAAAACTAAATGTAAAAGTTATCATTACTAGAGAAGGACCTAAAAATTCAAAATATCAATTAATAAAGTGATCATCGAAATTTTTATTAAAATTTTATCACGAAAAGTTAACTTTATACTAAAAATTTAATTTAAATATAATTTTCAAGCTTAGAAAATCATAGCTAACAAAATAAATTTTAATAAATAAATAAAATTTTGAAAAAAAAATTTCAACATTGAAATTGTTATGTTCAAAATGTTTATGGAAATATTATTATATTCTGGCTATAGCCAATCTTTATAATATGTTTTCCGGTTGAACTGGAAGCGTTGATATAATGTATTTTTATATTATTTTGGTAAGTAAATAAGTAAATCCAACTATTTGTGGAGTGCATGGGTATTAATTGATTGGTTAAATCCGATATTATTTTATAATTACAATTTTTATATTTTGTTTCAGGGTCCTTTTCCTGGTGTTGGAAAATTTCTAACACGCAGTTATTAGGTGGCGCCTGTAACAACTTTGGTTGTGTTTGTTTACACATTATAAATTTATTTATCCCTGATTCACCTACTGAGACACAATTTTCGTTAAATTCTTGATTTGAAAAATGTAAATAATGACCCCAGTCACTTTTTCCTAAATAGTCCCATTCTAGAGTTACCATTGTAAAATGATGATTTTCTAATGGGATAGGTAGTGGATATAATTTAAAAATCTGAAATTGCTCCTTTTCTAGCCAAGGTATAATAATTCTAATCCTAACTTGTCCGTCTTGTTGTGAAGTTACTATAATTGTTATTTGATTCAAAACTTGTATGGAATGTAATGCGTCATGACACATACCTTCTGTAATATTGTAAACTAAATGAGATAAAACTGTTGAGTCCAGTATTGCTGGGTGCAATTTGTGATTTTGTAATGCGTTTATTACTTCCCCTTGCTCTCTTATCAGATTTTGTACTTCGTTGAATTTATTCTGTGCCACTGCTATGGCTTGGTCCATTTCTAACTGGTATGTATTTGTTTTGATACCTATTCCCATTGCATTGTGTTCTCACAAAATTTTTGTTTCTATCAGTTGCATTTTTCTACCCATTTCTTCTTCGTGTTCAGTTAAATTTAATACCGATTCTTTAATATAATCTAAATTTGAAGTTACTATAGCTGCGTTTTTTGTTATTAATTCGAGTCGTCTGTCCCCCTCATTTTGTAATTTGTCCAGTCGTTCATATATTTTCTCTGAATCCTCATTATCCATTGTACCGAATAATGTTTTTGAAAAACTTCCTATGAAATTTATGTAACCTCTTTTTACCCTTCGTGAGAAAAAATGGTTTGTTTTGTCTAATTCGTTTTGTAATTTCTTTGCGTATTTATTTAAATTTTTAAGCCACCAATTACAGTTTTGGTCCTGCTTAACTTTAATTTGTGTTAGCAAAATACAAGTTTGGTTAATCATTTGTGTTAGTAATGTAGAGAATTTTTCGATCTCCTCCCTTGGTGTAAGGTTAAACTTGGTAAATACTTCAATTTGTCCGCGATGTATTGTCCCTGATTTTCGAAAAGCGCTGCCGTTGAGTGCAATTTTCGTATTTCAATCTCGTTTGCTTTAGTTGCGGCGATAAATAATATTACCCAAATGACCCTCATTTTCACACCCTGTTATAAATATGATAAAAAAAATTTAATTTATTGTCTATAATAAAATTTATTTTTTTTTTTTTTACAACAACTAATTACTTTAAATTAATTAATTATTTTTAAACTAATATATTATTCCCTATAAATTTACTTTCTCATTTGCTGAAACTGTTTATTTAATTATTATTACTCCTAAAAATATGTGCAGAAAAAAAATTTTACTCGCGTACTTATTAGCTAAATCGCGGAAATCGTTAGAATCCCGACTAAAGAATCCTTGCTAAACATTGTGGTTAACTTAATGCGCTAAAAACTTAAACGATATATACATACTAGAAACACATTTTTTTTTTTTTTTTTTGTTTTTTATAATTATCTATTATGTGTTTTTTTTTTATATATGATATAAGATATTTATCCCCTAATTATTATTATTTGTTTTTTTATTGTAAAAAAAACTTTAATTATATATATAAAAAAATGTATTTATTGCAACTATGCAGTTTCTGGATTTAATTATTTTGTAAGTACATTTATAATAATCATTCTCATTGTAACTTTTGATCAGATTGGTAATAGGAAGAAAAAAATTAAAATAATGAGCGCAAACGGTAATGAATATACTATCCCGCGTATGCCGAGCTGGGTAAGTTTTTTTTTTATATAATAACTTACTTTCCTTTTAATTGTTTTTTTTTTTTAATTTAGTATCTATTTAGAGCGGCCGAGAGCAATGGTGTTGTTGTGGAAAACAACAGGGGCGTTCCGAACTTGGAATATTTTGGAGAAACGTTGGTTGAAACGTGGCGTCCTTCAACCAACGTTCCCATAGAACGCTCTCTGAGTGAGTACCATGCCCGGCGGATCGCTCTTTATTCCCGCCACGTCCCGCATAGGCTGGACATGATTTCATATTTTAACGTGCCATAATAAAAGTTAAATTTGTAAAAAAAATTATTAGAAATGGAAAAATTGTATTGAACAATAAAAATTTAATTGTAACTAACTTAAAAAAAATGATAAAAAACATACTCGAAGGTTTTGTAAAAAAAAGTTAATAAAATGTTGAAAATGAAATTAAAATAAACGAATTTTATTATGTTTTATTTAGAAATTCATTGTTTCATATATTCTTGCATTCTATTTGTTGTTGGTTTTTTACTATTGTTGTGTTTTTTTGTATTGTAAAGAAAAACGATATTGTCAGCGTGAAGCTCATAAAAAAAATTCAACTATTGTTCCTTTGATTACAAAAAAAATTAATTCCTAAAATTATTTTAATTTACTTAAAAGATTATTTTTTTTTTGTTTAACTACAACAAAAAACTACTCCTAAAAGTATAATTTAATCATTTTTAATTTATGCTGGATCCTTTTAGTGTATTTTAATCTAAGACACTACTATGAAAAGAAATCTTTACTAAATTCTCATTTATCAAAGTTTTGAACCTGCGCTAAGTATTTTTCTAAACCTGCGCAGATTACTTAAATGATTCTATTTCGCAATAGGTGTCGTTAGGTGTGTGTGTCATTTTTCATAGATGTGGTATGTTGAATTTATTTTGACATAAATGATTTAAGTCAAAATGAATTGTATATAGTGACGTGTTTTAAAAATATTTTTTTGGTTTTTTATTTATAAAGAATGAAAAATTTAAACAAAAAATGAATATTTATAAGTTATTCATTACTAGAGAAGGACCTAAAACTTCAAAATATCAATTAATAAAGTGATCATCGAAATTTTTATTAAAATTTTATCACGAAAAGTTAACTTTATACTAAAAATTTAATTTAAATATAATTTTCAAGCTTATAAAATCATAGCTATTTACAAAATAAATTTTAATAAATAAATAAAATTTTGAAAAAAAAATTTCAACATTGAAATTGTTATGTTCAAAATGTTTATGGAAATATTATTATATTCTGGCTATAGCCAATCTTTATAATATGTTTTCCGGTTGAACTGGAAGCGTTGATATAATGTATTTTTATATTATTTTGGTAAGTAAATAAGTAAATCCAACTATTTGTGGAGTGCATGGGTATTAATTGATTGGTTAAATCCGATATTATTTTATAATTACAATTTTTATATTTTGTTTCAGGGTCCTTTTCCTGGTGTTGGAAAATTTCTAACACGCAGTTATTAGGTGGCGCCTGTAACAACTTTGGTTGTGTTTGTTTACACATTATAAATTTATTTATCCCTGATTCACCTACTGAGACACAATTTTCGTTAAATTCTTGATTTGAAAAATGTAAATAATGACCCCAGTCACTTTTTCCTAAATAGTCCCATTCTAGAGTTACCATTGTAAAATGATGATTTTCTAATGGAATAGGTAGTGGATATAATTTAAAAATCTGAAATTGCTCCTTTTCTAGCCAAGGTATAATAATTCTAATCCTAACTTGTCCGTCTTGTTGTGAAGTTTCTATAATTGTTATTTGATTCAAAACTTGTATGGAATGTAATGCGTCATGACACATACCTTCTGTAATATTGTAAACTAAATGAGATAAAATTGTTGAGTACAGAATTGCTGGGTGCAATTTGTGATTTTGTAATGCGTTTATTACTTCCCCTTGCTCTCTTATCAGATTTTGTACTTCGTTGAATTTATTCTGTGCCACTGCTATGGCTTGGTCCATTTCTAACTGGTATGTATTTGTTTTGATACCTATTCCCATTGCATTGTGTTCTGACAAAATTTTTGTTTCTTTCAGTTGCATTTTTCTACCCATTTCTTCTTCGTGTTCAGTTAAATTTAATACCGATTCTTTAATATAATCTAAATTTGAAGTTACTATAGCTGCGTTTTTTGTTATTAATTCGAGTCGTCTGTCCCCCTCATTTTGTAATTTGTCCAGTCGTTCATATATTTTCTCTGAATCCTCATTATCCATTGTACCGAATAATGTTTTTGAAAAACTTCCTATGAAATTTATGTAACCTCTTTTTACCCTTCGTGAGAAAAAATGGTTTGTTTTGTCTAATTCGTTTTGTAATTTCTTTGCGTATTTATTTAAATTTTTAAGCCACCAATTACAGTTTTGGTCCTGCTTAACTTTAATTTGTGTTAGTAAAATACAAGTTTGGTTAATCATTTGTGTTAGTAATGTAGAGAATTTTTCGATCTCCTCCCTTGGTGTAAGGTTAAACTTGGTAAATACTTCAATTTGTCCGCGATGTATAAGCATTTGTCCCTGATTTTCGAAAAGCGCTGCCGTTGAGTGCAATTTTCGTATTTCAATCTCGTTTGCTTTAGTTGCGGCGATAAATAATATTACCCAAATGACCCTCATTTTCACACCCTGTTATAAATATGATAAAAAAAAATTAATTTATTGTCTATAATAAAATTTTTTTTTTTTTTTTATAACAACTAATTACTTTAAATTAATTAATTATTTTTAAACTAATATATTATTCCCTATAAATTTACTTTCTCATTTGCTGAAACTGTTTATTTAATTATTATTACTCCTAAAAATATGTGCAGAAAAAAAATTTTACTCGCGTACTTATTAGCTAAATCGCGGAAATCGTTAGAATCCCGACTAAAGAATCCTTGCTAAACATTTTGGTTAACTTAATGCGCTAAAAACTTAAACGATATATACATACTAGAAACACATTTTTTTTTTGTTTTTGTTTTTTTATAATTATCTATTGTGTTTTTTTTTTATATATGATATAAGATATTTATCCCCTAATTATTATTATTTGTTTTTTTATTGTAAAAAAAACTTTAATTATATATATAAAAAAATGTATTTATTGCAACTATGCAGTTTCTGGATTTAATTATTTTGTAAGTACATTTATAATAATCATTCTCATTGTAACTTTTGATCAGATTGGTAATAGGAAGAAAAAAAATTAAAATAATGAGCGCAAACGGTAATGAATATACTATCCCGCGTATGCCGAGCTGGGTAAGTTTTTTTTTATATAATAACTTACTTTCCTTTTAATTGTTTTTTTTTTTAATTTAGTATCTATTTAGAGCGGCCGAGAGCAATGGGCGTTCCGAACTTGGAATATTTTGGAGAAACGTTGGTTGAAACGTGGCGTCCTTCAACCAACGTTCCCATAGAACGCTTTCTGAGTGAGTACCATGCCCGGCGGATCGCTCTTTATTCCCGCCACGTCCCGCAGAGGCTGGAAATGATTTCATATTTTAACGTGCCATAATAAAAGTTAAATTTGTAAAAAAAATTATTAGAAATGGAAAAATTGTATTGAACAATAAAAATTTAATTGTAACTAACTTAAAAAAAATGATAAAAAACATACTCGAGGGTTTTGTAAAAAAAAGTTAATAAAATGTTGAAAATGAAATTAAAATAAACGAATTTTATTATGTTTTATTTATAAATTCATTGTTGGTTTTTTACTATTGTTGTTTTTTTTTGTATTGTAAAGAAAAACGATATTGTCAGCATGAAGCTCATAAAAAAAATTCAACTATTGTTCCTTTGATTACAAAAAAAATTAATTCCTAAAATTATTTTAATTTACTTAAAAGATTATTACAACAAAAAACTCTCCTAAAAGTATAATTTAATCATTTTTAATTTATGCTGGATCCTTTTAGTGTATTTTAATCTAAGACACTACTATGAAAAGAAATCTTTACTAAATTCTCATTTATCAAAGTTTTGAACCTGCGCTAAGTATTTTTCTAAACCTGCGCAGATTACTTAAATGATTCTATTTCGCAATAGGTGTCGTTAGGTGTGTGTGTCATTTTTAATAGATGTGGTATGTTGAATTTATTTTGACATAAATGATTTAATTCAAAATGAATTGTATATAGTGACGTGTTTTAAAAATATTTTTTTTGTTTTTTATTTATAAAGAATGAAAAATTTAAACAAAAAATGAATATTTATAATTTTTTTTTTTTCAAAACTGGAGGAGATTGAAGGATTAGGTAAGTTCTTTGTGTGTGTTAAGTGTTATTACATGTTTTGTTTTGTTTTTAGGTATACTGAAGCTGACATAGGAATTAACATTGGTACCTACTCGAAGGTTTAGATAAGTATACTGTTTTTTATCGTTAAATGAGAATAATTCTTTGTGTATTTTTTCAGGGTTTTCCGGAAAAAAATGTGTACCGGTTTTTTTTTGTGTTTTTTGTGTTTTCTTATTTTATTTAAGTTTTAATTAATTATAATTACTAACTATGTATTTTGTTTTTTAGATGCGGACGCAAAAAAATGATATTCGACGAGGGATAACCAAAAAACTACACGACGTGGGATAAACAAAACTAAAAAAATGCAGATTGTTTATTATCTACGTGGGATTCCCTTTGGGGGTTAGTTAATTATACTACCCCAAAAAAACCGTGAGTTATTATTTTTTTTACTGTCTTTTTTAATATTAACCCCTTTTTTTATATTTTTATATATTTTTAACTAAAAAACATTTAAATAAACCGAGTTTGTTTTTTAAAAAAAATTTTCATTGTTAACTTAAAGTAAATTTAAATTGACCGTGGTGCAGTAAAGTAGATTGCCTTTGTAAATTTGTTTGTTTTGCACACGGTACTATAAAAAAAAAAAAAAAAAAAAATAAAAAAAATAAATATAAAAAAAACGAATTATCAGGTAATATTTTGTAAACCTGATAGTTCTTAACATATAATTTTAAGTACTATATTACTAATTTTCTTAAATTAACCCTACCATTCTACTTAGCTCGCAGTACTAAGCAGTATGTTTCTATATTTAAAATATTACTGCTACTTTAAGTATTTTTGTCGCGATTTTTGATGATTTTTTTTTTTTAATATCAGAGTTGTAACAAACCTTGTTGCACTTCTTGAGTATGTTCAAGAACTATTTACCTACTGGCTGGTTGACAAGTTAGGCTCTGATGTTATTAAAAATGCGGTTCGCGTTAGTTAATTAACTCTATAATTAATTCTAAATGTTAAAAAAAATATGAAAAGGTTATATAATTATAATTATATAAATGAATTTTAGTTATTATAATGTAATTTTTTTTGTGTTTTATTTTTTGTTATTCGTGCCATAATTTTAAACGGTTATTATGGACGCGTTTAATCTTTTTCCCTATTTTAATTTTTACGTTGACTGAGTCCATTACTTCAATTATTGTATATGGACCTGACCACCCACTGCTTAGTTTGTGGTTTTTTATTTGATTCTTTAGTAGGACTTTGTCCCCTATTTGAAATTCCGTTTCTGTTTTATTTTTGTCGTAGTACTCTTTTGATTTTATTTTCCCCTCTATTAATTTTTCCCGCGCTACCTTGTGAATTTTTTGCATTTTAGCTTTTACTTGACAATGGTCGTCAAAGTTATAAATTGGTTCCGGGTTTTGTTTAAAGGTAGTGGGCAGTGGCTCGCAAAAACCATAAAGAGCGAAAATGGGCGAGTATTTGCTCCCCATATGTGGTGTATGGTTATGACAGAAAGCTGCTTCTCCTAGCCATTCGTCCCAACTTTGTACGTTTTCATTAATAATGGTTTTTAAGTATTCAATTAATGGCCCATGCCTTCTTTCCAAAGAACAGTTGGATTGCGGGTGGTATGCCGTGGTTTGTACTTTTTTATTTTAAGCAGTTTACATAACCGCTGCATTAAATCACTCGTAAAATTTGTACCTTGGTCTGTAATTAGTCTACGTGGAATTACAGAATATTTAAGGATTATTTTCCTATAAAATGCATCCGCTACCGTTAAGGCTTCTTGATTTGGTAGTGGTATGCAGTCCAATATTTTAGTTAGGTCATCTTGAAAAGTCAAGATGTATTTGTTTCCTCTGTTAGTAACAGGGAAAGGAACTACAATGTCCATATATACTTTATCGAAAGGTTTGTATGCCGTGTGCGTAATTACCATAGGCATTTTTGTTATTCTTCCTCTTTTAACTCGTTGACACTTGGTACATTTTTTCACAAATTTACTAATGTCATAAAACATTTTTTTCCATTTATAGAATTGCCGAATTCTATAGTATGTTTTGTGTACCCCCATGTGTCCTCCTAGTGGGGAATCGTGATATTTTTTAATTACTGCTTCTATTTCATCTAGATGAGTCACTCTCATAATCAACGTCCACGGTATTTTTTACTGGTTCCGTTGTTATCGTGGGTGGATTTTTTTGTTTTGCATTTTCTGCTTTTGGAAATCCTTGATTTTTTTGTATTTCATTTTTGGCTTTACTCCTAGTTATTGCGTTTATTGTACCTTCGCTACTGGGTTCTTCGGTTTGTTCTATTATGGGAATGCGACTAAGTGCGTCCGCATTTGTGTTATTTTTTCCTGCCTTGTACAGGATTTCAAAGTCATATTCAGCTAGACGGACCTTCCATCTATTAAGTCTTCCTTCCGAATCTCTCTTTTTATATTCACTTATCAAAGGTTTGTGGTCCGTATATACTTTGAATTTTCTTCCTAAAAGATAACTGCGGAAATTTTTGATAGCCCAGTATATGGCAAGCATTTCTTTTTCAATAGTCGCATAGTTCCTTTCCGCTTTGTTTAATACCCTACTGGCGTATGCAATTGGCTTGTCTTTTCCCACTTCACCTTGAGATAATGCAGCTCCCAGCGTATAATTGCAAGCGTCAGTCGTGAAATTAAATGGATGATTAAAATCAGGATATGCTAGAAGAGGTGGTTGAATAAGTAGATTTTTAACCTGCTCGAAAGCTTCCTGATGTTCCGAAGTCCACTTATAAGGTTGCGATTTGGTCGCCATTTTGTACAATATATCCCCTTTTTTGGCTAATTCCGGCATACATGGTCGATAGTAGTTTACTAGACCCAAAAATGATTGTAATTCCTTGGTGGTGCGTGGAGCGGGATGTTCCTTTACACATTTTGTTTTTTCAGGATCAGGTAGTACTCCTTTCGAAGTGATTTGATGTCCCAGATAAACAACTTCTCGTTTCAAAAATTTGCATTTTACCGGTTGCAGTTTTAAGTTGTTTTCTCGTAATCGTTGGAAAATAGACTTTAGCTTTTGGTCATGACCCTGTAAGTTTCTACCATATATGACAATGTCGTCTAGGTAGACGAAACACTTTATTCCTTGTAACCCTGATAAAACATAATTCATTAACCGTTGGAAAGTAGCGGGCGCTCCCGTGAGTCCGAAAGGCATTCTTTTGAATTCAAAGTGCCCGTATGCTGTACTGAACGCTGTTTTTTCCCGATCACTGGGTTCCAGATGAACCTGATGATACCCACTAGCCAGATCCAGGGTAGTGAAGTATCTGGATCTTCCTAGTTGATCCAATATTTCTTCGATTCTAGGGAGTGGAAATGCGTCCCCCACTGTTACTTCATTTAACTTTCGATAATCAATTACCACCCTGTGGCGTTTTTCACCATTTGGACCCGCCTTTTTTGGGACTACCAGTAATGGTGCGTTCCAAGGACTTTTACTGGGTTTAATAATGTCCTCCTCTAAAAGTTTTGTTACTTCCTCGTTTATAACTTGTTTGTGGCATTCCGCTAAACGATATTGCCTGCTATTTATTGGACTTTGGTCCTGTTTTATTGGGATTTTGTGAGTTACACTGTTTGTCCCGGGAAGGTTGTCACCAGGTAAATGAAAAATATCCGAGAATTCTGTGAGAATTTTTTCCAGGCTTTCCTTTTCCTCTGAATTGAGATCGGTTTTTAAAATAAGCTCCTCTTTTAATTTTTTAATGCGCGTATTTTCCGTCCTTTTTTCCTCCTTGAAATCGTTAAATATGTATCTAATAAATCCTTCTGTTTCCTTATTTTTGTCCTTATTTTGTTGTTTCTCCCTTTTACGTTTCGGGATTTTATGATTATTCCATTGTTCATTTTCTTTTGTTTCTTTTACCTGTTTTTCACTATCTACTTTTAATGTGCGTATCTCAAAATCCTCTAGTTTATGGGTTTCAAGCTTTATTTTCTCTATAATTCTCTCTTCGTTATTTATGTTCATTATTCCCACTATTATTTTACCCCTTTTGGCTTTACAAATGCCGTTTCCCAGAAAGACGCCTGGTATAATTTCCTTTGAGGTGACTATTAGTTCTCCTTCTAACGTTGTAGGTATCTCTATTATTTTTTCTGTACGGGCTGGTATTTTTATTATATTTTTCCCTTTTAATTTTGGCTCTCGTTTTTCTTCTGTTAATTCTTCCTTGTTCTCATTTTCATTACGTGAATTTACTTTCTCTATTGCATAGTTATTTTTATTTTCTATTTTGTGTTTTACCATTAATGCTGACTCTTTCTCATTCTATGAAACACTGTTGGTTTGAAACGAGTGAACACTTGGTTGGTTGGGTTGCTCCGTAGTTGCATCTACGAAAGGAACTTGGAATTCTTTTTTCATCCTTTCAAGCTGGGTGAATTCTAAAATTTTAGAAGGACCCTGTATGTTGCAATGTTTCGATAAATAATCGTAACCAAGAATATCTCCTGGTATTCTTTCTTCCATATTAGTTACTTGAAATTCACATTGTATTCCATTAAAAAATATTCCTTTACAACTACCTAGTGTTTCGTTTTGTCCGTGAAGTTTACGTAATGCAATGCTGTTGTTAGCATTAATCCTTGCGTCATTATTTAAGGAATTCCTTTTTAATACACTAACTTGTGCTCCTGTGTCTATTAAAAGTTTAGCTACTCCTGTTTTCGTTATATTCAATGGTAATTCCACTATTGGATCTAAATAAGTTTTTCCTTGTAAATTCCGTCCCTCCGATGAGTTTATGTGAAGAAATGAGTCAGGGTTTTTTGGCTCACTTCTTATTCGTTTCCCGACTGCATGGCTGCACGTGCCTCGTATTTTTGCCTGGCTGGGCAGTGCAAAATTACATGTCCTGGAAAATCGCACCATTCACAATGTTGAACCACTGCTGATTGGGTCATTTCAGTTGACCTTGTGTTGTCCATTGATTTATTTTGTATTATCCGTACGTTCGCGGGTTGCATGGCTCCTGTACATTGTTCTCTAGAATGTTCCTGTCGTTTACAAATAGTGCAAAATGGGGTATTTGGTTGACTCCGTTTGCAATAACGACTAGTGTGGCCTGGTTCACGACAAGTATAACATTTTATATGGTTTCTAAAATTATTGTTGGTTTCTGGTCTGGAATTATTATATCTGTTATAGTTCGATGTGTTTCGTTCATATTTGTATGTTGAATTTGGCATATTTTGCCTTTGAAAACTTGGTTTTCCTGCTGTATACCCTTCCCTAGGGTAGTTATCTCTTTTATTTTTATTTTGGAAGTGGTTGGGTGTCCTTGAGGGTGGATCTCCTATTGTCCTGTTGCGTTCTTCACCGCTATCTATTTTTATTAACAGTTTTTTCAATAATGTAGTTATATCACTATCCATCCCCCCTGATCGTTTTTCTGATGAGTTGCCAATAGCGTAATCCTCCCTTGCGTAATCCCTTGCCTTTTGAACTGCTACTTTTAAACTGGAACAATTTTGTGACCTTACGTAATTTTTTAAGGATTGCGAATGTAAACCCCTTATAAAGGTTCGTTTCGCAACCTTCATCATTTCTTCCGTTAATACCCTACCTTCTCCTGGATAGGTATTTTCGACCATTATTGTATAGGCCTCAAGTTTTTGTAATAGCCTACTCCCAAAATTTTCTACTCCCTCGTCCGGCCCCTGGTAACACTCCTCTACTTCCCTAGCTAATTGGGGAAGATCCTTATAAGGAAGGAAGTGGTTAATCAGAATGCTTTTGAATTCATCGAAATCGATTATATTTTTATTTTGGAAAAGCGCATTTGCTTTCCCCCTTAATTTGCTTCTCACTAAATTTGTCAGAATAAATGCCCTTCCTGTATCTTCCGTAATATAGTAAGCTTCCTCCGCTAACGTTAGGAAATTTTGTAAGTCTAGAGCAGGATTGTCTCCTGTTCCAGAAAATATTGGGACATGTGCCAAAAATGTTTTGAATGTCTCAGTGACTGACAACATTCCGTCACTAAAAGACATATTTACCGTTTGATGAAATCTGTCGTTTCCTTGTCCTAACAGTATGGTATTATTTTGACGTAAAGGTGGTGTTAGAGCTTTTGGAAATGGTGCGTAAATTCTTTGTGGGAAGTCATATATGTGTGGTTCTCTTATGTCTTAAATTCGCTAGGCGGCGCCATAGCGTCCCGTGATTTTGGTTGACCAAAAGTGATTTGGTCATTAACATTTGATTTTACCCGATCCTTGTTTGGTGTAGATCCTAACAAATTTCTCTCTATGTCAGATTTGTCCTCTTCTAAAATATTTAAGCTGGGCCTTGGATAAGTTTTCTTTGACCTAAGTACCCTGAAACTACTCGTTTTTGGCACCGCACCTCATACGGCGCCTTGCTGTTCGTCAAAAATTGATCCTTGTAAGGGTGTAGAAATCATAATTGAAGTACTACTTGAATCAGTATTAGAAATATTTTTTGGGCTTGTGTTAGTGAATGAAAAGCTCTCAATTTTTTTTGAGAATTTTCTAATACTTTCTTCCATTAACTAGCCAAATACAAACAAAATTTCCTTTAAATTTAGATCTAAAGATCCCAAACAAAATAAACTATTTTTAAAAAACGATTTATATCAATCATGTAGAAAAAAAAACTATAATTTTATTTTCATTCCATTTTTTTTTATTTTATGGTCTCATAATAATATATATATATTAGAAAAAAATTATTTATACATAAAAAAAATACAATGGTATATTATTAGAAGAAAACGGTATATTATTTATCCTTTTAACCAAAGAAGAGTTTTATTACAAACTATACAACTGTATGGTTTTTTCTCGAATTTGGGATAAGTAATACTTTGCCAGTTGCGTATACAATTATTGCATACTTTACCGTGCTTAGTATTATGTATTGTTCCCACCGTATAAAAAGTTACCGGCATTACTTTAATAAAAAAAACGATAAAAATTAAAAAAAAATGGATATACCTAAAGTAAATATATTTTTTTTTATATCCTTCTTTTGTGAAAACAAAAACTAAATTATATTTGTAATGAAACTAAACTATTTAAATCTACTAACAGTAAAAACAATTGCAAATATAACAAAAAAACTACTACTTTGATTTGTGGCTCAGCCCCCCATAATAATAGTTTTGATACCAAAAAAATTCTTACAACAAAATAATATACAAATTAAACAGAAACTACGCAAAATTGCGTCGTGTTTGTCCCTTGTTCGCTTCACGCGAAGTACAAGGGTGTTTATTTGTATTTTTTTTGTGTGTTTCGTTGTATTTTACTGACGTAACGTACTCGTTCTCGTTGTAGGCTGCTTTATTTATAATAAAATTGCTCTCGACTTGATTTCCAAAAAAAACTGCTTTTGCTCTTCCTTTTTTTTTTTTTAACAAAATCCTGATTTTTTGATTTTCTCAAAAATTTCCAATAGTGGTCCAAAAAAAATGGTGGTTCTACCAAGAAACGTAGTTCTTGGTTAACCGGCTGCGCCAATGTTATGTTCAAAATGTTTATGGAAATATTATTATATTCTGGCTATAGCCAATCTTTATAATATGTTTTCCGGTTGAACTGGAAGCGTTGATATAATGTATTTTTATATTATTTTGGCTTTTGCCAGTTAAATAATATATTGTTCAAATAAAAATTCAGCTTTTATATTTGACTTTTATATATCAAACTTTATTTATTCAAAACTTATAAGTTAGTAATTAGCTTCGTACAGAACTTTCTGTTCTGAAAGCTGTTTAACTCAAGCTGAATAAACTTCGACTCTCCTAATTACCATAAAAACCGCATTATTTATACACACTTTTTTACTTCTCAGCTTTTTGTTTACATTAAAAATGTAAATAAACTTTGTTCTAATAATAATACAATTAATCATTTTGCGCAATCATAATTAATAATAAATATTATTATTTGTATTTGTTGTTACCCAAAATTGCATACATTGCATAAATGCGCACTAAGCATTATTTATTATATGCTAAGTTTATTAACTTTATGACACATTTAATTAATTTAAAATAATATTTTTTAATATTATTTCGCAATGCGTAATGCAAAATATTTTGGGTTCGAATATAACAAAAATACAGGGACGGCGTGTTTTATTCCACAACAAAATATTGTATGATCCATATCCATTAAATGTCAATAAAATAGTTAAAATAAATTATTTTTAACTGTTTGAATAAATATTTAGTAATAATCCTTAAATAAAAATAAATTAAAATGCAAAACAATAATGTGATCAGACCTTCAGTCCTTGAAAATGGCTCAGCCCCCAATAATAATAGTTTTGATTTTGTGCAACTAAGAGATATTGTTTCTGAGATAATTAGAAACGAAAATCAATCAATAATTAATCAGCTTACACATCCCGGTTCGGACAATTGCCTTGAAAATGATCAAACAATTGATTTGACTAATGCAAATTTAAATGACATGGACAGAATCCCAGACGTCGTAAAAAGTCTTTGGGAATTCTCCGGTAATCCAGCAGAATACGGATCGTGGAAAAAAAGTGTCGACAGAATCCTTAAAATTAATGAAAATTTGAAAAGAAAACCAAAATATTATGGTATCCTTAGTTTCATTCGTAACAAAATTGTTGGTAGTGCAGATATTGCACTAGAGTCTTACAATACTCCTCTCAATTGTGACAGAATTTCAAAATGTCTTGCACTTCACTATGCATATAATCGTGACTTATGTACTTTAGATAAGAATATCGGATGACCACATTGATCCAAAAAAATAACGCAATTTTAGAATTTTACAAAGAGGTCTACTATCATCTCTCTTTAATTTTAAATAAATTATCATCTCTCGAATTGAGCCAAGAATCATTGAATGTAATAACTCAAGCTTATAGAGACAAGGCGCTAGATACTTTTATTCGAGGTTTAAAAGGTGATCTACCAAGACTCCTCAGTATGAAGGAACCTATCGATTTACTACAAGCTTTACATTTGTGCCTTTAATTAGATAATGTTCACTATCGCATCCAGCACAATCATGGCAATATTCGCAGTTCAAATTCTTCATTACCACCCCCTATTAAAATTATAGAAAGATATTCAAATAAGTAAATGAAAATTTACAATTTGCTGAAAATAAATTAAATAAAACTAAATGTAAAAGTTATCATTACTAGAGAAGGACCTAAAAATTCAAAATATCAATTAATAAAGTGATCATCGAAATTTTTATTAAAATTTTATCACGAAAAGTTAACTTTATACTAAAAATTTAATTTAAATATAATTTTCAAGCTTAGAAAATCATAGCTATTTACAAAATAAATTTTAATAAATAAATAAAATTTTGCAAAAAAAATTTCAACATTGAAATATTGTATGATCCATATCCATTAAATGTCAATAAAATAGTTAAAAGGAATTATTTTTAACTGTTTGAATAAATATTTAGTAATAATCCTTAAATAAAAATAAATTATAATGCAAAACAATAATGTGATCAGACCTTCAGTCCTTGAAAATGGCTCAGCCCCCAATAATAATAGTTTTGATTTTGTGCAACTAAGAGATATTGTTTCTGAGATAATTAGAAACGAAAATCAATCAATAATTAATCAGCTTACACATCCCGCTTCGGACAATTGCCTTGAAAATGATCAAACAATTGATTTGACTAATGCAAATTTAAATGACATGGACAGAATCCCAGACGTCGTAAAAAGTCTTAGGGAATTTTCCGGTAATCCAGCAGAATACGGCTCGAGGAAAAAAAGTGTCGAAAGAATCCTTAAAATTAATGAAAATTTTAAAGGTAAACCTAAATATTATGGTATCCTTAGTTTCATTCGTAACAAAATTGTTGGTAGTGCAGATATTGCACTAGAGTCTTACAATACTCCTCTCAATTGTGACAGAATTTCAAAATGTCTTGCACTTCACTATGCAGATAAACGTGACTTATGTACTTTAGATTAGAATATCGGATGACCACATTGATCCAAAAAAATAACGCAATTTTAGAATTTTACAAAGAGGTCTACTATCATCTCTCTTTAATTTTAAATAAATTATCATCTCTCGAATTGAGCCAAGAATCATTGAACGTAATAACTCAAGCTTATAGAGACAAGGCGGTAGATACTTTTATTCGAGGTTTAAAAGGTGATCTACCAAGACTCCTCAGTATGAAGGAACCTATCGATTTATTACAAGCTTTACGTTTGTGCCTTTAATTAGATAATGTTCACTATCGCATCCAGCACACTCATGGCAATATTCGCAGTTCAAATTCTTCATTACCACCCCCTATTAAAATTATAGAAAGATATTCAAATAAGTAAATGAAAATTTACAATTTGCTGAAAATAAATTAAATAAAACTAAATGTAAAAGTTATCATTACTAGAGAAGGACCTCAAAATTCAAAATATCAATTAATAAAGTGATCATCGAAATTTTTATTAAAATTTTATCACGAAAAGTTAACTTTATACTAAAAATTTAATTTAAATATAATTTTCAAGCTTAGAAAATCATAGCTATTTACAAAATAAATTTTAATAAATAAATAAAATTTTTAAAAAAAAATTTCAACATTGAAATATTGTATGATCCATATCCATTAAATGTCAATAAAATAGTTAAAAGAAATTATTTTTAACTGTTTGAATAAATATTTAGTAATAATCCTTAAATAAAAATAAATTAAAATGTAAAACAATAATGTGATCAGACTTTCAGTCCTTGAAAATGGCTCAGCCCCCAATAATAATAGTTTTGATTTTGTGCAACTAAGAGATATTGTTTCTGAGATAATTAGAAACGAAAATCAATCAATAATTAATCAGCTTACACATCCCGGTTCGGACAATTGCCTTGAAAATGATCAAACAATTGATTTGACTAATGCAAATTTAAATGACATGGACAGAATCCCAGACGTCGTAAAAAGTCTTAGGGAATTCTCCGGTAATCCAGCAGAATACGGCTCGTGGAAAAAAGCGTCGAAAGAATCCTTAAAATTAATGAAAATTTTAAAGGTAAACCTAAATATTATGGTATCCTTATTTTCATTCGTAACAAAATTGTTGGTAGTGCAGATATTGCACTAGAGTCTTACAATACTCCTCTCAATTGTGACAGAATTTCAAAATGTCTTGCACTTCACTATGCAGATAAACGTGACTTATGTACTTTAGATTAGAATATCGGATGACCACATTGATCCAAAAAAATAACGCAATTTTAGAATTTTACAAAGAGGTCTACTATCATCTCTCTTTAATTTTAAATAAATTATCATCTCTCGAATTGAGCCAAGAATCATTGAACGTAATGACTCAAGCTTCTAGAGACAAGGCGCTAGATACTTTTATTCGAGGTTTAAAAGGTGATCTACCAAGACTCCTCAGTATGAAGGAACCTATCGATTTATTACAAGCTTTACATTTGTGCCTTTAATTAGATAATGTTCACTATCGCATCCAGCACAGTCATGGCAATATTCGCAGTTCAAATTCTTCATTACCACCCCCTATTAAAATTATAGAAAGATATTCAAATAAGTAATTGAACATTTACAATTTGCTGAAAATAAATTAAATAAAACTAAATGTAAAAGTTATCATTACTAGAGAAGGACCTAAAAATTCAAAATATCAATTAATAAAGTGATCATCGAAATTTTTATTAAAATTTTATCACGAAAAGTTAACTTTATACTAAAAATTTAATTTAAATATAATTTTCAAGTTTAGAAAATCATAGCTATTTACAAAATAAATTTTAATAAATAAATAAAATTTTGAAAAAAAAATTTCAACATTGAAATATTGTATGATCCATATCCATTAAATGTCAATAAAATAGTTAAAAGAAATTATTTATAACTGTTTGAATAAATATTTAGGAATAATCCTTAAATAAAAATAAATTAAAATGCAAAACAATAATGTGATCAGACCTTCAGCCCTTGAAAATGGCTCAGCCCCCAATAATAATAGTTTTGATTTTGTGCAACTAAGAGATATTGTTTCTGAGATAATAAGAAACGAAAATCAATCAATAATTAATCAGCTTACACATCCCGGTTCGGACAATTGCCTTGAAAATGATCAAACAATTGATTTGACTAATGCAAATTTAAATGACATGGACAGAATCCCAGACGTCGTAAAGTCTTAGGGAATTCTCCGGTAATCCAGCAGAATACGGCTCGTGGAAAAAAAGTGTCGACAGAATCCTTAAAATTAATGAAAATTTTAAAGGAAAACCAAAATATTATGGTATGCTTAGTGTCATTCGTAACAAAATTGTTGGTAGTGCAGATATTGCACTAGAGTCTTACAATACTCCTCTCAATTGTGACAGAATTTCAAAATGTCTTGCACTTCACTATGCAGATAAACGTGACTTATGTACTTTAGATTAGAATATCGGATGGCCACATTGATCCAAAAAAATAACGCAATTTTAGAATTTTACAAAGAGGTCTACTATCATCTCTCTTTAATTTTAAATAAATTATCATCTCTCGAATTGAGCCAAGAATCATTGAATGTAATAACTCAAGCTTATAGAGACAAGGCGCTAGATACTTTTATTCGAGGTTTAAAAGGTGATCTACCAAGACTCCTCAGTATGAAGAAACCTATCGATTTACTACAAGCTTTACATTTGTGCCTTTAATTAGATAATGTTCACTATCGCATCCAGCACAGTCATGGCAATATTCGCAGTTCAAATTCTTCATTACCACCCCCTATTAAAATTATAGAAAGATATTCAAATAAGTAAATGAAAATTTACAATTTGCTGAAAATAAATTAAATAAAACTAAATGTAAAAGTTATCATTACTAGAGAAGGACCTAAAAATTCAAAATATCAATTAATAAAGTGATCATCGAAATTTTTATTAAAATTCTATCACGAAAAGTTAACTTTATACTAAAAATTTAATTTAAATATAATTTTCAAGCTTAGAAAATCATAGCTATTTACAAAATAAATTTTAATAAATAAATAAAACTTTGAAAAAAAAATTTCAACATTGAAATATTGTATGATCCATATCCATTAAATGTCAATAAAATAGTTAAAAGAAATTATTTTTAACTGTTTGAATAAATATTTAGTAATAATCCTTAAATAAAAATAAATTAAAATGCAAAACAATAATGTGATCAGACTTTCAGTCCTTGAAAATGGCTCAGCCCCCAATAATAATAGTTTTGATTTTGTGCAACTAAGAGATATTGTTTCTGAGATAATTAGAAACGAAAATCAATCAATAATTAATCAGCTTACACATCCCGGTTCGGACAATTGCCTTGAAAATGATCAAACAATTGATTTGACTAATGCAAATTTAAATGACATGGACAGAATCCCAGACGTCGTAAAAAGTCTTAGGGAATTCTCCGGTAATCCAGCAGAATACGGCTCGTGGAAAAAAGTGTCGAAAGAATCCTTAAAATTAATGAAAATTTTAAAGGTAAACCTAAATATTATGGTATCCTTAGTTTCATTCGTAACAAAATTGTTGGTAGTGCAGATATTGCACTAGAGTCTTACAATACTCCTCTCAATTGTGACAGAATTTCAAAATGTCTTGCACTTCACTATGCAGATAAACGTGACTTATGTACTTTAGATTAGAATATCGGATGACCACATTGATCCAAAAAAATAACGCAATTTTAGAATTTTACAAAGAGGTCTACTATCATCTCTCTTTAATTTTAAATAAATTATCATCTCTCGAATTGAGCCAAGAATCATTGAACGTAATGACTCAAGCTTCTAGAGACAAGGCGCTAGATACTTTTATTCGAGGTTTAAAAGGTGATCTACCAAGACTCCTCAGTATGAAGGAACCTATCGATTTATTACAAGCTTTACATTTGTGCCTTTAATTAGATAATGTTCACTATCGCATCCAGCACAGTCATGGCAATATTCGCAGTTCAAATTCTTCATTACCACCCCCTATTAAAATTATAGAAAGATATTCAAATAAGTAATTGAACATTTACAATGTGCTGAAAATAAATTAAATAAAACTAAATGTAAAAGTTATCATTACTAGAGAAGGACCTAAAAATTCAAAATATCAATTAATAAAGTGATCATCGAAATTTTTATTAAAATTTTATCACGAAAAGTTAACTTTATACTAAAAATTTAATTTAAATATAATTTTCAAGTTTAGAAAATCATAGCTATTTACAAAATAAATTTTAATAAATAAATAAAATTTTGAAAAAAAAATTTCAACATTGAAATATTGTATGATCCATATCCATTAAATGTCAATAAAATAGTTAAAAGAAATTATTTATAACTGTTTGAATAAATATTTAGGAATAATCCTTAAATAAAAATAAATTAAAATGCAAAACAATAATGTGATCAGACCTTCAGTCCTTGAAAATGGCTCAGCCCCCAATAATAATAGTTTTGATTTTGTGCAACTAAGAGATATTGTTTCTGAGATAATAAGAAACGAAAATCAATCAATAATTAATCAGCTTACACATCCCGGTTCGGACAATTGCCTTGAAAATGATCAAACAATTGATTTGACTAATGCAAATTTAAATGACATGGACAGAATCCCAGACGTCGTAAAAAGTCTTAGGGAATTCTCCGGTAATCCAGCAGAATACGGCTCGTGGAAAAAAAGTGTCGACAGAATCCTTAAAATTAATGAAAATTTTAAAGGAAAACCAAAATATTATGGTATGCTTAGTGTCATTCGTAACAAAATTGTTGGTAGTGCAGATATTGCACTAGAGTCTTACAATACTCCTCTCAATTGTGACAGAATTTCAAAATGTCTTGCACTTCACTATGCAGATAAACGTGACTTATGTACTTTAGATTAGAATATCGGATGACCACATTGATCAAAAAAAATAACGCAATTTTAGAATTTTACAAAGAGGTCTACTATCATCTCTCTTTAATTTTAAATAAATTATCATCTCTCGAATTGAGCCAAGAATCATTGAATGTAATAACTCAAGCTTATAGAGACAAGGCGCTAGATACTTTTATTCGAGGTTTAAAAGGTGATCTACCAAGACTCCTCAGTATGAAGGAACCTATCGATTTACTACAAGCTTTACATTTGTGCCTTTAATTAGATAATGTTCACTATCGCATCCAGCACAGTCATGGAAATATTCGCAGTTCAAATTCTTCATTACCACCCCCTATTAAAATTATAGAAAGATATTCAAATAAGTAAATGAAAATTTACAATTTGCTGAAAATAAATTAAATAAAACTAAATGTAAAAGTTATCATTACTAGAGAAGGACCTAAAAATTCAAAATATCAATTAATAAAGTGATCATCGAAATTTTTATTAAAATTTTATCACGAAAAGTTAACTTTATACTAAAAATTTAATTTAAATATAATTTTCAAGCTTAGAAAATCATAGCTATTTACAAAATAAATTTTAATAAATAAAATTTTGAAAAAAAAATTTCAACATTGAAATATTGTATGATCCATATCCATTAAATGTCAATAAAATAGTTAAAAGAAATTATTTTTAACTGTTTGAATAAATATTTAGGAATAATCCTTAAATAAAAATAAATTAAAATGCAAAACAATAATGTGATCAGACTTTCAGTCCTTGAAAATGGCTCAGCCCCCAATAATAATAGTTTTGATTTTGTGCAACTAAGAGATATTGTTTCTGAGATAATTAGAAACGAAAATCAATCAATAATTAATCAGCTTACACATCCCGGTTCGGACAATTGCCTTGAAAATGATCAAACAATTGATTTGACTAATGCAAATTTAAATGACATGGACAGAATCCCAGACGTCGTAAAAAGTCTTAGGGAATTCTCCGGTAATCCAGCAGAATACGGCTCGTGGAAAAAAAGTGTCGAAAGAATCCTTAAAATTAATGAAAATTTTAAAGGTAAACCTAAATATTATGGTATCCTTAGTTTCATTCGTAACAAAATTGTTGGTAGTGCAGATATTGCACTAGAGTCTTACAATACTCCTCTCAATTGTGACAGAATTTCAAAATGTCTTGCACTTCACTATGCAGATAAACGTGACTTATGTACTTTAGATTAGGATATCGGATGACCACATTGATCCAAAAAAATAACGCAATTTTAGAATTTTACAAAGAGGCCTACTATCATCTCTCTTTAATTTTAAATAAATTATCATCTCTCGAATTGAGCCAAGAATCATTGAATGTAATAACTCAAGCTTATAGAGACAAGGCGCTAGATACTTTTATTCGAGGTTTAAAAGGTGATCTACCAAGACTCCTCAGTATGAAGGAACCTATCGATTTACTACAAGCTTTACATTTGTGCCTTTAATTAGATAATGTTCACTATCGCATCCAGCACAGTCATGGCAATATTCGCAGTTCAAATTCTTCATTACCACCCCCTATTAAAATTATAGAAAGATATTCAAATAAGTAAATGAAAATTTACAATTTGCTGAAAATAAATTAAATAAAACTAAATGTAAAATTTATCATTACTAGAGAAGGACCTAAAAATTCAAAATATCAATTAATAAAGTGATCATCGAAATTTTTATTAAAATTTTATCACGAAAAGTTAACTTTATACTAAAAATTTAATTTAAATATAATTTTCAAGCTTAGAAAATCATAGCTATTTACAAAATAAATTTTAATAAATAAATAAAATTTTGAAAAAAAAATTTCAACATTGAAATATTGTATGATCCATATCCATTAAATGTCAATAAAATAGTTAAAAGAAATTATTTTTAACTGTTTGAATAAATATTTAGTAATAATCCTTAAATAAAAATAAATTAAAATGCAAAACAATAATGTGATCAGACTTTCAGTCCTTGAAAATGGCTCAGCCCCCAATAATAATAGTTTTGATTTTGTGCAACTAAGAGATATTGTTTCTGAGATAATAAGAAACGAAAATCAATCAATAATTAATCAGCTTACACATCCCGGTTCGGACAATTGCCTTGAAAATGATCAAACAATTGATTTGACTAATGCAAATTTAAATGACATGGACAGAATCCCAGACGTCGTAAAAAGTCTTAGGGAATTCTCCGGTAATCCAGCAGAATACGGCTCGTGGAAAAAAAGTGTCGAAAGAATCCTTAAAATTAATGAAAATTTTAAAGATAAACCTAAATATTATGGTATCCTTAGTTTCATTCGTAACAAAATTGTTGGTAGTGCAGATATTGCACTAGAGTCTTACAATACTCCTCTCAATTGTGACAGAATTTCAAAATGTCTTGCACTTCACTATGCAGATAAACGTGACTTATGTACTTTAGATTAGAATATCGGATGACCACATTGATCAAAAAAAATAACGCAATTTTAGAATTTTACAAAGAGGTCTACTATCATCTCTCTTTAATTTTAAATAAATTATCATCTCTCGAATTGAGCCAAGAATCATTGAATGTAATAACTCAAGCTTATAGAGACAAGGCGCTAGATACTTTTATTCGAGGTTTAAAAGGTGATCTACCAAGACTCCTCAGTATGAAGGAACCTATCGATTTACTACAAGCTTTACATTTGTGCCTTTAATTAGATAATGTTCACTATCGCATCCAGCACAGTCATGGAAATATTCGCAGTTCAAATTCTTCATTACCACCCCCTATTAAAATTATAGAAAGATATTCAAATAAGTAAATGAAAATTTACAATTTGCTGAAAATAAATTAAATAAAACTAAATGTAAAAGTTATCATTACTAGAGAAGGACCTAAAAATTCAAAATATCAATTAATAAAGTGATCATCGAAATTTTTATTAAAATTTTATCACGAAAAGTTAACTTTATACTAAAAATTTAATTTAAATATAATTTTCAAGCTTAGAAAATCATAGCTATTTACAAAATAAATTTTAATAAATAAAATTTTGAAAAAAAAATTTCAACATTGAAATATTGTATGATCCATATCCATTAAATGTCAATAAAATAGTTAAAAGAAATTATTTTTAACTGTTTGAATAAATATTTAGGAATAATCCTTAAATAAAAATAAATTAAAATGCAAAACAATAATGTGATCAGACTTTCAGTCCTTGAAAATGGCTCAGCCCCCAATAATAATAGTTTTGATTTTGTGCAACTAAGAGATATTGTTTCTGAGATAATTAGAAACGAAAATCAATCAATAATTAATCAGCTTACACATCCCGGTTCGGACAATTGCCTTGAAAATGATCAAACAATTGATTTGACTAATGCAAATTTAAATGACATGGACAGAATCCCAGACGTCGTAAAAAGTCTTAGGGAATTCTCCGGTAATCCAGCAGAATACGGCTCGTGGAAAAAAAGTGTCGAAAGAATCCTTAAAATTAATGAAAATTTTAAAGGTAAACCTAAATATTATGGTATCCTTAGTTTCATTCGTAACAAAATTGTTGGTAGTGCAGATATTGCACTAGAGTCTTACAATACTCCTCTCAATTGTGACAGAATTTCAAAATGTCTTGCACTTCACTATGCAGATAAACGTGACTTATGTACTTTAGATTAGGATATCGGATGACCACATTGATCCAAAAAAATAACGCAATTTTAGAATTTTACAAAGAGGCCTACTATCATCTCTCTTTAATTTTAAATAAATTATCATCTCTCGAATTGAGCCAAGAATCATTGAATGTAATAACTCAAGCTTATAGAGACAAGGCGCTAGATACTTTTATTCGAGGTTTAAAAGGTGATCTACCAAGACTGCTCAGTATGAAGGAACCTATCGATTTACTACAAGCTTTACATTTGTGCCTTTAATAAGATAATGTTCAGTATCGCATTCAGCACAGTCATGGCAATATTCGCAGTTCAAATTCTTCATTACCACCCCCTATTAAAATTATAGAAAGATATTCAAATAAGTAAATGAAAATTTACAATTTGCTGAAAATAAATTAAATAAAACTAAATGTAAAATTTATCATTACTAGAGAAGGACCTAAAAATTCAAAATATCAATTAATAAAGTGATCATCGAAATTTTTATTAAAATTTTATCACGAAAAGTTAACTTTATACTAAAAATTTAATTTAAATATAATTTTCAAGCTTAGAAAATCATAGCTATTTACAAAATAAATTTTAATAAATAAATAAAATTTTGAAAAAAAAATTTCAACATTGAAATATTGTATGATCCATATCCATTAAATGTCAATAAAATAGTTAAAAGAAATTATTTTTAACTGTTTGAATAAATATTTAGTAATAATCCTTAAATAAAAATAAATTAAAATGCAAAACAATAATGTGATCAGACTTTCAGTCCTTGAAAATGGCTCAGCCCCCAATAATAATAGTTTTGATTTTGTGCAACTAAGAGATATTGTTTCTGAGATAATAAGAAACGAAAATCAATCAATAATTAATCAGCTTACACATCCCGGTTCGGACAATTGCCTTGAAAATGATCAAACAATTGATTTGACTAATGCAAATTTAAATGACATGGACAGAATCCCAGACGTCGTAAAAAGTCTTAGGGAATTCTCCGGTAATCCAGCAGAATACGGCTCGTGGAAAAAAAGTGTCGAAAGAATCCTTAAAATTAATGAAAATTTTAAAGGTAAACCTAAATATTATGGTATCCTTAGTTTCATTCGTAACAAAATTGTTGGTAGTGCAGATATTGCACTAGAATCTTACAATACTCCTCTCAATTGTGACAGAATTTCAAAATGTCTTGCACTTCACTATGCAGATAAACGTGACTTATGTACTTAAGATTAGAATATCGGATGACCACATTGATCCAAAAAAATAACGCAATTTTAGAATTTTACAAAGAGGTCTACTATCATCTCTCTTTAATTTTAAATAAATTATCATCTCTCGAATTGAGCCAAGAATCATTGAACGTAATGACTCAAGCTTATAGAAACAAGGCGCTAGATACTTTTATTCGAGGTTTAAAAGGTGATCTACGAAGACTCCTCAGTATGAAGGAACCTATCGATTTACTACAAGCTTTACATTTGTGCCTTTAATTAGATAATGTTAACGATCGCATCCAGCACAGTCATGGCAATATTCGCAGTTCAAATTCTTCATTACCACCCCCTATCAAAATTATAGAAAGATATTCAAATAAGTAATTGAACATTTACAATTTGCTGAAAATAAATTAAATAAAACTAAATGTAAAAGTTATCATTACTAGAGAAGGACCTAAAAATTCAAAATATCAATTAATAAAGTGATCATCGAAATTTTTATTAAAATTTTATCACGAAAAGTTAACTTTATACTAAAAATTTAATTTAAATATAATTTTTAAGTTTAGAAAATCATAGCTATTTACAAAATAAATTTTAATAAATAAATAAAATTTTGAAAAAAAAATTTCAACATTGAAATATTGTATGATCCATATCCATTAAATGTCAATAAAATAGTTAAAAGAAATTATTTTTAACTGTTTGAATAAATATTTAGGAATAATCCTTAAATAAAAATAAATTAAAATGCAAAACAATAATTTGATCAGACCTTCAGTCCTTGAAAATGGCTCAGCCCCCAATAATAATAGTTTTGATTTTGTGCAACTAAGAGATATTGTTTCTGAGATAATAAGAAACGAAAATCAATCAATAATTAATCAGCTTACACATCCCGGTTCGGACAATTGCCTTGAAAATGATCAAACAATTGATTTGACTAATGCAAATTTAAATGACATGGACAGAATCCCAGACGCCGTAAAAAGTCTTAGGGAATTCTCCGGTAATCCAGCAGAATACGGCTCGTGGAAAAAAGTGTCGAAAGAATCCTTAAAATTAATGAAAATTTTAAAGGTAAACCTAAATATTATGGTATCCTTAGTTTCATTCGTAACAAAATTGTTGGTAGTGCAGATATTGCACTAGAGTCTTACAATACTCCTCTCAATTGTGACAGAATTTCAAAATGTCTTGCACTTCACTATGCAGATAAACGTGACTTATGTACTTTAGATTAGAATATCGGATGACCACATTGATCCAAAAAAATAACGCAATTTTAGAATTTTACAAAGAGGTCTACTATCATCTCTCTTTAATTTTAAATAAATTATCATCTCTCGAATTGAGCCAAGAATCATTGAACGTAATGACTCAAGCTTATAGAGACAAGGCGCTAGATACTTTTATTCGAGGTTTAAAAGGTGATCTACCAAGACTCCTCAGTATAAAGGAACCTATCGATTTACTACAAGCTTTACATTTGTGCCTTAAATTAGATAATGTTCACTATCGCATCCAGCACAGTCATGGCAATATTCGCAGTTCAAATTCTTCATTACCACCCCTATCAAAATTATAGAAAGATATTCAAATAAGTAAATGAAAATTTACAATTTGCTGAAAATAAATTAAATAAAACTAAATGTAAAAGTTATCATTACTAGAGAAGGACCTAAAAATTCAAAATATCAATTAATAAAGTGATCATCGAAATTTTTATTAAAATTTTATCACGAAAAGTTAACTTTATACTAAAAATTTAATTTAAATATAATTTTCAAGTTTAGAAAATCATAGCTATTTACAAAATAAATTTTAATAAATAAATAAAATTTTGAAAAAAAAATTTCAACATTGAAATATTGTATGATCCATATCCATTAAATGTCAATAAAATAGTTAAAAGAAATTATTTTTAACTGTTTGAATAAATATTTAGTAATAATCCTTAAATAAAAATAAATTAAAATGCAAAACATTAATGTGATCAGACCTTCACTCCTTGAAAATGGCTCAGCCCCCAATAATAATAATAATATTTTTGATTTTGTGCAACTAAGAGATATTGTTTCTGAGATAATTAGAAACGAAAATCAATCAATAATTAATCAACTTACACATCCCGGTTCGGACAATTGCCTTGAAAATGATCAAACAATTGATTTGACTAATGCAAATTTAAATGACATGGACAGAATCCCAGACGTCGTAAAAAGTCTTAGGGAATTCTCCGGTAATCCAGCAGAATACGGCTCGTGGAAAAAAAGTGTCGACAGAATCCTTAAAATTAATGAAAATTTGAAAGGAAAACCAAAATATTATGGTATCCTTAGTGTCATTCGTAACAAAATTGTTGGTAGTGCAGATATTGCACTAGAGTCTTACAATACTCCTCTCAATTGTGACAGAATTTCAAAATGTCTTGCACTTCACTATGCAGATAAACGTGACTTATGTACTTTAGATTAGAATATCGGATGACCACATTGATCCAAAAAAATAACGCAATTTTAGAATTTTACAAAGAGGTCTACTATCATCTCTCTTTAATTTTAAATAAATTATCATCTCTCGAATTGAGCCAAGAATCATTGAACGTAATGACTCAAGCTTATAGAGACAAGGCGCTAAATACTTTTATTCGAGGTTTAAAAGGTGATCTACCACGACTCCTCAGTATGAAGGAACCTATCGATTTACCACAAGCTTTACATTTGTGCCTTAAATTAGATAATGTTCACTATCGCATCCAGCACAGTCATGGCAATATTCGCAGTTCAAATTCTTCATTACCACCCCCTTTTAGGTCCTTCTCTAGTAATGATAACTTTTACATTTAGTTTGTAAAAGTTATCATTACTAGAGAAGGTAAAAGTTATCATTACTAGACAAGGACCTAAAAATTCAAAATATCAATTAATAAAGTGATCATCGAAAATTTTATTAAAATTTTATCACGAAAAGTTAACTTTATACTAAAAATTTAATTTAAATATAATTTTCAAGTTTAGAAAATCATAGCTATTTACAAAATAAATTTTAATAAATAAATAAAAGTTTGAAAAAAAATTTTCAACATTGAAATATTGTATGATCCATATCCATTAAATGTCAATAAAATAAAAGAAATTATTTTTAACTGTTTGAATAAATATTTAGTAATAATCCTCAAATAAAAATAAATTAAAATACAAAACAACAATGTTATCAGACCTTCAGTCCTTGAAAATGGCTCAACCCCAATAATAATAGTTTTGATTTTGTGCAACTAAGAGATATTGTTTCTGAGATAATTAGAAACGAAAATCAATCAATAATTAATCAACTTACACATCCCGGTTCGGACAATTGCCTTGAAAATGATCAAACAATTGATTTGACTAATGTAAATTTAAATGACATGGACAGAATCCCAGACGTCGTAAAGCCTTAGGGAATTCTCCGGTAATCCAGCAGAATACGGATCGTGGAAAAAAAGTTTTGACAGAATCCTTAAAATTAATGAAAATTTGAAAAGAAAACCAAGATATTATGGTATCCTTATTGTCATTCGTAACAAAATTGTTGGTAGTGCAGATATTGCACTAGAGTCTTACAATACTCCTCTCAATTGGGACAGAATTTCAAAATGTCTTGCACTTCACTATGCAGATAAACGTGACTTATATACTTTAGATTAGAATATCAGATGACCACATTGATCCAAAAAAATAACGCAATTTTAGAATTTTACAAAGAGGTCTACTATCATCTCTCTTTAATTTTAAATAAATTATCATCTCTCGAATTAAGCCAAGAATCATTGAACGTAGTGACTCGAGCTTATAGAGACAAGGCGCTAGATACTTTTATTCGAGCTTTAAAAGGTGATCTACCAAAACTCCTCAGTATGAAGGAACCTATCGATTTACCACAAGCTTTACAGTAGTGCCTTAAATGAGATAATGTTCACTATCGCATCCAGCACAGTCATGTCAATATTCGCATTTCAAATTCTTCATTACCACCCCCTATTAAAATTATAGAAAGATATTGAGATAAGTAATTGAACATTACAATTTGCTAAAAATAAATTAAATAAAACTAAATATAAAAGTTATCATTACTAGAGAAGGACCTAAAAATTCAAAATATCAATTAATAAAGTGATCATCGAAATTTTTATTAAAATTTTATCAGGAAAAGTTAACTTTATACTGAAAATTTAATTTCAATATAATTTTCAAGTTTAGAAAATCATAGCTATTTACAAAATAAATTTTAATAAATAAATAAAATATTGAAAAAAAATTTTCAACATTGAAATATTGTATGATCCATATCCATTAAATGTCAATAAAATAGTTAAAAGAAATTATTTTTAACTGTTTGGATAAATATTTAGTAATAATCCTTAAATAAAAATAAATTAAAATGCAAAACAATAATGGTATCAGACCTTCAGTCCTTGAAAATGGCTCAGCCCCCAATAATAATAGTTTTGATTTTGTGCAACTAAGAGATATTGTTTCTGCGATAATTAGAAACGAAAATCAATCAATAATTAATCAACTTACACATCCCGGTTCGGACAATTGCCTTGAAAATGATCAAACAATTGATTTGACTAATGAAAATGTAAATGACATGGACAGAATCCCAGACGTCGTAAAAAGTCTTAGGGAATTCTCCGGTAATCCAGCAGAATACGGGTCGTGGAAAAAAAGTGTCGACAGAATCCTTAAAATTAATGAAAATTTGAAAAGAAAACCAAAATATTATGGTATCCTTAGTTTCATTCGTAACAAAATTGTTGGTAGTGCAGATATTGCACTAGAGTCTTACAATACTCCTCTCAATTGTGACAGAATTTCAAAATGTCTTGCACTTCACTATGCAGATAAACGTGACTTATGTACTTTAGATTAGAATATCGGATGACCACATTGATCCAAAAAAATAACGCAATTTTAGAATTTTACAAAGAGGTCTACTATCATCTCTCTTTAATTTTAAATAAATTATCATCTCTCGAATTGAGCCAAGAATCATTGAACGTAATGACTCAAGCTTATAGAGACAAGGCGCTAAATACTTTTATTCGAGGTTTAAAAGGTGATCTACCACGACTCCTCAGTATGAAGGAACCTATCGATTTACCACAAGCTTTACATTTGTGCCTTAAATTAGATAATGTTCACTATCGCATCCAGCACAGTCATGGCAATATTCGCAGTTCAAATTCTTCATTACCACCCCCTTTTAGGTCCTTCTCTAGTAATGATAACTTTTACATTTAGTTTGTAAAAGTTATCATTACTAGAGAAGGTAAAAGTTATCATTACTAGAGAAGGACCTAAAAATTCAAAATATCAATTAATAAAGTGATCATCGAAAATTTTATTAAAATTTTATCACGAAAAGTTAACTTTATACTAAAAATTTAATTTAAATATAATTTTCAAGTTTAGAAAATCATAGCTATTTACAAAATAAATTTTAATAAATAAATAAAAGTTTGAAAAAAAATTTTCAACATTGAAATATTGTATGATCCATATCCATTAAATGTCAATAAAATAAAAGAAATTATTTTTAACTGTTTGAATAAATATTTAGTAATAATCCTCAAATAAAAATAAATTAAAATACAAAACAACAATGTTATCAGACCTTCAGTCCTTGAAAATGGCTCAACCCCAATAATAATAGTTTTGATTTTGTGCAACTAAGAGATATTGTTTCTGAGATAATTAGAAACGAAAATCAATCAATAATTAATCAACTTACACATCCCGGTTCGGACAATTGCCTTGAAAATGATCAAACAATTGATTTGACTAATGTAAATTTAAATGACATGGACAGAATCCCAGACGTCGTAAAGCCTTAGGGAATTCTCCGGTAATCCAGCAGAATACGGATCGTGGAAAAAAAGTTTTGACATAATCCTTAAAATTAATGAAAATTTGAAAAGAAAACCAAGATATTATGGTATCCTTAGTGTCATTCGTAACAAAATTGTTGGTAGTGCAGATATTGCACTAGAGTCTTACAATACTCCTCTCAATTGGGACAGAATTTCAAAATGTCTTGCACTTCACTATGCAGATAAACGTGACTTATATACTTTAGATTAGAATATCAGATGACCACATTGATCCAAAAAAATAACGCAATTTTAGAATTTTACAAAGAGGTCTACTATCATCTCTCTTTAATTTTAAATAAATTATCATCTCTCGAATTAAGCCAAGAATCATTGAACGTAGTGACTCGAGCTTATAGAGACAAGGCGCTAGATACTTTTATTCGAGCTTTAAAAGGTGATCTACCAAAACTCCTCAGTATGAAGGAACCTATCGATTTACCACAAGCTTTACAGTAGTGCCTTAAATGAGATAATGTTCACTATCGCATCCAGCACAGTCATGTCAATATTCGCATTTCAAATTCTTCATTACCACCCCCTATTAAAATTATAGAAAGATATTGAGATAAGTAATTGAACATTACAATTTGCTAAAAATAAATTAAATAAAACTAAATATAAAAGTTATCATTACTAGAGAAGGACCTAAAAATTCAAAATATCAATTAATAAAGTGATCATCGAAATTTTTATTAAAATTTTATCAGGAAAAGTTAACTTTATACTGAAAATTTAATTTCAATATAATTTTCAAGTTTAGAAAATCATAGCTATTTACAAAATAAATTTTAATAAATAAATAAAATATTGAAAAAAAATTTTCAACATTGAAATATTGTATGATCCATATCCATTAAATGTCAATAAAATAGTTAAAAGAAATTATTTTTAACTGTTTGGATAAATATTTAGTAATAATCCTTAAATAAAAATAAATTAAAATGCAAAACAATAATGGTATCAGACCTTCAGTCCTTGAAAATGGCTCAGCCCCCAATAATAATAGTTTTGATTTTGTGCAACTAAGAGATATTGTTTCTGCGATAATTAGAAACGAAAATCAATCAATAATTAATCAACTTACACATCCCGGTTCGGACAATTGCCTTGAAAATGATCAAACAATTGATTTGACTAATGAAAATGTAAATGACATGGACAGAATCCCAGACGTCGTAAAAAGTCTTAGGGAATTCTCCGGTAATCCAGCAGAATACGGGTCGTGGAAAAAAAGTGTCGACAGAATCCTTAAAATTAATGAAAATTTGAAAAGAAAACCAAAATATTATGGTATCCTTAGTTTCATTCGTAACAAAATTGTTGGTAGTGCAGATATTGCACTAGAGTCTTACAATACTCCTCTCAATTGTGACAGAATTTCAAAATGTCTTGCACTTCACCATGCAGATAAACGTGACTTATGTACTTTAGATTAGAATATCGGATGACCACATTGATCCAAAAAATAACGCAATTTTAGAATTTTACAAAGAGGTCTACTATCATCTCTCTTTAATTTAAAATAAATTATCATCTCTCGAATTAAGCCAAGAATCATTGAACGTAGTGACTCGAGCTTATAGAGACAAGGCGCTAGATACTTTTATTCGAGGTTTAAAAGGTGATCTACCAAGACTCCTCAGTATGAAGGAACCTATCGATTTACTACAAGCTTTACATTTGTGCCTTTAATTAGATAATGTTCACTATCGCATCCAGCACAGTCATGGCAATATTCGCAGTTCAAATTCTTCATTACCACGCCCTATTAAAATTATAGAAAGATATTCAAATAAGTAATTGAACATTTACAATTTGCTGAAAATAAATTAAATAAAACTAAATGTAAAAGTTATCATTACTAGAGAAGTACCTAAAAATTCAAAATATCAATTAATAAAGTGATCATCGAAATTTTAATTAAAATTTTATCACGAAAAGTTAACTTTATACTAATAATTTAATTTAAATATAATTTTCAAGTTTAGAAAATCGTAGCTATTTACAAAATAAATTTTAATAAATAAATAAAATTTTGAAAAAAAAATTTCAACATTGAAATATTGTATGATCCATATCCATTAAATGTCAATAAAATAGTTAAAAGAAATTATTTTTAACTGTTTGAATAAATATTTAGGAATAATCCTTAAATAAAAATAAATTAAAATGCAAAACAATAATGTGATCAGACCTTCAGTCCTTGAAAATGGCTCAGCCCCCAATAATAATAGTTTTGATTTTGTGCAACTAAGAGATATTGTTTCTGAGATAATTAGAAACGAAAATCAATCAATAATTAATCAACTTACACATCCCGGTTCGGACAATTGCCTTGAAAATGATCAAACAATTGATTTGACTAATGCAAATTTAAATGACATGGACAGAATCCCAGACGTCGTAAAAAGTCTTAGGGAATTCTCCGGTAATCCAGCAGAATACGGCTCGTGGAAAAAAAGTGTCGACAGAATCCTTAAAATTAATGAAAATTTGAAAGGAAAACCAAAATATTATGGTATCCTTAGTGTCATTCGTAACAAAATTGTTGGTAGTGCAGATATTGCACTAGAGTCTTACAATACTCCTCTCATTTGGGACAGAATTTGAAAATGTCTTGCACTTCACTATGCAGATAAACGTGACTTAGGTACTTTAGATTAGAATATCAGATGACCACATTGATCCAAAAAAATAACTCAATTTTAGAATTTTACAAAGAGGTCTACTATCATCTCTCTTTAATTTTAAATAAATTATCATCTCTCGAAATGAGCCAAGAATCATTGAACATAATGACTCAAGCTTATAGAGACAAGGCGTTAGATACTTTTATTCGAGGTTTAAAAGGTGATCTACCAAGACTCCTCAGTGTGAAGGAACCTATCGATTTACCACAAGCTTTACATTTGTGCCTTAAATTAGATAATGTTCTCTATCGCATCCAGCACAGTGATGGAAATATTCGCAGTTCAAATTCTTCATTACCACCCCCTATTAAAATTATAGAAAGATATTTAAATAAGTAATTGAACATTTACAATTTGCTGAAAATAAATTAAATAAAACTAAATGTAAAAGTTATTATTACTAGAGAAGGACCTAAAAATTCAAAATATCAATTAATAAAGTGATCATCGATATTTTTATTAAAATTTTATCACGAAAAGTTAACTTTATACTAAAAATTTAATTTAAATATAATTTTCAAGTTTAGAAAATCATAGCTATTTACAAAATAAATTTTAATAAATAAATAAAATATTGAAAAAAAAATTTACAGATTCCGGTTCGGACAATTGCCTTGAAAATGATCAAAGAATTGATTTAACTAATGCAAATTTAAATGACATGGACAGAATCCCAGACGTCGTAAAAAGTCTTAGGGAATTCTCCAGTAATCCAGCAGAATACGGCTCGTGGAAAAAAAGTGTCGATAGAATCCTTAAAATTAATGAAAATTTGAAAAGAAAACCAAAATATTATGGTATCCTTAGTTTCATTCGTAACAAAATTGTTGGTAGTGCAGATATTGCACTAGAGTCTTACAATACTCCTCTCATTTGGGACAGAATTTGAAAATGTCTTGCACTTCACTATGCAGATAAACGTGACTTAGGAACTTTAGATTAGAATATCAGATGACCACATTGATCCAAAAAAATAACTCAATTTTAGAATTTTACGAAGAGGTCTACTATCATCTCTCTTTAATTTTAAATAAATTATCATCTCTCGAAATGAGCCAAGAATCATTGAACATAATGACTCAAGCTTATAGAGACAAGGCGTTAGATACTTTTATTCGATGTTTAAAAGGTGATCTACCAAGACTCCCCAGTATGAAGGAACCTATCGATTTACCACAAGCTTTACATTTGTGCCTTTAATTAGATAATGTTCACTATCGCATCCAGCACAGTCATGGCAATATTCGCAGTTCAAATTCTTCATTACCACCCCCTTTTAGGTCCTTCTCTAGTAATGATAACTTTTACATTTAGTTTGTAAAAGTTATCATTACTAGAGAAGGTAAAAGTTATCATTACTAGAGAAGGACCTAAAAATTCAAAATATCAATTAATAAAGTGATCATCGAAAATTTTATTAAAATTTTATCACGAAAAGTTAACTTTATACTAAAAATTTAATTTAAATATAATTTTCAAGTTTAGAAAATCATAGCTATTTACAAAATAAATTTTAATAAATAAATGAAAGTTTGAAAAAAAATTTTCAACATTGAAATATTGTATGATCCATATCCATTAAATGTCAATAAAATAAAAGAAATTATTTTTAACTGTTTGAATAAATATTTAGTAATAATCCTCAAATAAAAATAAATTAAAATACAAAACAACAATGTTATCAGACCTTCAGTCCTTGAAAATGGCTCAACCCCAATAATAATAGTTTTGATTTTGTGCAACTAAGAGATATTGTTTCTGAGATAATTAGAAACGAAAATCAATCAATAATTAATCAACTTACACATCCCGGTTCGGACAATTGCCTTGAAAATGATCAAACAATTGATTTGACTAATGTAAATTTAAATGACATGGACAGAATCCCAGACGTCGTAAAGCCTTAGGGAATTTCCGGTAATCCAGCAGAATACGGATCGTGGAAAAAAAGTTTTGACATAATCCTTAAAATTAATGAAAATTTGAAAAGAAAACCAAGATATTATGGTATCCTTAGTGTCATTCGTAACAAAATTGTTGGTAGTGCAGATATTGCACTAGAGTCTTACAATACTCCTCTCAATTGGGACAGAATTTCAAAATGTCTTGCACTTCACTATGCAGATAAACGTGACTTATATACTTTAGATTAGAATATCAGATGACCACATTGATCCAAAAAAATAACGCAATTTTAGAATTTTACAAAGAGGTCTACTATCATCTCTCTTTAATTTTAAATAAATTATCATCTCTCGAATTAAGCCAAGAATCATTGAACGTAGTGACTCGAGCTTATAGAGACAAGGCGCTAGATACTTTTATTCGAGCTTTAAAAGGTGATCTACCAAAACTCCTCAGTATGAAGGAACCTATCGATTTACCACAAGCTTTACAGTAGTGCCTTAAATGAGATAATGTTCACTATCGCATCCAGCACAGTCATGTCAATATTCGCATTTCAAATTCTTCATTACCACCCCCTATTAAAATTATAGAAAGATATTGAGATAAGTAATTGAACATTACAATTTGCTAAAAATAAATTAAATAAAACTAAATATAAAAGTTATCATTACTAGAGAAGGACCTAAAAATTCAAAATATCAATTAATAAAGTGATCATCGAAATTTTTATTAAAATTTTATCAGGAAAAGTTAACTTTATACTGAAAATTTAATTTCAATATAATTTTCAAGTTTAGAAAATCATAGCTATTTACAAAATAAATTTTAATAAATAAATAAAATATTGAAAAAAAATTTTCAACATTGAAATATTGTATGATCCATATCCATTAAATGTCAATCAAATAGTTAAAAGAAATTATTTTTAACTGTTTGGATAAATATTTAGTAATAATCCTTAAATAAAAATAAATTAAAATGCAAAACAATAATGGTATCAGACCTTCAGTCCTTGAAAATGGCTCAGCCCCCAATAATAATAGTTTTGATTTTGTGCAACTAAGAGATATTGTTTCTGCGATAATTAGAAACGAAAATCAATCAATAATTAATCAACTTACACATCCCGGTTCGGACAATTGCCTTGAAAATGATCAAACAATTGATTTGACTAATGAAAATGTAAATGACATGAACAGAATCCCAGACGTCGTAAAAAGTCTTAGGGAATTCTCCGGTAATCCAGCAGAATACGGGTCGTGGAAAAAAAGTGTCGACAGAATCCTTAAAATTAATGAAAATTTGAAAAGAAAACCAAAATATTATGGTATCCTTAGTTTCATTCGTAACAAAATTGTTGGTAGTGCAGATATTGCACTAGAGTCTTACAATACTCCTCTCAATTGTGACAGAATTTCAAAATGTCTTGCACTTCACCATGCAGATAAACGTGACTTATGTACCTTAGATTAGAATATCGGATGACCACATTGATCCAAAAAATAACGCAATTTTAGAATTTTACAAAGAGGTCTACTATCATCTCTCTTTAATTTAAAATAAATTATCATCTCTCGAATTAAGCCAAGAATCATTGAACGTAGTGACTCGAGCTTATAGAGACAAGGCGCTAGATACTTTTATTCGAGGTTTAAAAGGTGATCTACCAAGACTCCTCAGTATGAAGGAACCTATCGATTTACTACAAGCTTTACATTTGTGCCTTTAATTAGATAATGTTCACTATCGCATCCAGCACAGTCATGGCAATATTCGCAGTTCAAATTCTTCATTACCACGCCCTATTAAAATTATAGAAAGATATTCAAATAAGTAATTGAACATTTACAATTTGCTGAAAATAAATTAAATAAAACTAAATGTAAAAGTTATCATTACTAGAGAAGTACCTAAAAATTCAAAATATCAATTAATAAAGTGATCATCGAAATTTTAATTAAAATTTTATCACGAAAAGTTAACTTTATACTAATAATTTAATTTAAATATAATTTTCAAGTTTAGAAAATCGTAGCTATTTACAAAATAAATTTTAATAAATAAATAAAATTTTGAAAAAAAAATTTCAACATTGAAATATTGTATGATCCATATCCATTAAATGTCAATAAAATAGTTAAAAGAAATTATTTTTAACTGTTTGAATAAATATTTAGGAATAATCCTTAAATAAAAATAAATTAAAATGCAAAACAATAATGTGATCAGACCTTCAGTCCTTGAAAATGGCTCAGCCCCCAATAATAATAGTTTTGATTTTGTGCAACTAAGAGATATTGTTTCTGAGATAATTAGAAACGAAAATCAATCAATAATTAATCAACTTACACATCCCGGTTCGGACAATTGCCTTGAAAATGATCAAACAATTGATTTGACTAATGCAAATTTAAATGACATGGACAGAATCCCAGACGTCGTAAAAAGTCTTAGGGAATTCTCCGGTAATCCAGCAGAATACGGCTCGTGGAAAAAAAGTGTCGACAGAATCCTTAAAATTAATGAAAATTTGAAAGGAAAACCAAAATATTATGGTATCCTTAGTGTCATTCGTAACAAAATTGTTGGTAGTGCAGATATTGCACTAGAGTCTTACAATACTCCTCTCAATTGTGACAGAATTTCAAAATGTCTTGCACTTCACTATGCAGATAAACGTGACTTATGTACTTTAGATTAGAATATCGGATGACCACATTGATCCAAAAAAATAACGCAATTTTAGAATTTTACAAAGAGGTCTACTATCATCTCTCTTTAATTTTAAATAAATTATCATCTCTCGAATTGAGCCAAGAATCATTGAATGTAATAACTCAAGCTTATAGAGACAAGGCGCTAGATACTTTTATTCGAGGTTTAAAAGGTGATCTACCAAGACTCCTCAGTATGAAGGAACCTATCGATTTACTACAAGCTTTACATTTGTGCCTTTAATTAGATAATGTTCACTATCGCATCCAGCACAGTCATGGAAATATTCGCAGTTCAAATTCTTCATTACCACCCCCTATTAAAATTATAGAAAGATATTCAAATAAGTAAATGAAAATTTACAATTTGCTGAAAATAAATTAAATAAAACTAAATGTAAAAGTTATCATTACTAGAGAAGGACCTAAAAATTCAAAATATCAATTAATAAAGTGATCATCGAAATTTTTATTAAAATTTTATCACGAAAAGTTAACTTTATACTAAAAATTTAATTTAAATATAATTTTCAAGCTTAGAAAATCATAGCTATTTACAAAATAAATTTTAATAAATAAAATTTTGAAAAAAAAATTTCAACATTGAAATATTGTATGATCCATATCCATTAAATGTCAATAAAATAGTTAAAAGAAATTATTTTTAACTGTTTGAATAAATATTTAGGAATAATCCTTAAATAAAAATAAATTAAAATGCAAAACAATAATGTGATCAGACTTTCAGTCCTTGAAAATGGCTCAGCCCCCAATAATAATAGTTTTGATTTTGTGCAACTAAGAGATATTGTTTCTGAGATAATTAGAAACGAAAATCAATCAATAATTAATCAGCTTACACATCCCGGTTCGGACAATTGCCTTGAAAATGATCAAACAATTGATTTGACTAATGCAAATTTAAATGACATGGACAGAATCCCAGACGTCGTAAAAAGTCTTAGGGAATTCTCCGGTAATCCAGCAGAATACGGCTCGTGGAAAAAAAGTGTCGAAAGAATCCTTAAAATTAATGAAAATTTTAAAGGTAAACCTAAATATTATGGTATCCTTAGTTTCATTCGTAACAAAATTGTTGGTAGTGCAGATATTGCACTAGAGTCTTACAATACTCCTCTCAATTGTGACAGAATTTCAAAATGTCTTGCACTTCACTATGCAGATAAACGTGACTTATGTACTTTAGATTAGGATATCGGATGACCACATTGATCCAAAAAAATAACGCAATTTTAGAATTTTACAAAGAGGCCTACTATCATCTCTCTTTAATTTTAAATAAATTATCATCTCTCGAATTGAGCCAAGAATCATTGAATGTAATAACTCAAGCTTATAGAGACAAGGCGCTAGATACTTTTATTCGAGGTTTAAAAGGTGATCTACCAAGACTGCTCAGTATGAAGGAACCTATCGATTTACTACAAGCTTTACATTTGTGCCTTTAATAAGATAATGTTCAGTATCGCATTCAGCACAGTCATGGCAATATTCGCAGTTCAAATTCTTCATTACCACCCCCTATTAAAATTATAGAAAGATATTCAAATAAGTAAATGAAAATTTACAATTTGCTGAAAATAAATTAAATAAAACTAAATGTAAAATTTATCATTACTAGAGAAGGACCTAAAAATTCAAAATATCAATTAATAAAGTGATCATCGAAATTTTTATTAAAATTTTATCACGAAAAGTTAACTTTATACTAAAAATTTAATTTAAATATAATTTTCAAGCTTAGAAAATCATAGCTATTTACAAAATAAATTTTAATAAATAAATAAAATTTTGAAAAAAAAATTTCAACATTGAAATATTGTATGATCCATATCCATTAAATGTCAATAAAATAGTTAAAAGAAATTATTTTTAACTGTTTGAATAAATATTTAGTAATAATCCTTAAATAAAAATAAATTAAAATGCAAAACAATAATGTGATCAGACTTTCAGTCCTTGAAAATGGCTCAGCCCCCAATAATAATAGTTTTGATTTTGTGCAACTAAGAGATATTGTTTCTGAGATAATAAGAAACGAAAATCAATCAATAATTAATCAGCTTACACATCCCGGTTCGGACAATTGCCTTGAAAATGATCAAACAATTGATTTGACTAATGCAAATTTAAATGACATGGACAGAATCCCAGACGTCGTAAAAAGTCTTAGGGAATTCTCCGGTAATCCAGCAGAATACGGCTCGTGGAAAAAAAGTGTCGAAAGAATCCTTAAAATTAATGAAAATTTTAAAGGTAAACCTAAATATTATGGTATCCTTAGTTTCATTCGTAACAAAATTGTTGGTAGTGCAGATATTGCACTAGAATCTTACAATACTCCTCTCAATTGTGACAGAATTTCAAAATGTCTTGCACTTCACTATGCAGATAAACGTGACTTATGTACTTAAGATTAGAATATCGGATGACCACATTGATCCAAAAAAATAACGCAATTTTAGAATTTTACAAAGAGGTCTACTATCATCTCTCTTTAATTTTAAATAAATTATCATCTCTCGAATTGAGCCAAGAATCATTGAACGTAATGACTCAAGCTTATAGAAACAAGGCGCTAGATACTTTTATTCGAGGTTTAAAAGGTGATCTACGAAGACTCCTCAGTATGAAGGAACCTATCGATTTACTACAAGCTTTACATTTGTGCCTTTAATTAGATAATGTTAACGATCGCATCCAGCACAGTCATGGCAATATTCGCAGTTCAAATTCTTCATTACCACCCCCTATCAAAATTATAGAAAGATATTCAAATAAGTAATTGAACATTTACAATTTGCTGAAAATAAATTAAATAAAACTAAATGTAAAAGTTATCATTACTAGAGAAGGACCTAAAAATTCAAAATATCAATTAATAAAGTGATCATCGAAATTTTTATTAAAATTTTATCACGAAAAGTTAACTTTATACTAAAAATTTAATTTAAATATAATTTTTAAGTTTAGAAAATCATAGCTATTTACAAAATAAATTTTAATAAATAAATAAAATTTTGAAAAAAAAATTTCAACATTGAAATATTGTATGATCCATATCCATTAAATGTCAATAAAATAGTTAAAAGAAATTATTTTTAACTGTTTGAATAAATATTTAGGAATAATCCTTAAATAAAAATAAATTAAAATGCAAAACAATAATTTGATCAGACCTTCAGTCCTTGAAAATGGCTCAGCCCCCAATAATAATAGTTTTGATTTTGTGCAACTAAGAGATATTGTTTCTGAGATAATAAGAAACGAAAATCAATCAATAATTAATCAGCTTACACATCCCGGTTCGGACAATTGCCTTGAAAATGATCAAACAATTGATTTGACTAATGCAAATTTAAATGACATGGACAGAATCCCAGACGCCGTAAAAAGTCTTAGGGAATTCTCCGGTAATCCAGCAGAATACGGCTCGTGGAAAAAAGTGTCGAAAGAATCCTTAAAATTAATGAAAATTTTAAAGGTAAACCTAAATATTATGGTATCCTTAGTTTCATTCGTAACAAAATTGTTGGTAGTGCAGATATTGCACTAGAGTCTTACAATACTCCTCTCAATTGTGACAGAATTTCAAAATGTCTTGCACTTCACTATGCAGATAAACGTGACTTATGTACTTTAGATTAGAATATCGGATGACCACATTGATCCAAAAAAATAACGCAATTTTAGAATTTTACAAAGAGGTCTACTATCATCTCTCTTTAATTTTAAATAAATTATCATCTCTCGAATTGAGCCAAGAATCATTGAACGTAATGACTCAAGCTTATAGAGACAAGGCGCTAGATACTTTTATTCGAGGTTTAAAAGGTGATCTACCAAGACTCCTCAGTATAAAGGAACCTATCGATTTACTACAAGCTTTACATTTGTGCCTTAAATTAGATAATGTTCACTATCGCATCCAGCACAGTCATGGCAATATTCGCAGTTCAAATTCTTCATTACCACCCCTATCAAAATTATAGAAAGATATTCAAATAAGTAAATGAAAATTTACAATTTGCTGAAAATAAATTAAATAAAACTAAATGTAAAAGTTATCATTACTAGAGAAGGACCTAAAAATTCAAAATATCAATTAATAAAGTGATCATCGAAATTTTTATTAAAATTTTATCACGAAAAGTTAACTTTATACTAAAAATTTAATTTAAATATAATTTTCAAGTTTAGAAAATCATAGCTATTTACAAAATAAATTTTAATAAATAAATAAAATTTTGAAAAAAAAATTTCAACATTGAAATATTGTATGATCCATATCCATTAAATGTCAATAAAATAGTTAAAAGAAATTATTTTTAACTGTTTGAATAAATATTTAGTAATAATCCTTAAATAAAAATAAATTAAAATGCAAAACATTAATGTGATCAGACCTTCACTCCTTGAAAATGGCTCAGCCCCCAATAATAATAATAATATTTTTGATTTTGTGCAACTAAGAGATATTGTTTCTGAGATAATTAGAAACGAAAATCAATCAATAATTAATCAACTTACACATCCCGGTTCGGACAATTGCCTTGAAAATGATCAAACAATTGATTTGACTAATGCAAATTTAAATGACATGGACAGAATCCCAGACGTCGTAAAAAGTCTTAGGGAATTCTCCGGTAATCCAGCAGAATACGGCTCGTGGAAAAAAAGTGTCGACAGAATCCTTAAAATTAATGAAAATTTGAAAGGAAAACCAAAATATTATGGTATCCTTAGTGTCATTCGTAACAAAATTGTTGGTAGTGCAGATATTGCACTAGAGTCTTACAATACTCCTCTCAATTGTGACAGAATTTCAAAATGTCTTGCACTTCACTATGCAGATAAACGTGACTTATGTACTTTAGATTAGAATATCGGATGACCACATTGATCCAAAAAAATAACGCAATTTTAGAATTTTACAAAGAGGTCTACTATCATCTCTCTTTAATTTTAAATAAATTATCATCTCTCGAATTGAGCCAAGAATCATTGAACGTAATGACTCAAGCTTATAGAGACAAGGCGCTAAATACTTTTATTCGAGGTTTAAAAGGTGATCTACCACGACTCCTCAGTATGAAGGAACCTATCGATTTACCACAAGCTTTACATTTGTGCCTTAAATTAGATAATGTTCACTATCGCATCCAGCACAGTCATGGCAATATTCGCAGTTCAAATTCTTCATTACCACCCCCTTTTAGGTCCTTCTCTAGTAATGATAACTTTTACATTTAGTTTGTAAAAGTTATCATTACTAGAGAAGGTAAAAGTTATCATTACTAGACAAGGACCTAAAAATTCAAAATATCAATTAATAAAGTGATCATCGAAAATTTTATTAAAATTTTATCACGAAAAGTTAACTTTATACTAAAAATTTAATTTAAATATAATTTTCAAGTTTAGAAAATCATAGCTATTTACAAAATAAATTTTAATAAATAAATAAAAGTTTGAAAAAAAATTTTCAACATTGAAATATTGTATGATCCATATCCATTAAATGTCAATAAAATAAAAGAAATTATTTTTAACTGTTTGAATAAATATTTAGTAATAATCCTCAAATAAAAATAAATTAAAATACAAAACAACAATGTTATCAGACCTTCAGTCCTTGAAAATGGCTCAACCCCAATAATAATAGTTTTGATTTTGTGCAACTAAGAGATATTGTTTCTGAGATAATTAGAAACGAAAATCAATCAATAATTAATCAACTTACACATCCCGGTTCGGACAATTGCCTTGAAAATGATCAAACAATTGATTTGACTAATGTAAATTTAAATGACATGGACAGAATCCCAGACGTCGTAAAGCCTTAGGGAATTCTCCGGTAATCCAGCAGAATACGGATCGTGGAAAAAAAGTTTTGACAGAATCCTTAAAATTAATGAAAATTTGAAAAGAAAACCAAGATATTATGGTATCCTTATTGTCATTCGTAACAAAATTGTTGGTAGTGCAGATATTGCACTAGAGTCTTACAATACTCCTCTCAATTGGGACAGAATTTCAAAATGTCTTGCACTTCACTATGCAGATAAACGTGACTTATATACTTTAGATTAGAATATCAGATGACCACATTGATCCAAAAAAATAACGCAATTTTAGAATTTTACAAAGAGGTCTACTATCATCTCTCTTTAATTTTAAATAAATTATCATCTCTCGAATTAAGCCAAGAATCATTGAACGTAGTGACTCGAGCTTATAGAGACAAGGCGCTAGATACTTTTATTCGAGCTTTAAAAGGTGATCTACCAAAACTCCTCAGTATGAAGGAACCTATCGATTTACCACAAGCTTTACAGTAGTGCCTTAAATGAGATAATGTTCACTATCGCATCCAGCACAGTCATGTCAATATTCGCATTTCAAATTCTTCATTACCACCCCCTATTAAAATTATAGAAAGATATTGAGATAAGTAATTGAACATTACAATTTGCTAAAAATAAATTAAATAAAACTAAATATAAAAGTTATCATTACTAGAGAAGGACCTAAAAATTCAAAATATCAATTAATAAAGTGATCATCGAAATTTTTATTAAAATTTTATCAGGAAAAGTTAACTTTATACTGAAAATTTAATTTCAATATAATTTTCAAGTTTAGAAAATCATAGCTATTTACAAAATAAATTTTAATAAATAAATAAAATATTGAAAAAAAATTTTCAACATTGAAATATTGTATGATCCATATCCATTAAATGTCAATAAAATAGTTAAAAGAAATTATTTTTAACTGTTTGGATAAATATTTAGTAATAATCCTTAAATAAAAATAAATTAAAATGCAAAACAATAATGGTATCAGACCTTCAGTCCTTGAAAATGGCTCAGCCCCCAATAATAATAGTTTTGATTTTGTGCAACTAAGAGATATTGTTTCTGCGATAATTAGAAACGAAAATCAATCAATAATTAATCAACTTACACATCCCGGTTCGGACAATTGCCTTGAAAATGATCAAACAATTGATTTGACTAATGAAAATGTAAATGACATGGACAGAATCCCAGACGTCGTAAAAAGTCTTAGGGAATTCTCCGGTAATCCAGCAGAATACGGGTCGTGGAAAAAAAGTGTCGACAGAATCCTTAAAATTAATGAAAATTTGAAAAGAAAACCAAAATATTATGGTATCCTTAGTTTCATTCGTAACAAAATTGTTGGTAGTGCAGATATTGCACTAGAGTCTTACAATACTCCTCTCAATTGTGACAGAATTTCAAAATGTCTTGCACTTCACTATGCAGATAAACGTGACTTATGTACTTTAGATTAGAATATCGGATGACCACATTGATCCAAAAAAATAACGCAATTTTAGAATTTTACAAAGAGGTCTACTATCATCTCTCTTTAATTTTAAATAAATTATCATCTCTCGAATTGAGCCAAGAATCATTGAACGTAATGACTCAAGCTTATAGAGACAAGGCGCTAAATACTTTTATTCGAGGTTTAAAAGGTGATCTACCACGACTCCTCAGTATGAAGGAACCTATCGATTTACCACAAGCTTTACATTTGTGCCTTAAATTAGATAATGTTCACTATCGCATCCAGCACAGTCATGGCAATATTCGCAGTTCAAATTCTTCATTACCACCCCCTTTTAGGTCCTTCTCTAGTAATGATAACTTTTACATTTAGTTTGTAAAAGTTATCATTACTAGAGAAGGTAAAAGTTATCATTACTAGAGAAGGACCTAAAAATTCAAAATATCAATTAATAAAGTGATCATCGAAAATTTTATTAAAATTTTATCACGAAAAGTTAACTTTATACTAAAAATTTAATTTAAATATAATTTTCAAGTTTAGAAAATCATAGCTATTTACAAAATAAATTTTAATAAATAAATAAAAGTTTGAAAAAAAATTTTCAACATTGAAATATTGTATGATCCATATCCATTAAATGTCAATAAAATAAAAGAAATTATTTTTAACTGTTTGAATAAATATTTAGTAATAATCCTCAAATAAAAATAAATTAAAATACAAAACAACAATGTTATCAGACCTTCAGTCCTTGAAAATGGCTCAACCCCAATAATAATAGTTTTGATTTTGTGCAACTAAGAGATATTGTTTCTGAGATAATTAGAAACGAAAATCAATCAATAATTAATCAACTTACACATCCCGGTTCGGACAATTGCCTTGAAAATGATCAAACAATTGATTTGACTAATGTAAATTTAAATGACATGGACAGAATCCCAGACGTCGTAAAGCCTTAGGGAATTCTCCGGTAATCCAGCAGAATACGGATCGTGGAAAAAAAGTTTTGACATAATCCTTAAAATTAATGAAAATTTGAAAAGAAAACCAAGATATTATGGTATCCTTAGTGTCATTCGTAACAAAATTGTTGGTAGTGCAGATATTGCACTAGAGTCTTACAATACTCCTCTCAATTGGGACAGAATTTCAAAATGTCTTGCACTTCACTATGCAGATAAACGTGACTTATATACTTTAGATTAGAATATCAGATGACCACATTGATCCAAAAAAATAACGCAATTTTAGAATTTTACAAAGAGGTCTACTATCATCTCTCTTTAATTTTAAATAAATTATCATCTCTCGAATTAAGCCAAGAATCATTGAACGTAGTGACTCGAGCTTATAGAGACAAGGCGCTAGATACTTTTATTCGAGCTTTAAAAGGTGATCTACCAAAACTCCTCAGTATGAAGGAACCTATCGATTTACCACAAGCTTTACAGTAGTGCCTTAAATGAGATAATGTTCACTATCGCATCCAGCACAGTCATGTCAATATTCGCATTTCAAATTCTTCATTACCACCCCCTATTAAAATTATAGAAAGATATTGAGATAAGTAATTGAACATTACAATTTGCTAAAAATAAATTAAATAAAACTAAATATAAAAGTTATCATTACTAGAGAAGGACCTAAAAATTCAAAATATCAATTAATAAAGTGATCATCGAAATTTTTATTAAAATTTTATCAGGAAAAGTTAACTTTATACTGAAAATTTAATTTCAATATAATTTTCAAGTTTAGAAAATCATAGCTATTTACAAAATAAATTTTAATAAATAAATAAAATATTGAAAAAAAATTTTCAACATTGAAATATTGTATGATCCATATCCATTAAATGTCAATAAAATAGTTAAAAGAAATTATTTTTAACTGTTTGGATAAATATTTAGTAATAATCCTTAAATAAAAATAAATTAAAATGCAAAACAATAATGGTATCAGACCTTCAGTCCTTGAAAATGGCTCAGCCCCCAATAATAATAGTTTTGATTTTGTGCAACTAAGAGATATTGTTTCTGCGATAATTAGAAACGAAAATCAATCAATAATTAATCAACTTACACATCCCGGTTCGGACAATTGCCTTGAAAATGATCAAACAATTGATTTGACTAATGAAAATGTAAATGACATGGACAGAATCCCAGACGTCGTAAAAAGTCTTAGGGAATTCTCCGGTAATCCAGCAGAATACGGGTCGTGGAAAAAAAGTGTCGACAGAATCCTTAAAATTAATGAAAATTTGAAAAGAAAACCAAAATATTATGGTATCCTTAGTTTCATTCGTAACAAAATTGTTGGTAGTGCAGATATTGCACTAGAGTCTTACAATACTCCTCTCAATTGTGACAGAATTTCAAAATGTCTTGCACTTCACCATGCAGATAAACGTGACTTATGTACTTTAGATTAGAATATCGGATGACCACATTGATCCAAAAAATAACGCAATTTTAGAATTTTACAAAGAGGTCTACTATCATCTCTCTTTAATTTAAAATAAATTATCATCTCTCGAATTAAGCCAAGAATCATTGAACGTAGTGACTCGAGCTTATAGAGACAAGGCGCTAGATACTTTTATTCGAGGTTTAAAAGGTGATCTACCAAGACTCCTCAGTATGAAGGAACCTATCGATTTACTACAAGCTTTACATTTGTGCCTTTAATTAGATAATGTTCACTATCGCATCCAGCACAGTCATGGCAATATTCGCAGTTCAAATTCTTCATTACCACGCCCTATTAAAATTATAGAAAGATATTCAAATAAGTAATTGAACATTTACAATTTGCTGAAAATAAATTAAATAAAACTAAATGTAAAAGTTATCATTACTAGAGAAGTACCTAAAAATTCAAAATATCAATTAATAAAGTGATCATCGAAATTTTAATTAAAATTTTATCACGAAAAGTTAACTTTATACTAATAATTTAATTTAAATATAATTTTCAAGTTTAGAAAATCGTAGCTATTTACAAAATAAATTTTAATAAATAAATAAAATTTTGAAAAAAAAATTTCAACATTGAAATATTGTATGATCCATATCCATTAAATGTCAATAAAATAGTTAAAAGAAATTATTTTTAACTGTTTGAATAAATATTTAGGAATAATCCTTAAATAAAAATAAATTAAAATGCAAAACAATAATGTGATCAGACCTTCAGTCCTTGAAAATGGCTCAGCCCCCAATAATAATAGTTTTGATTTTGTGCAACTAAGAGATATTGTTTCTGAGATAATTAGAAACGAAAATCAATCAATAATTAATCAACTTACACATCCCGGTTCGGACAATTGCCTTGAAAATGATCAAACAATTGATTTGACTAATGCAAATTTAAATGACATGGACAGAATCCCAGACGTCGTAAAAAGTCTTAGGGAATTCTCCGGTAATCCAGCAGAATACGGCTCGTGGAAAAAAAGTGTCGACAGAATCCTTAAAATTAATGAAAATTTGAAAGGAAAACCAAAATATTATGGTATCCTTAGTGTCATTCGTAACAAAATTGTTGGTAGTGCAGATATTGCACTAGAGTCTTACAATACTCCTCTCATTTGGGACAGAATTTGAAAATGTCTTGCACTTCACTATGCAGATAAACGTGACTTAGGTACTTTAGATTAGAATATCAGATGACCACATTGATCCAAAAAAATAACTCAATTTTAGAATTTTACAAAGAGGTCTACTATCATCTCTCTTTAATTTTAAATAAATTATCATCTCTCGAAATGAGCCAAGAATCATTGAACATAATGACTCAAGCTTATAGAGACAAGGCGTTAGATACTTTTATTCGAGGTTTAAAAGGTGATCTACCAAGACTCCTCAGTGTGAAGGAACCTATCGATTTACCACAAGCTTTACATTTGTGCCTTAAATTAGATAATGTTCTCTATCGCATCCAGCACAGTGATGGAAATATTCGCAGTTCAAATTCTTCATTACCACCCCCTATTAAAATTATAGAAAGATATTTAAATAAGTAATTGAACATTTACAATTTGCTGAAAATAAATTAAATAAAACTAAATGTAAAAGTTATTATTACTAGAGAAGGACCTAAAAATTCAAAATATCAATTAATAAAGTGATCATCGATATTTTTATTAAAATTTTATCACGAAAAGTTAACTTTATACTAAAAATTTAATTTAAATATAATTTTCAAGTTTAGAAAATCATAGCTATTTACAAAATAAATTTTAATAAATAAATAAAATATTGAAAAAAAAATTTACAGATTCCGGTTCGGACAATTGCCTTGAAAATGATCAAAGAATTGATTTAACTAATGCAAATTTAAATGACATGGACAGAATCCCAGACGTCGTAAAAAGTCTTAGGGAATTCTCCAGTAATCCAGCAGAATACGGCTCGTGGAAAAAAAGTGTCGATAGAATCCTTAAAATTAATGAAAATTTGAAAAGAAAACCAAAATATTATGGTATCCTTAGTTTCATTCGTAACAAAATTGTTGGTAGTGCAGATATTGCACTAGAGTCTTACAATACTCCTCTCATTTGGGACAGAATTTGAAAATGTCTTGCACTTCACTATGCAGATAAACGTGACTTAGGAACTTTAGATTAGAATATCAGATGACCACATTGATCCAAAAAAATAACTCAATTTTAGAATTTTACGAAGAGGTCTACTATCATCTCTCTTTAATTTTAAATAAATTATCATCTCTCGAAATGAGCCAAGAATCATTGAACATAATGACTCAAGCTTATAGAGACAAGGCGTTAGATACTTTTATTCGATGTTTAAAAGGTGATCTACCAAGACTCCCCAGTATGAAGGAACCTATCGATTTACCACAAGCTTTACATTTGTGCCTTTAATTAGATAATGTTCACTATCGCATCCAGCACAGTCATGGCAATATTCGCAGTTCAAATTCTTCATTACCACCCCCTTTTAGGTCCTTCTCTAGTAATGATAACTTTTACATTTAGTTTGTAAAAGTTATCATTACTAGAGAAGGTAAAAGTTATCATTACTAGAGAAGGACCTAAAAATTCAAAATATCAATTAATAAAGTGATCATCGAAAATTTTATTAAAATTTTATCACGAAAAGTTAACTTTATACTAAAAATTTAATTTAAATATAATTTTCAAGTTTAGAAAATCATAGCTATTTACAAAATAAATTTTAATAAATAAATGAAAGTTTGAAAAAAAATTTTCAACATTGAAATATTGTATGATCCATATCCATTAAATGTCAATAAAATAAAAGAAATTATTTTTAACTGTTTGAATAAATATTTAGTAATAATCCTCAAATAAAAATAAATTAAAATACAAAACAACAATGTTATCAGACCTTCAGTCCTTGAAAATGGCTCAACCCCAATAATAATAGTTTTGATTTTGTGCAACTAAGAGATATTGTTTCTGAGATAATTAGAAACGAAAATCAATCAATAATTAATCAACTTACACATCCCGGTTCGGACAATTGCCTTGAAAATGATCAAACAATTGATTTGACTAATGTAAATTTAAATGACATGGACAGAATCCCAGACGTCGTAAAGCCTTAGGGAATTTCCGGTAATCCAGCAGAATACGGATCGTGGAAAAAAAGTTTTGACATAATCCTTAAAATTAATGAAAATTTGAAAAGAAAACCAAGATATTATGGTATCCTTAGTGTCATTCGTAACAAAATTGTTGGTAGTGCAGATATTGCACTAGAGTCTTACAATACTCCTCTCAATTGGGACAGAATTTCAAAATGTCTTGCACTTCACTATGCAGATAAACGTGACTTATATACTTTAGATTAGAATATCAGATGACCACATTGATCCAAAAAAATAACGCAATTTTAGAATTTTACAAAGAGGTCTACTATCATCTCTCTTTAATTTTAAATAAATTATCATCTCTCGAATTAAGCCAAGAATCATTGAACGTAGTGACTCGAGCTTATAGAGACAAGGCGCTAGATACTTTTATTCGAGCTTTAAAAGGTGATCTACCAAAACTCCTCAGTATGAAGGAACCTATCGATTTACCACAAGCTTTACAGTAGTGCCTTAAATGAGATAATGTTCACTATCGCATCCAGCACAGTCATGTCAATATTCGCATTTCAAATTCTTCATTACCACCCCCTATTAAAATTATAGAAAGATATTGAGATAAGTAATTGAACATTACAATTTGCTAAAAATAAATTAAATAAAACTAAATATAAAAGTTATCATTACTAGAGAAGGACCTAAAAATTCAAAATATCAATTAATAAAGTGATCATCGAAATTTTTATTAAAATTTTATCAGGAAAAGTTAACTTTATACTGAAAATTTAATTTCAATATAATTTTCAAGTTTAGAAAATCATAGCTATTTACAAAATAAATTTTAATAAATAAATAAAATATTGAAAAAAAATTTTCAACATTGAAATATTGTATGATCCATATCCATTAAATGTCAATCAAATAGTTAAAAGAAATTATTTTTAACTGTTTGGATAAATATTTAGTAATAATCCTTAAATAAAAATAAATTAAAATGCAAAACAATAATGGTATCAGACCTTCAGTCCTTGAAAATGGCTCAGCCCCCAATAATAATAGTTTTGATTTTGTGCAACTAAGAGATATTGTTTCTGCGATAATTAGAAACGAAAATCAATCAATAATTAATCAACTTACACATCCCGGTTCGGACAATTGCCTTGAAAATGATCAAACAATTGATTTGACTAATGAAAATGTAAATGACATGAACAGAATCCCAGACGTCGTAAAAAGTCTTAGGGAATTCTCCGGTAATCCAGCAGAATACGGGTCGTGGAAAAAAAGTGTCGACAGAATCCTTAAAATTAATGAAAATTTGAAAAGAAAACCAAAATATTATGGTATCCTTAGTTTCATTCGTAACAAAATTGTTGGTAGTGCAGATATTGCACTAGAGTCTTACAATACTCCTCTCAATTGTGACAGAATTTCAAAATGTCTTGCACTTCACCATGCAGATAAACGTGACTTATGTACCTTAGATTAGAATATCGGATGACCACATTGATCCAAAAAATAACGCAATTTTAGAATTTTACAAAGAGGTCTACTATCATCTCTCTTTAATTTAAAATAAATTATCATCTCTCGAATTAAGCCAAGAATCATTGAACGTAGTGACTCGAGCTTATAGAGACAAGGCGCTAGATACTTTTATTCGAGGTTTAAAAGGTGATCTACCAAGACTCCTCAGTATGAAGGAACCTATCGATTTACTACAAGCTTTACATTTGTGCCTTTAATTAGATAATGTTCACTATCGCATCCAGCACAGTCATGGCAATATTCGCAGTTCAAATTCTTCATTACCACGCCCTATTAAAATTATAGAAAGATATTCAAATAAGTAATTGAACATTTACAATTTGCTGAAAATAAATTAAATAAAACTAAATGTAAAAGTTATCATTACTAGAGAAGTACCTAAAAATTCAAAATATCAATTAATAAAGTGATCATCGAAATTTTAATTAAAATTTTATCACGAAAAGTTAACTTTATACTAATAATTTAATTTAAATATAATTTTCAAGTTTAGAAAATCGTAGCTATTTACAAAATAAATTTTAATAAATAAATAAAATTTTGAAAAAAAAATTTCAACATTGAAATATTGTATGATCCATATCCATTAAATGTCAATAAAATAGTTAAAAGAAATTATTTTTAACTGTTTGAATAAATATTTAGGAATAATCCTTAAATAAAAATAAATTAAAATGCAAAACAATAATGTGATCAGACCTTCAGTCCTTGAAAATGGCTCAGCCCCCAATAATAATAGTTTTGATTTTGTGCAACTAAGAGATATTGTTTCTGAGATAATTAGAAACGAAAATCAATCAATAATTAATCAACTTACACATCCCGGTTCGGACAATTGCCTTGAAAATGATCAAACAATTGATTTGACTAATGCAAATTTAAATGACATGGACAGAATCCCAGACGTCGTAAAAAGTCTTAGGGAATTCTCCGGTAATCCAGCAGAATACGGCTCGTGGAAAAAAAGTGTCGACAGAATCCTTAAAATTAATGAAAATTTGAAAGGAAAACCAAAATATTATGGTATCCTTAGTGTCATTCGTAACAAAATTGTTGGTAGTGCAGATATTGCACTAGAGTCTTACAATACTCCTCTCAATTGTGACAGAATTTCAAAATGTCTTGCACTTCACTATGCAGATAAACGTGACTTATGTACTTTAGATTAGAATATCGGATGACCACATTGATCCAAAAAAATAACGCAATTTTAGAATTTTACAAAGAGGTCTACTATCATCTCTCTTTAATTTTAAATAAATTATCATCTCTCGAATTGAGCCAAGAACCATTGAACGTAATGACTCAAGCTTATAGAGACAAGGCGCTAAATACTTTTATTCGAGGTTTAAAAGGTGATCTACCACGACTCCTCAGTATGAAGGAACCTATCGATTTACCACAAGCTTTACATTTGTGCCTTAAATTAGATAATGTTCACTATTGCATCCAGCACAGTCATGGCAATATTCGCAGTTCAAATTCTTCATTACCACCCCCTTTTAGGTCCTTCTCTAGTAATGATAACTTTTACATTTAGTTTGTAAAAGTTATCATTACTAGAGAAGGTAAAAGTTATCATTACTAGAGAAGGACCTAAAAATTCAAAATATCAATTAATAAAGTGATCATCGAAATTTTTATTAAAATTTTATCAGGAAAAGTTAACTTTATACTGAAAATTTAATTTCAATATAATTTTCAAGTTTAGAAAATCATAGCTATTTACAAAATAAATTTTAATAAATAAATAAAATATTGAAAAAAAATTTTCAACATTGAAATATTGTATGATCCATATCCATTAAATGTCAATAAAATAAAAGAATTTATTTTTAACTGTTTGAACAAATATTTAGTAATAATCCTTAAATAAAATTAAATTAAAATACAAAACAACATTGTTATCAGACCTTCAGTCCTTGAAAATGGCTCAACCCCAATAATAATAGTTTTGATTTTGTGCAACTAAGAGATATTGTTTCTGAGATAATTAGAAACGAAAATCAATCAATAATTAATCAACTTACACATCCCGGTTCGGACAATTGCCTTGAAAATGATCAAACAATTGATTTGACTAATGAAAATGTAAATGACATGGACAGAATCCCAGACGTCGTAAAAAGTCTTAGGGAATTCTCCGGTAATCCAGCAGAATACGGGTCGTGGAAAAAAAGTGTCGACAGAATCCTTAAAATTAATGAAAATTTGAAAAGAAAACCAAAATATTATGGTATCCTTAGTTTCATTCGTAACAAAATTGTTGGTAGTGCAGATATTGCACTAGAGTCTTACAATACTCCTCTCAATTGTGACAGAATTTCAAAATGTCTTGCACTTCACCATGCAGATAAACGTGACTTATGTACTTTAGATTAGAATATCGGATGACCACATTGATCCAAAAAATAACGCAATTTTAGAATTTTACAAAGAGGTCTACTATCATCTCTCTTTAATTTTAAATAAATTATCATCTCTCGAATTAAGCCAAGAATCATTGAACGTAGTGACTCGAGCTTATAGAGACAAGGCGCTAGATACTTTTATTCGAGGTTTAAAAGGTGATCTACCAAGACTCCTCAGTATGAAGGAACCTATCGATTTACTACAAGCTTTACATTTGTGCCTTTAATTAGATAATGTTCACTATCGCATCCAGCACAGTCATGGCAATATTCGCAGTTCAAATTCTTCATTACCACGCCCTATTAAAATTATAGAAAGATATTCAAATAAGTAATTGAACATTTACAATTTGCTGAAAATAAATTAAATAAAACTAAATGTAAAAGTTATCATTACTAGAGAAGTACCTAAAAATTCAAAATATCAATTAATAAAGTGATCATCGAAATTTTAATTAAAATTTTATCACGAAAAGTTAACTTTATACTAATAATTTAATTTAAATATAATTTTCAAGTTTAGAAAATCGTAGCTATTTACAAAATAAATTTTAATAAATAAATAAAATTTTGAAAAAAAAATTTCAACATTGAAATATTGTATGATCCATATCCATTAAATGTCAATAAAATAGTTAAAAGAAATTATTTTTAACTGTTTGAATAAATATTTAGGAATAATCCTTAAATAAAAATAAATTAAAATGCAAAACAATAATGTGATCAGACCTTCAGTCCTTGAAAATGGCTCAGCCCCCAATAATAATAGTTTTGATTTTGTGCAACTAAGAGATATTGTTTCTGAGATAATTAGAAACGAAAATCAATCAATAATTAATCAACTTACACATCCCGGTTCGGACAATTGCCTTGAAAATGATCAAACAATTGATTTGACTAATGCAAATTTAAATGACATGGACAGAATCCCAGACGTCGTAAAAAGTCTTAGGGAATTCTCCGGTAATCCAGCAGAATACGGCTCGTGGAAAAAAAGTGTCGACAGAATCCTTAAAATTAATGAAAATTTGAAAGGAAAACCAAAATATTATGGTATCCTTAGTGTCATTCGTAACAAAATTGTTGGTAGTGCAGATATTGCACTAGAGTCTTACAATACTCCTCTCATTTGGGACAGAATTTGAAAATGTCTTGCACTTCACTATGCAGATAAACGTGACTTAGGTACTTTAGATTAGAATATCAGATGACCACATTGATCCAAAAAATAACTCAATTTTAGAATTTTACAAAGAGGTCTACTATCATCTCTCTTTAATTTTAAATAAATTATCATCTCTCGAAATGAGCCAAGAATCATTGAACATAATGACTCAAGCTTATAGAGACAAGGCGTTAGATACTTTTATTCGAGGTTTAAAAGGTGATCTACCAAGACTCCTCAGTGTGAAGGAACCTATCGATTTACCACAAGCTTTACATTTGTGCGTTAAATTAGATAATGTTCTCTATCGCATCCAGCACAGTCATGGAAATATTCGCAGTTCAAATTCTTCATTACCACCCCCTATTAAAATTATAGAAAGATATTTAAATAAGTAATTGAACATTTACAATTTGCTGAAAATAAATTAAATAAAACTAAATGTAAAAGTTATTATTACTAGAGAAGGACCTAAAAATTCAAAATATCAATTAATAAAGTGATCATCGATATTTTTATTAAAATTTTATCACGAAAAGTTAACTTTATACTAAAAATTTAATTTAAATATAATTTTCAAGTTTAGAAAATCATAGCTATTTACAAAATAAATTTTAATAAATAAATAAAATATTGAAAAAAAAATTTACAGATTCCGGTTCGGACAATTGCCTTGAAAATGATCAAAGAATTGATTTAACTAATGCAAATTTAAATGACATGGACAGAATCCCAGACGTCGTAAAAAGTCTTAGGGAATTCTCCAGTAATCCAGCAGAATACGGCTCGTGGAAAAAAAGTGTCGATAGAATCCTTAAAATTAATGAAAATTTGAAAAGAAAACCAAAATATTATGGTATCCTTAGTTTCATTCGTAACAAAATTGTTGGTAGTGCAGATATTGCACTAGAGTCTTACAATACTCCTCTCATTTGGGACAGAATTTGAAAATGTCTTGCACTTCACTATGCAGATAAACGTGACTTAGGAACTTTAGATTAGAATATCAGATGACCACATTGATCCAAAAAAATAACTCAATTTTAGAATTTTACGAAGAGGTCTACTATCATCTCTCTTTAATTTTAAATAAATTATCATCTCTCGAAATGAGCCAAGAATCATTGAACATAATGACTCAAGCTTATAGAGACAAGGCGTTAGATACTTTTATTCGATGTTTAAAAGGTGATCTACCAAGACTCCCCAGTATGAAGGAACCTATCGATTTACCACAAGCTTTACATTTGTGCCTTAAATTAGATAATGTTGACTATCGCATCCAGAACAGTCATGGCAATATTCGCAGTTCAAATTCTTCATTACCACCCCCTATTAAAATTAAATAAAGATATTCAAATAAGTAATTGAACATTTACAGCTTGCTGAAAATAAATTAAATAAAACTAAATGTAAAAGTTATCATTACTAGAGAAGGACCTAAAAATTCAAAATATCAATTAATAAAGTGATCATCGAAATTTTTATTAACATTTTATCAGGAAAAGTTAACTTTATACTAAAAATTTAATTTAAATATAATTTTCAAGTTTAGAAAATCATAGCTATTTACAAAATAAATTTTAATAAATAAATAAAATTTTGAAAAAAAAATTTCAACATTGAAATATTGTATGATCCATATCCATTAAATGTCAATAAAATAGTTAAAAGAAATTATTTTTAACTGTTTGAATAAATATTAAGTAATAATCCTTAAATAAAAATAAATTAAAATGCAAAACAATAATGCTATCAGACCTTCAGTCCTTGAAAATGGCTCAGCCCCCAATAATAATAGTTTTGATTTTGTGCAACTAAGAGATATTGTTTCTGAGATAATTAGAAACGAAAATCAATCAATAATTAATCAACTTACACATCCCGGTTCGGACAATTGCCTTGGAAATGATCAAACAATTGATTTGACTAATGCAAATTCAAATGACATGGACAGAATCCCAGACGTCGTAAAAAGTCTTAGGGAATTCTCCGGTAATCCAGCAGAATACGGCTCGTGGAAAAAAAGTGTCGACGGAATCCTTAAAATTAATGAAAATTTGAAAGGAAACCCAAAATATTGTGATATCCTTAGTTAGTGTCATTCGTAAGAAAATTGTTGGTAGTGCAGATATTGCACTAGAGTCTAACAATACTCCTCTCAATTGGGACAGAATTTCAAAATGTCTTGCACTTCACTATACAGATAAACATGACTTATGTACTTTAGATTAGAATATCAGATCCAAAAAAATAACGCAATTTTAGAATTTTACAAAGAGGTCTACTATCATCTCTCTTTAATTTTAAATAACTTATCATCTCTCGAATTGAGCCAAGAATCATTGAACGTAATGACTCAAGCTTATAGAGACAAGGCGCTAGATACTTTTATTCGAGGTTTAAAAGGTGATCAAGTTTAGAAAATCATAGCTATTTACATAATAAATTTTAATAAATAAATAAAATTTTGAAAAAAAAATTTCATCATTGAAATATTGTATGATCCATATCCATTAAATGTCAATAAAATAGTTAAAAGAAATTATTTTTAACTGTTTGAATAAATATTAAGTAATAATCCTTAAATAAAAATAAATTAAAATGCAAAACAATAATGCTATCAGACCTCCAGTCCTTGAAAATGGCTCAGCCCCCAATAATAATAGTTTTGATTTTGTGCAACTAAGAGATATTGTTTCTGAGATAATTAGAAACGAAAATCAATCAATAATGGAAAAAAGTGTCGACAGAATCCTTAAAATTAATGAAAATTTGAAAAGAAAACCAAAATATTACGGTATCCTTAGTGTCATTCGTAACAAAATTGTTGGTAGTGCAGATATTGAATACTTGGTAGTGCAGATATACAATACTCCTCTCAATTGGAACAGAATTTCAAAATGTCTTGCACTTCACTATGCAGATAAACGTGACTTAGGTACTTTAGATTAGAATATCAGATGACCACATTGATCCAAAAAAATAAGTCAATTTTAGAATTTTACAAAGAGGTCTACTATCATTTCTCTTTAATTTTAAATAAATTATCATCTCTCGAAATGAGCCAAGAATCATTGAACGTAATGACTCAAGCTTATAGAGACAAGGCGTTAGATACTTTTATTCGAGGTTTAAAAGGTGATCTACCAAGACTCCTCAGTATGAAGGAACCTATCGATTTACCACAAGCTTTACATTTGTGCCTTAAATTAGATAATGTTCTCTATCGCATCCAGCACAGTCATAGCGATATTCGCAGTTCAAATTCTTCATTACCACCCCCTATTAAAATTATAGAAAGATATTCAAATAAGTCATAATAAATCAATCAATAATGAAAGGAGAACCAAAATATTATGGTATCCTTAGTGTCATTCGTAACAAAATTGTTGGTAGTGCAGATATTGCACTAGAGTTTTACAATACGCCTCTCAATTGGGACAGAATTTCAAAATGTCTTGCACGTCACTATGCAGATAAACGTGACTTAGGTACTTTAGATTAGAATATCAGATGACCACATTGATCCAAAAAAATAACTCAGTTTTAGAATTTTACAAAGAGGTCTACTATCATCTCTTTAATTTTAAATAAATTATCATCTCTCGAAATGAGCCAAGAATCATTGAACATAATGACTCAAGCTTATAGAGACAAGGCGTTAGATACTTTTATTCGAGGTTTAAAAGGTGATCTATCAAGACTCCCCATTATGCAGGAACATATCGATTTACCACAAGCTTTACATTTGTGCCTTAAATAAGATAATGTTCACTATCGCATCCAGAACAGTCATGGCAATATTCGCAGTTCAAATTCTTCATTACCACCACCTATTAAAATTAAATAAATATATTCAAATAAGTAATTGAACATTTATAACTTGCTGATAAATATTTAGTAATAATCCTTAAATAAAAATAAATTAAAATACAAAACAATAATGTTATCAGACCTTCAGTCCTTGAAAATGGCTCAGCCCCCAATAATAATAGTTTTGATTTTGTGCAACTAAGAGATATTGTTTCTGAGATAATTAGAAACGAAAATCAATCAATAATTAATCAACTTACACATCCCGGTTCGGACAATTGCCTTGAAAATGATCAAACAATTGATTTGGCTAATGCAAATTTAAATGACATGGCCAGAATCCCAAACGTCGTAAAAAGTCTTAGGGAATTCTCCGGTAATCCAGCAGAATACGGTTCGTGGAAAAAAGTGTCGACAGAATCCTTAAAATTAATGAAAATTTGAAAAGAAAACCAAAATATTACGGTATCCTTAGTGTCATTCGTAACAAAATTGTTGGTAGTGCAGATATTGAACTAGAGTCTTACAATACTCCTCTCAATTGGAACAGAATTTCAAAATGTCTTGCACTTCACTATGCAGATAAACGTGACTTAGGTACTTTAGATTAGAATATCAGATGACCACATTGATCCAAAAAAATAAGTCAATTTTAGAATTTTACAAAGAGGTCTACTATCATTTCTCTTTAATTTTAAATAAATTATCATCTCTCGAAATGAGCCAAGAATCATTGAACGTAATGACTCAAGCTTATAGAGACAAGGCGCTAGATACTTTTATTCGAGGTTTAAAAGGTGATCTACCAAGACTCCTCAGTATGAAGGAACCTATCGATTTACCACAAGCTTTACATTTGTGCCTTAAATTAGATAATGTTCTCTATCGCATCCAGCACAGTCATGGCGATATTCGCAGTTCAAATTCTTCATTACCACCCCCTATTAAAATTATAGAAGGATATTCAAATAAGTAATTGAACATTTATAATTTGCTGATAAATATTTAGTAATAATCCTTAAATAAAAATAAATTAAAATGCAAAACAATAATGTTATCAGACCTTCACTCCTTGAAAATGGCTCAGCCCCCAATAATAATAGTTTTGATTTTGTGCAACTAAGAGATATTGTTTCTGAGATAATTAGAAACGAAAATCAATCAATAATAATCAACTTACACATCCCGGTTCGGACAATTGCCTTGAAAATGATCAAACAATTGATTTGACTAATGCAAATTTAAATGACATGGACAGAATCCCAGACGTCGTAAAAAGTCTTAGGGAATTCTCCGGTAATCCAGCAGAATACGGCTCTTGGAAAAAAGTGTCGACAGAATCCTTAAAATTAATGAAAATTTGAAAGGAAACCCAAAATATTGTGGTATCCTTAGTTAGTGTCATTCGTAAGAAAATTGTTGGTAGTGCAGATATTGCACTAGAGTCTTACAATACTCCTCTCTTGCACTTCACTATGCAGATAAAAGTGACTTATGTACTTTAGATTAGAATATCAGATGACCACATTGATCCAAAAAAATAACCCAATTTTAGAATTTTACAAAGAGGTCTACTATCATCTCTCTTTAATTTTAAATAACTTATCATCTCTCGAATTGAGCCAAGAATCATTGAACGTAATGACTCAAGCTTATAGAGACAAGGCGCTAGATACTTTTATTCGAGGTTTAAAAGGTGATCAAGTTTAGAAAATCATAGCTATTTACATAATAAATTTTAATAAATAAATAAAATTTTGAAAAAAAAATTTCATCATTGAAATATTGTATGATCCATATCCATTAAATGTCAATAAAATAGTTAAAAGAAATTATTTTTAACTGTTTGAATAAATATTAAGTAATAATCCTTAAATAAAAATAAATTAAAATGCAAAATTATAATGCTACCAGACCTCCAGTCCTTGAAAATGGCTCAGCCCCCAATAATAATAGTTTTGATTTTGTGGAACTAAGAGATATTGTTTCTGAGATAACTAGAAACGAAAATCAATCAATAATTAATCAACTTACACATCCCGGTTCGGACAATTGCCTTGGAAATGATCAAACAATTGATTTGACTAATGCAAATTCAAATGACATGGACAGAATCCCAGACGTCGTAAGGTCTTAGGGAATTCTCCGGTAATCCAGCAGAATACGGCTCGTGGAAAAAGTGTCGACAGAATCCTTAAAATTAATGAAAATTTGAAAGGAAACCCAAAATATTGTGGTATCCTTAGTTAGTGTCATTCGTAAGAAAATTGTTGGTAGTGCAGATATTGCACTAGAGTCTTACAATACTCCTCTCAATTGGGACAGAATTTCAAAATGTCTTGCACTTCACTATGCAGATAAACGTGACTTAGGTACTTTAGATTAGAATATCAGATGACCACATTGATCCAAAAAAATAAGTCAATTTTAGAATTTTACAAAGAGGTCTACTATCATTTCTCTTTAATTTTAAATAAATTATCATCTCTCGAAATGAGCCAAGAATCATTGAACGTAATGACTCAAGCTTATAGAGACAAGGCGTTAGATACTTTTATTCGAGGTTTAACAGGTTATCTACCAAGACTCCTCAGTATGAAGGAACCTATCGATTTACCACAAGCTTTTCATTTGTGCCTTAAATTAGATAATGTTCTCTATCGCATCCAGCACAGTCATGGCGATATTCGCAGTTCAAATTCTTCATTACCACCCCCTATTAAAATTATAGAAAGATATTCAAATAAGTAATTGAACATTTATAATTTGCTGATAAATATTTAGTAATAATCCTTAAATAAAAATAAATTAAAATGCAAAACAATAATGTTATCAGACCTTCACTACTTGAAAATGGCTCAGCCCCCAATAATAATAGTTTTGATTTTGTGCAACTAAGAGATATTGTTTCTGAGATAATTAGAAACGAAAATCAATCAATAATAATCAACTTACACATCACGGTTCGGACAATTGCCTTGAAAATGATCAAACAATTGATTTGACTAATGCAAATTTAAATGACATGGACAGAATCCCAGACGTCGTAAAAATTCTTAGGGAATTCTCCGGTAATCCAGCAGAATACGGCTCTTGGAAAAAAGTGTCGACAGAATCCTTAAAATTAATGAAAATTTGAAAGGAAACCCAAAATATTGTGGTATCCTTAGTTAGTGTCATTCGTAAGGAAATTGTTGGTAGTGCAGATCGCACTAGAGTCTAACAATACTCCTCTCAATTGGGACAGAATTTCAAAATGTCTTGCACTTCACTATACAGATAAACGTGACTTATGTACTTTAGATTAGAATATCAGATCCAAAAAAATAACGCAATTTTAGAATTTTACAAAGAGGTCTACTATCATCTCTCTTTAATTTTAAATAACTTATCATCTCTCGAATTGAGCCAAGAATCATTGAACGTAATGACTCAAGCTTATAGAGACAAGGCGTTAGATACTTTTATTCGAGGTTTAAAAGGTGATCTACCAAGACTCCCCAGTATGATGGAACGTATCGATTTACCACAAGCTTTACATTTCTGCCTTAAATTAGATAATGTTCACTATCGCATCTAGAACAGTCATGGCAATATTCGCAGTTCAAATTCTTCATTACCACCCCCTATTAAAATTAAATAAAGATATTCAAATAAGTAATTGAACAATTACAACTTGCTGAAAATAAATTAAATAAAACTAAATGTAAACGTTATCATTACTAGAGAAGGACCTAAAAATTCAAAATATCAATTAATAAAGTCATCATCGAAATTTTTATTAAAATTTTATCAGGAAAAGTTAACTTTATACTAAAAATTTAATTTAAATATAATTTTCAAGTTTAGAAAATTACAGCTATTTACAAAATAAATTTTAATAAATAAATAAAATTTTGAAAAAAAAATTTCAACATTGAAATATTGTATGATCCATATCCATTAAATGTCAATAAAATAGTTAAAAGAAATTATTTTTAACTGTTTGAATAAATATTAAGTAATAATCCTTAAATAAAAATAAATTAAAATGCAAAACAATAATGTTATCAGACCTTCAGTCCTTGAAAATGGCTCAGCCCCCAATAATAATAGTTTTGATTTTGTGGAACTAAGAGATATTGTTTCTGAGATAACTAGAAACGAAAATCAATCAATAATTAATCAACTTACACATCCCGGTTCGGACAATTGCCTTGAAAATGATCAAACAATTGATTTGACTAATGCAAATTTAAATGACATGGACAGAATCCCAGACGTTGTAAAAAGTCTTAGGGAATTCTCCGGTAATCCAGCAGAATACGGCTCGTGGAAAAAAGTGTCGACAGAATCCTTAAAATTAATGAAAATTTGAAAAGAAAACCAAAATATTATGGTATCCTTAGTGTCATTCGTAACAAAATTGTTGGTAGTGCAGATATTGAACTAGAGTCTTACAATACTCCTCTCAATTGGGACAGAATTTCAAAATGTCTTGCACTTCACTATGCAGATAAACGTGACTTAGGTACTTTAGATTAGAATATCAGATGACCACATTGATCCAAAAAAATAAGTCAATTTTAGAATTTTACAAAGAGGTCTACTATCATTTCTCTTTAATTTTAAATAAATTATCATCTCTCGAAATGAGCCAAGAATCATTGAACGTAATGACTCAAGCTTATAGAGACAAGGCGTTAGATACTTTTATTCGAGGTTTAACAGGTGATCTACCGAGACTCCTCAGTATGAAGGAACCTATCGATTTACCACAAGCTTTTCATTTGTGCCTTAAATTAGATAATGTTCTCTATCGCATCCAGCACAGTCATGGCGATATTCGCGGTTCAAATTCTTCATTACCACCCCCTATTAAAATTATAGAAAGATATTCAAATAAGTAATTGAACATTTATAATTTGCTGATAAATATTTAGTAATAATCCTTAAATAAAAATAAATTAAAATGCAAAACAATAATGTTATCAGACCTTCACTCCTTGAAAATGGCTCAGCCCCCAATAATAATAGTTTTGATTTTGTGCAACTAAGAGATATTGTTTCTGAGATAATTAGAAACGAACATCAATCAATAATAATCAACTTACACATCACGGTTCGGACAATTGCCTTGAAAATGATCAAACAATTGATTTGACTAATGCAAATTTAAATGACATGGACAGAATCCCAGACGTCGTAAAAATTCTTAGGGAATTCTCCGGTAATCCAGCAGAATACGGCTCTTGGAAAAAAGTGTCGACAGAATCCTTAAAATTAATGAAAATTTGAAAGGAAACCCAAAATATTGTGGTATCCTTAGTTAGTGTCATTCGTAAGAAAATTGTTGGTAGTGCAGATTGCACTAGAGTCTAACAATACTGCTCTCAATTGGGACAGAATTTCAAAATGTCTTGCACTTCACTATACAGATAAACGTGACTTATGTACTTTAGATTAGAATATCAGATCCAAAAAAATAACGCAATTTTAGAATTTTACAAAGAGGTCTACTATCATCTCTCTTTAATTTTAAATAACTTATCATCTCTCGAATTGAGCCAAGAATCATTGAACGTAATGACTCAAGCTTATAGAGACAAGGCGTTAGATACTTTTATTCGAGGTTTAAAAGGTGATCTACCAAGACTCCCCAGTATGATGGAACGTATCGATTTACCACAAGCTTTACATTTGTGCCTTAAATTAGATAATGTTCACTATCGCATCCAGCACAGTCATGGCAATATTCGCAGTTCAAATTCTTCATTACCACCCCCTATTAAAATTATAGAAAGATATTCAAATAAGTAATTGAACATTTATAATTTGCTGATAAATATTTAGTAATAATCCTTAAATAAAAATAAATTAAAATGCAAAACAATAATGTTATCAGACCTTCACTACTTGAAAATGGCTCAGCCCCCAATAATAATAGTTTTGATTTTGTGCAACTAAGAGATATTGTTTCTGAGATAATTAGAAACGAAAATCAATCAATAATAATCAACTTACACATCACGGTTCGGACAATTGCCTTGAAAATGATCAAACAATTGATTTGACTAATGCAAATTTAAATGACATGGACAGAATCCCAGACGTCGTAAAAATTCTTAGGGAATTCTCCGGTAATCCAGCAGAATACGGCTCTTGGAAAAAAGTGTCGACAGAATCCTTAAAATTAATGAAAATTTGAAAGGAAAACCAAAATATTATGGTATCCTTAGTGTCATTCGTAACAAAATTGTTGGTAGTGCAGATATTGAACTAGAGTCTTACAATACTCCTCTCAATTGGGACAGAATTTCAAAATGTCTTGCACTTCACTATGCAGATAAACGTGACTTAGGTACTTTAGATTAGAATATCAGATGACCACATTGATCCAAAAAAATAAGTCAATTTTAGAATTTTACAAAGAGGTCTACTATCATTTCTCTTTAATTTTAAATAAATTATCATCTCTCGAAATGAGCCAAGAATCATTGAACGTAATGACTCAAGCTTATAGAGACAAGGCGTTAGATACTTTTATTCGAGGTTTAACAGGTGATCTACCGAGACTCCTCAGTATGAAGGAACCTATCGATTTACCACAAGCTTTTCATTTGTGCCTTAAATTAGATAATGTTCTCTATCGCATCCAGCACAGTCATGGCGATATTCGCGGTTCAAATTCTTCATTACCACCCCCTATTAAAATTATAGAAAGATATTCAAATAAGTAATTGAACATTTATAATTTGCTGATAAATATTTAGTAATAATCCTTAAATAAAAATAAATTAAAATGCAAAACAATAATGTTATCAGACCTTCACTCCTTGAAAATGGCTCAGCCCCCAATAATAATAGTTTTGATTTTGTGCAACTAAGAGATATTGTTTCTGAGATAATTAGAAACGAACATCAATCAATAATAATCAACTTACACATCACGGTTCGGACAATTGCCTTGAAAATGATCAAACAATTGATTTGACTAATGCAAATTTAAATGACATGGACAGAATCCCAGACGTCGTAAAAATTCTTAGGGAATTCTCCGGTAATCCAGCAGAATACGGCTCTTGGAAAAAAGTGTCGACAGAATCCTTAAAATTAATGAAAATTTGAAAGGAAACCCAAAATATTGTGGTATCCTTAGTTAGTGTCATTCGTAAGAAAATTGTTGGTAGTGCAGATTGCACTAGAGTCTAACAATACTGCTCTCAATTGGGACAGAATTTCAAAATGTCTTGCACTTCACTATACAGATAAACGTGACTTATGTACTTTAGATTAGAATATCAGATCCAAAAAAATAACGCAATTTTAGAATTTTACAAAGAGGTCTACTATCATCTCTCTTTAATTTTAAATAACTTATCATCTCTCGAATTGAGCCAAGAATCATTGAACGTAATGACTCAAGCTTATAGAGACAAGGCGTTAGATACTTTTATTCGAGGTTTAAAAGGTGATCTACCAAGACTCCCCAGTATGATGGAACGTATCGATTTACCACAAGCTTTACATTTGTGCCTTAAATTAGATAATGTTCACTATCGCATCCAGCACAGTCATGGCAATATTCGCAGTTCAAATTCTTCATTACCACCCCCTATTAAAATTATAGAAAGATATTCAAATAAGTAATTGAACATTTATAATTTGCTGATAAATATTTAGTAATAATCCTTAAATAAAAATAAATTAAAATGCAAAACAATAATGTTATCAGACCTTCACTACTTGAAAATGGCTCAGCCCCCAATAATAATAGTTTTGATTTTGTGGAACTAAGAGATATTGTTTCTGAGATAACTAGAAACGAAAATCAATCAATAATTAATCAACTTACACATCCCGGTTCGGACAATTGCCTTGAAAATGATCAAACAATTGATTTGACTAATGCAAATTTAAATGACATGGACAGAATCCCAGACGTTGTAAAAAGTCTTAGGGAATTCTCCGGTAATCCAGCAGAATACGGCTCGTGGAAAAAAGTGTCGACAGAATCCTTAAAATTAATGAAAATTTGAAAAGAAAACCAAAATATTATGGTATCCTTAGTGTCATTCGTAACAAAATTGTTGGTAGTGCAGATATTGAACTAGAGTCTTACAATACTCCTCTCAATTGGGACAGAATTTCAAAATGTCTTGCACTTCACTATGCAGATAAACGTGACTTAGGTACTTTAGATTAGAATATCAGATGACCACATTGATCCAAAAAAATAAGTCAATTTTAGAATTTTACAAAGAGGTCTACTATCATTTCTCTTTAATTTTAAATAAATTATCATCTCTCGAAATGAGCCAAGAATCATTGAACGTAATGACTCAAGCTTATAGAGACAAGGCGTTAGATACTTTTATTCGAGGTTTAACAGGTGATCTACCGAGACTCCTCAGTATGAAGGAACCTATCGATTTACCACAAGCTTTTCATTTGTGCCTTAAATTAGATAATGTTCTCTATCGCATCCAGCACAGTCATGGCGATATTCGCGGTTCAAATTCTTCATTACCACCCCCTATTAAAATTATAGAAAGATATTCAAATAAGTAATTGAACATTTATAATTTGCTGATAAATATTTAGTAATAATCCTTAAATAAAAATAAATTAAAATGCAAAACAATAATGTTATCAGACCTTCACTCCTTGAAAATGGCTCAGCCCCCAATAATAATAGTTTTGATTTTGTGCAACTAAGAGATATTGTTTCTGAGATAATTAGAAACGAACATCAATCAATAATAATCAACTTACACATCACGGTTCGGACAATTGCCTTGAAAATGATCAAACAATTGATTTGACTAATGCAAATTTAAATGACATGGACAGAATCCCAGACGTCGTAAAAATTCTTAGGGAATTCTCCGGTAATCCAGCAGAATACGGCTCTTGGAAAAAAGTGTCGACAGAATCCTTAAAATTAATGAAAATTTGAAAGGAAACCCAAAATATTGTGGTATCCTTAGTTAGTGTCATTCGTAAGAAAATTGTTGGTAGTGCAGATTGCACTAGAGTCTAACAATACTGCTCTCAATTGGGACAGAATTTCAAAATGTCTTGCACTTCACTATACAGATAAACGTGACTTATGTACTTTAGATTAGAATATCAGATCCAAAAAAATAACGCAATTTTAGAATTTTACAAAGAGGTCTACTATCATCTCTCTTTAATTTTAAATAACTTATCATCTCTCGAATTGAGCCAAGAATCATTGAACGTAATGACTCAAGCTTATAGAGACAAGGCGTTAGATACTTTTATTCGAGGTTTAAAAGGTGATCTACCAAGACTCCCCAGTATGATGGAACGTATCGATTTACCACAAGCTTTACATTTGTGCCTTAAATTAGATAATGTTCACTATCGCATCCAGAACAGTCATGGCAATATTCGCAGTTCAAATTCTTCATTACCACCCCCTATTAAAATTAAATAAAGATATTCAAATAAGTAATTGAACAATTACAACTTGCTGAAAATAAATTAAATAAAACTAAATGTAAACGTTATCATTACTAGAGAAGGACCTAAAAATTCAAAATATCAATTAATAAAGTCATCATCGAAATTTTTATTAAAATTTTATCAGGAAAAGTTAACTTTATACTAAAAATTTAATTTAAATATAATTTTCAAGTTTAGAAAATTATAGCTATTTACAAAATAAATTTTAATAAATAAATAAAATTTTGAAAAAAAAATTTCAACATTGAAATATTGTATGATCCATATCCATTAAATGTCAATAAAATAGTTAAAAGAAATTATTTTTAACTGTTTGAATAAATATTAAGTAATAATCCTTAAATAAAAATAAATTAAAATGCAAAACAATAATGCTATCAGACCTTCAGTCCTTGAAAATGGCTCAGCCCCCAATAATAATAGTTTTGAATTTGTGGAACTAAGAGATATTGTTTCTGAGATAACTAGAAACGAAAATCAATCAATAATTAATCAACTTACACATCCCGGTTCGGACAATTGCCTTGAAAATGATCAAACAATTGATTTGACTAATGCAAATTTAAATGACATGGACAGAATCCCAGACGTTGTAAAAAGTCTTAGGGAATTCTCCGGTAATCCAGCAGAATACGGCTCGTGGAAAAAAGTGTCGACAGAATCCTTAAAATTAATGAAAATTTGAAAAGAAAACCAAAATATTATGGTATCCTTAGTGTCATTCGTAACAAAATTGTTGGTAGTGCAGATATTGAACTAGAGTCTTACAATACTCCTCTCAATTGGGACAGAATTTCAAAATGTCTTGCACTTCACTATGCAGATAAACGTGACTTAGGTACTTTAGATTAGAATATCAGATGACCACATTGATCCAAAAAAATAACTCAATTTTAGAATTTTACAAAGAGGTCTACTATCATCTCTCTTTAATTTTAAATAAATTATCATCTCTCGAAATGAGACAAGAATCATTGAACGTAATGAATCAAGCTTAAAGAGACAATGCGTTAGATACTTTTATTCGAGGTTTAAAAGGTGATCTGCCAAGACTCCTCAGTATGAAGGAACCTATCGATTTACCGCACGCGTTAAATTTGTACCTTAAATTAGATAATGTTCACTATCGCATCCAGTACAGTCATGGCAATATTCGCAGTTCAAATTCTTCATTGCCACCCCCTATTAAAATTATAGAAAGATATTCAAATAAGTAATTGAACATTTACAATTTGCTGATAAATATTTAGTAATAATCCTTAAATAAAAATAATTTAAAATGCAAAACAATAATGTTATCAGACCTTCAGTCCTTGAAAATGGCTCAGCCCCCAATAATAATAGTTTTGATTTTGTGCAAGTAAGAGATATTGTTTCTGAGATAATTAGAAACGAAAATCAATCAATAATTAATCAACTTACACATCCCGGTTCGCACAATTGCCTTGAAAATGATCAACCAATATGATTTGACTAATGCAAATTTAAATGACATGGACAGAATCCCAGACGTTGTAAAAAGTCTTAGGGAATTCTCCGGTAATCCAGCAGAATACGGCTCGTGGAAAAAAGTGTCGACAGAATCCTTAAAATTAATGAAAATTTGAAAGGAAACCCAAAATATTATGGTATCCTTAGTGTCATTCGTAACAAAATTGTTGGTAGTGCAGATATTGAACTAGAGTCTTACAATACTCCTCTCAATTGGGACAGAATTTCAAAATGTCTTGCACTTCACTATGCAGATAAACGTGACTTAGGTACTTTAGATTAGAATATCAGATGACCACATTGATCCAAAAAAATAACTCAATTTTAGAATTTTACAAAGAGGTCTACTATCATCTCTCTTTAATTTTAAATAAATTATCATCTCTCGAAATGAGCCAAGAATCATTGAACATAATGACTCAAGCTTATAGAGACACGGCGTTAGATACTTTTATTCGAGGTTTAAAGGGTGATCTACCAAGACTCCCCAGTATGCAGGAACCTATCGATTTACCACAAGCTTTACATTTGTGCCTTAAATAAGATAATGTTCACTATTTACAACTTGCTGATAAATATTTAGTAATAATCCTTAAATAAAAATAAATTAAAATACAAAACAATAATGTTATCAGACCTTCAGTCCTTGAAAATGGCTCAGCCGCCAATAATAATAGTTTTGATTTTGTGCAACTAAGAGATATTGTTTCTGAGATAATTAGAAACGAAAATCAATCAATAATTAATCAACTTACACATCCCGGTTCGGACAATTGCCTTGAAAATGATCAAACAATTGATTTGACTAATGCAAATTTAAATGACATGGACAGAATCCCAGACGTCGTAAAAACTCTTAGGGAATTCTCCGGTAATCCAGCAGAATACGGCTCGTGGAAAAAAAGTGTCGACAGAATCCTTAAAATTAATGAAAATTTGAAAGGAGAACCGAAATATTATGGTATCCTTAGTGTCATTCGTAACAAAATTGTTGGTATTGCAGATATTGCACTAGAGTCTTACAATACTCCTCTCAATTGGGATAAAATTTCAAAATGTCTTGCACTTCACTATGCAGATAAACGTGACTTAGGTACTTTAGATTACAATATCAGATGACCACATTGATCCAAAAAAATAACTCAATTTTAGAATTTTACAAAGAGGTCTACTATCATCTCTTTAATTTTAAATAAATTATCATCTCTCGAAATGAGACAAGCTTCATTGAACGTAATGACTCAAGCTTAAAGAGACAAGGCGTTAGATACTTTTATTCGATGTTTAAAAGGTGATCTACCAAGACTCCCCAGTATGAAGGAACCTATCGATTTACCACAAGCTTTACATTTGTGCCTTAAATTAGATAACGTTCACTATCGCATCCAGAACAGTCATGGCAATATTCGCAGTTCAAATTCTTCATTACCACCCCCTATTAAAATTAAATAAAGATATTCAAATAAGTAATTGAACATTTACAATTTGCTGATAAATATTTAGTAATAATCCTTAAATAAAAATAAATTAAAATGCAAAACAATAATTTGATCAGACCTTCAGTCCTTGAAAATGGCTCAGCCCCCAATAATAATAGTTTTGATTTTGTGCAACTAAGAGATATTGTTTCTGAGATAATTAGAAACGAAAATCAATCAATAATGAATCAACTTACACATCCCGGTTCGGACAATTGCCTTGAAAATGATTAAACAATTGATTTGACTAATGCAAATTTAAATGACATGGACAGAATCCCAGACGTCATAAAAAGTCTTAGGGAATGCTCCGGTAATCCAGCAGAATACGGCTCGTGGAAAAAAAGTGTCGACAGAATCCTTAAAATTAATGAAAATTTGAAAAGAAAACCAAAATATTATGGTATCCTTAGTGTCATTCGTAACAAAATTGTTGGTAGTGCAGATATTGAACTAGAGTCTTACAATACTCCTCTCAATTAGGACAGAATTTGTAAAAGGTCTTGCACTTCACTATGCAGATAAACGTGACTTAGGTACTTTAGATTAGAATATCAGATAACCACATTGATCCAAAAAAATAACGCAATTTTAGAATTTTACCAAGAGGTCTACTATCATCTCTCTTTAATTTTAAATAAATTATCATCTCTCGAAATGAGCCAAGAGTCATTGAACGTAATGACTCAAGCTTATAGAGACAAGGCGTTAGATACTTTTATTCGAGGTTTAAAAGGTGATCTACCAAGACTCCTCAGTATGACGTAACCTATCGATTTACCACAAGCTTTACAGATGTGCCTTAAATTAGATAATGTTCACTATCGCATCCAGCACAGTCATGGCAATATTCGCAGTTCAAATTCTTCATTACCACCCCCTATTAAAATTATAGAAAGAAATTCAAATAAGTAATTGAACATTTACAATTTGCTGATAAATATTTAGTAATAATCCTTAAATAAAAATAATTTAAAATGCAAAACAATAATGTTATCAGATCTTCAGTCCTTGAAAATGGCTCAGCCCCCAATAATAATAGTTTTGATTTTGTGCAACTAAGAGATATTGTTTCTGAGATAATTTGAAAGGAAAATCAATCAATAATTAATCAACTTACACATCCCGGTTCGGACAATTGCCTTGAAAATGATCAAACAATTGATTTGACTAATGCAAATTTAAATGACATGGACAGAATCCCAGACGTCGTAAAAAGTCTTAGGGAATGCTCCGGTAATCCAGCAGAATACGGCTCGTGGAAAAAAAGTGTCGACAGAATCCTTAAAATTAATGAAAATTTGAAAAGAAAACCAAAATATTATGGTATCCTTAGTGTCATTCGTAACAAAATTGTTGGTAGTGCAGATATTGAACTAGAGTCTTACAATACTCCTCTCAATTGGGACAGAATTTGTAAAAGGTCTTGCACTTCACTATGCAGATAAACGTGACTTAGGTACTTTAGATTAGAATATCAGATGACCACATTGATCCAAAAAAATAACTCAATTTTAGAATTTTACAAAGAGGTCTACTATCATCTCTCTTTAATTTTAAATAAATTATCATCTCTCGAAATGAGCCAAAAATCATTGAACATAATGACTCAAGCTTATAGAGAGAAGGCGTTAGATACTTTTATTCGAGGTTTAAAAGGTGATCTACCAAGACTCCCCCAGTATGAAGGAACCTATCGATTTACCACAAGCTTTACATTTGTGCCTTAAATTAGATAATGTTCACTATCGCATCCAGAACAGTCATGGCAATATTCGCAGTTCAAATTCTTCATTACCACCCCCTATTAAAATTAAATAAAGATATTCAAATAAGTAATTGAACATTTACAATTTGCTGATAAATATTTAGTAATAATCCTTAAATAAAAATAATTTAAAATGCAAAACAATAATGTTATCATATCTTCAGTCCTTGAAAATGGCTCAGACCCCAATAATAATAGTTTTGAATTTGTGCAACTAAGAGATATTGTTTCTGAGATAATTAGAAACGAAAATCAACCAATAATTAATTAGCTTACACATCCCGGTTCGGACAATTGCCTTGCAAATGATCAAACAATTGATTTGACTAATGCAAATTTAAATGACATGGACAGAATCCCAGACGTCGTAAAAAGTCTTAGGGATTTCTCCGGTAATCCAGCAGAATACGGCTCGTGGAAAAAAAGTGTCGATAGAATCCTTAAAATTAATGAAAATTTGAAAGGAAACCCAAAATATTATGGTATCCTTAGTGCCATTCGTAACAAAATTGTTGGTAGTGCAGATATTGCACTAGAGTCTTACAATTCTCCTCTCAATTGTGACAGAATTTCAAAATGTCTTGCACTTCACTATGCAGATAAACGTGACTTAGGTACTTTAGATTAGAATATCAGATGACCACATTGGTCCAAAAAAATAACTCAATTTTAGAATTTTACAAAGAGGTCTGCTATCATCTCTCTTTAAGTTTAAATAAATTATCATCTCTCGAAATGAGACAAGAATGATTGAACGTAATGAATCAAGCTTAAAGAGACAAGGCGTGAGATACTTTTATTCGAGGTTTAAAAGGTGATCTGCCAAGACTCCTCAGTATGAAGGAACCTATCGATTTACCATAAGCTTTACATTTGTGCCTTAAATTAGATAATGTTCACTATCGCATCCAGAACAGTCATGGCAATATTCGCTGTCCAAATTCTTCATTACCACCCCCTATTAAAATTATGGAAAGATATTCAAATAAGTAATTGAACATTTACAATTTGCTGATAAATATTTAGTAATAATCCTTAAATAAAAATAAATTAAAATGCAAAACAATAATGTTATCAGACCTTCAGTCCTTGAAAATGGCTCAGCCCCCAATAATAATAGTTTTGATTTTGTGCAACTAAGAGATATTGTTTCTGAGATAATTAGAAAGGAAAATCAATCAATAATTAATCAACTTACACATCCCGGTTCGGACAATTGCCTTGAAAATGATCAAACAATTGATTTGACTAATGCAAATTTAAATGACATGGACAGAATCCCAGACGTCGTAAAAAGTCTTAGGGAATTCTCCGGTAATCCAGCTGAATACGGCTCGTGAAAAAAAGTGTCGACAGAATCCTTAAAATTAATGAAAATTTGAAAAGAAAACCAAAAAATTATGGTATCCTTAGTGTCATTCGTAACAAAATTGTTGGTAGTGCAGATATTGAACTAGAGTCCTACAATACTCCTCTCAATTGGTACAGAATTTCAAAATGTCTTGCACTTCACAATGCAGATAAACGTGACTCAGGTACTTTAGATTAGAATATCAGATGACCACATTGATCCAACAAATAACTCAATTTTAGAATTTTACTAAGAGGTCTACTATCATCTGTTTAATTTTAAATAAATTATCATCTCTCGAAATGAGACAAGATTCATTGAACGTAATGACTCAAGCTTAAAGAGACGATGTTTAAAAGGTGATCTACCAAGACTCCTCAGTATGAAGGAACCTATTGCACTAGAGTCTTACAATACTCCTCTCAATTGGGATAGAATTTCAAAATGTCTTGCACTTCACTATGCAGATAAACATACGTGACTTAGTTACTTTAGATTAGAATATCAGATGACCACATTGATCCAAAAAATAACTCAATTTTAGAATTTTACTAAGAGGGGCACTATCATCTCTCTTTAATTTTAAATACATTATCATCTCTCGAAATGAGTCAAGAATCATTGAACGTAATGACTCAAGCTTATAGAGACAAGGCGTTAGATACTTTTATTCGACGTTTAAAAGGTGATCTACCAAGACTCCCCAGTATGAAGGAAGCTATCGATTTACCTTACCACAAGCTTTACATTTGTGCCGTAAATTAGATAATGTTCACTGTCGCATCCAGCACATTCATGAAATATTCGCAGTTCAAATTCTTCATTACCACCCCCTATCAAAATTATAGAAAGATATTCAAATAAGTAATTGAACATTTACAATTTGCTGCAAATAAATTAAATAAAACTAAATGTAAAAGTTATCATTACTAGAGAAGGACCTAAAAATTCAAAATATCAATTAATAAAGTGATCATCGAAATTTTTATTAAAATTTTATCAGGAAAAGTTAACTTTATACTAAAAATTTAATTTAAATATAATTTTCAAGTTTAGAAAATCATAGCTATTTACAAAATAAATTTTAATAAATAAATAAAATTTTGGAAAAAAATTTTCAACATTAAAATATTGTATGATCCATATCCATTAAATGTCAATAAAATAGTTAAAAGAAATTATTTTTAACTGTTTGAATAAGTATTTAGTAATAATCCTTAAATAAAAATAATTTAAAATGCAAAACAATAATGTTATCAGACCTTCAGTCCTTGAAAATGGCTCAGCCCCCAATAATAATAGTTTTGATTTTGTGCAACTAAGAGATATTGTTTCTGAGATAATTAGAAACGAAAATCAATCAATAATTAATCAACTTACACATCCCGGTTCGGACAAGTGCCTTGAAAATGATCAAACAATTGATTTGACTAATGCAAATTTAAATGACATGGACAGAATCCCAGACGTCGTAAAAAGTCTTAGGGAATGCTCCGGTAATCCAGCAGAATACGGCTCGTGGAAAAAAAGTGTCGACAGAATCCTTAAAATTAATGAAAATTTGAAAAGAAAACCAAAATATTATGGTATCCTTAGTGTCATTCGTAACAAAATTGTTGGTAGTGCAGATATTGCACTAGAGTCTTACAATACTCCTCTCAATTGGGACAGAATTTCAAAATGTCTTGCACTTCACTATGCAGATAAACGTGACTTAGGTACTTTAGATTAGAATATCAGATGACCACATTGATCCAAAAAATAACTCAATTTTAGAATTTTACAAAGAGGTCTACTATCATCTCTCTTTAATTTTAAATAAATTATCATCTCTCGAAATGAGCCAAGAATCATTGAACATAATGACTCAAGCTTATAGAGACAAGGCGTTAGATACTTTTATTCGAGGTTTAAAAGGTGATCTACCAAGACTCCCCAGTATGAAGGAACCTATCGATTTACCACAAGCTTTAAATTTGTGCCTTAAATTAGATAATGTTCACTATCGCATCCAGAACAGTCATGGCAATATTCGCAGTTCAAATTCTTCATTACCACTTCAAATTCTTCATTATCTTCATTAGAGCCAAGAATCATTGAACATAATGACTCAAGCTTATAGAGACAAGGCGTTAGATACTTTTATTCGAGGTTTAAAAGGTGATCTACCAAGACTCCCCAGTATGAAGGAACCTATCGATTTACCACAAGCTTTACATTTGTGCCTTAAATTAGATAATGTTCACTATCGCATCCAGAACAGTCATGGCAATATTCGCAGTTCAAATTCTTCATTACCACCCCCTATTAAAATTAAATAAAGATATTCAAATAAGTAATTGAACATTTACAACTTGCTGCAAATAAATTAAATAAAACTAAATGTAAAAGTTATCATTACTAGAGAAGGACCTAAAAATTCAAAATATCAATTAATAAAGTGATCATCGAAATTTTTATTAAAATTTTATCAGGAAAAGTTAACTTTATACTAAAAATTTAATTTAAATATAATTTTCAAGTTTAGAAAATCATAGCTATTTACAAAATAAATTTTAATAAATAAATAAAATTTTGAAAAAAAAATTTCAACATTGAAATATTGTATGATCCATATCCATTAAATGTCAATAAAATAGTTAAAAGAAATTATTTTTAACTGTTTGAATAAATATTAAGTAATAATCCTTAAATAAAAATAAATTAAAATGCAAAACAATAATGTTATCAGACCTTCAGTCCTTGAAAATGGCTCAGCCCCCAATAATAATAGTTTTGATTTTGTGCAACTAAGAGATATTGTTTCTGAGATAATTAGAAACGAAAATCAACCAATAATTAATCAGCTTACACATCCCGGTTCGGACAATTGCCTTGCAAATGATCAAACAATTGATTTGACTAATGCAAATTTAAATGACATGGACAGAATCCCAGACGTCGTAAAAAGTCTTAGGGAATTCTCCGGTAATCCAGCAGAATACGGCTCGTGGAAAAAAAGTGTCGACAGAATCCTTAAAATTAATGAAAATTTGAAAGGAGAACCAAAATATTATGGTATCCTTAGTGCCATTCGTAACAAAATTGTTGGTAGTGCAGATATTGCACTAGAGTCTTACAATTCTCCTCTCAATTGTGACAGAATTTCAAAATGTCTTGCACTTCACTATGCAGATAAACGTGACTTAGGTACTTTAGATTAGAATATCAGATGACCACATTGGTCCAAAAAAATAACTCAATTTTAGAATTTTACAAAGAGGTCTGCTATCATCTCTCTTTAAGTTTAAATAAATTATCATCTCTCGAAATGAGACAAGAATGATTGAACGTAATGAATCAAGCTTAAAGAGACAAGGCGTGAGATACTTTTATTCGAGGTTTAAAAGGTGATCTGCCAAGACTCCTCAGTATGAAGGAACCTATCGATTTACCATAAGCTTTACATTTGTGCCTTAAATTAGATAATGTTCACTATCGCATCCAGCACAGTCATGGCAATATTCGCTGTCCAAATTCTTCATTACCACCCCCTATTAAAATTATGGAAAGATATTCAAATAAGTAATTGAACATTTACAATTTGCTGATAAATATTTAGTAATAATCCTTAAATAAAAATAAATTAAAATGCAAAACAATAATGTTATCAGACCTTCAGTCCTTGAAAATGGCTCAGCCCCCAATAATAATAGTTTTGATTTTGTGCAACTAAGAGATATTGTTTCTGAGATAATTAGAAAGGAAAATCAATCAATAATTAATCAACTTACACATCCCGGTTCGGACAATTGCCTTGAAAATGATCAAACAATTGATTTGACTAATGCAAATTTAAATGACATGGACAGAATCCCAGACGTCGTAAAAAGTCTTAGGGAATTCTCCGGTAATCCAGCTGAATACGGCTCGTGAAAAAAAGTGTCGACAGAATCCTTAAAATTAATGAAAATTTGAAAAGAAAACCAAAAAATTATGGTATCCTTAGTGTCATTCGTAACAAAATTGTTGGTAGTGCAGATATTGAACTAGAGTCCTACAATACTCCTCTCAATTGGTACAGAATTTCAAAATGTCTTGCACTTCACAATGCAGATAAACGTGACTCAGGTACTTTAGATTAGAATATCAGATGACCACATTGATCCAACAAATAACTCAATTTTAGAATTTTACTAAGAGGTCTACTATCATCTGTTTAATTTTAAATAAATTATCATCTCTCGAAATGAGACAAGATTCATTGAACGTAATGACTCAAGCTTAAAGAGACGATGTTTAAAAGGTGATCTACCAAGACTCCTCAGTATGAAGGAACCTATTGCACTAGAGTCTTACAATACTCCTCTCAATTGGGATAGAATTTCAAAATGTCTTGCACTTCACTATGCAGATAAACATACGTGACTTAGTTACTTTAGATTAGAATATCAGATGACCACATTGATCCAAAAAATAACTCAATTTTAGAATTTTACTAAGAGGGGCACTATCATCTCTCTTTAATTTTAAATACATTATCATCTCTCGAAATGAGTCAAGAATCATTGAACGTAATGACTCAAGCTTATAGAGACAAGGCGTTAGATACTTTTATTCGACGTTTAAAAGGTGATCTACCAAGACTCCCCAGTATGAAGGAAGCTATCGATTTACCTTACCACAAGCTTTACATTTGTGCCGTAAATTAGATAATGTTCACTGTCGCATCCAGCACATTCATGAAATATTCGCAGTTCAAATTCTTCATTACCACCCCCTATCAAAATTATAGAAAGATATTCAAATAAGTAATTGAACATTTACAATTTGCTGCAAATAAATTAAATAAAACTAAATGTAAAAGTTATCATTACTAGAGAAGGACCTAAAAATTCAAAATATCAATTAATAAAGTGATCATCGAAATTTTTATTAAAATTTTATCAGGAAAAGTTAACTTTATACTAAAAATTTAATTTAAATATAATTTTCAAGTTTAGAAAATCATAGCTATTTACAAAATAAATTTTAATAAATAAATAAAATTTTGGAAAAAAATTTTCAACATTAAAATATTGTATGATCCATATCCATTAAATGTCAATAAAATAGTTAAAAGAAATTATTTTTAACTGTTTGAATAAGTATTTAGTAATAATCCTTAAATAAAAATAATTTAAAATGCAAAACAATAATGTTATCAGACCTTCAGTCCTTGAAAATGGCTCAGCCCCCAATAATAATAGTTTTGATTTTGTGCAACTAAGAGATATTGTTTCTGAGATAATTAGAAACGAAAATCAATCAATAATTAATCAACTTACACATCCCGGTTCGGACAAGTGCCTTGAAAATGATCAAACAATTGATTTGACTAATGCAAATTTAAATGACATGGACAGAATCCCAGACGTCGTAAAAAGTCTTAGGGAATGCTCCGGTAATCCAGCAGAATACGGCTCGTGGAAAAAAAGTGTCGACAGAATCCTTAAAATTAATGAAAATTTGAAAAGAAAACCAAAATATTATGGTATCCTTAGTGTCATTCGTAACAAAATTGTTGGTAGTGCAGATATTGCACTAGAGTCTTACAATACTCCTCTCAATTGGGACAGAATTTCAAAATGTCTTGCACTTCACTATGCAGATAAACGTGACTTAGGTACTTTAGATTAGAATATCAGATGACCACATTGATCCAAAAAATAACTCAATTTTAGAATTTTACAAAGAGGTCTACTATCATCTCTCTTTAATTTTAAATAAATTATCATCTCTCGAAATGAGCCAAGAATCATTGAACATAATGACTCAAGCTTATAGAGACAAGGCGTTAGATACTTTTATTCGAGGTTTAAAAGGTGATCTACCAAGACTCCCCAGTATGAAGGAACCTATCGATTTACCACAAGCTTTAAATTTGTGCCTTAAATTAGATAATGTTCACTATCGCATCCAGAACAGTCATGGCAATATTCGCAGTTCAAATTCTTCATTACCACTTCAAATTCTTCATTATCTTCATTAGAGCCAAGAATCATTGAACATAATGACTCAAGCTTATAGAGACAAGGCGTTAGATACTTTTATTCGAGGTTTAAAAGGTGATCTACCAAGACTCCCCAGTATGAAGGAACCTATCGATTTACCACAAGCTTTACATTTGTGCCTTAAATTAGATAATGTTCACTATCGCATCCAGAACAGTCATGGCAATATTCGCAGTTCAAATTCTTCATTACCACCCCCTATTAAAATTAAATAAAGATATTCAAATAAGTAATTGAACATTTACAACTTGCTGCAAATAAATTAAATAAAACTAAATGTAAAAGTTATCATTACTAGAGAAGGACCTAAAAATTCAAAATATCAATTAATAAAGTGATCATCGAAATTTTTATTAAAATTTTATCAGGAAAAGTTAACTTTATACTAAAAATTTAATTTAAATATAATTTTCAAGTTTAGAAAATCATAGCTATTTACAAAATAAATTTTAATAAATAAATAAAATTTTGAAAAAAAAATTTCAACATTGAAATATTGTATGATCCATATCCATTAAATGTCAATAAAATAGTTAAAAGAAATTATTTTTAACTGTTTGAATAAATATTAAGTAATAATCCTTAAATAAAAATAAATTAAAATGCAAAACAATAATGTTATCAGACCTTCAGTCCTTGAAAATGGCTCAGCCCCCAATAATAATAGTTTTGATTTTGTGCAACTAAGAGATATTGTTTCTGAGATAATTAGAAACGAAAATCAACCAATAATTAATCAGCTTACACATCCCGGTTCGGACAATTGCCTTGCAAATGATCAAACAATTGATTTGACTAATGCAAATTTAAATGACATGGACAGAATCCCAGACGTCGTAAAAAGTCTTAGGGAATTCTCCGGTAATCCAGCAGAATACGGCTCGTGGAAAAAAAGTGTCGACAGAATCCTTAAAATTAATGAAAATTTGAAAGGAAACCCAAAATATTGTGGTATCCTTAGTTAGTGTCATTCGTAAGAAAATTGTTGGTAGTGCAGATATTGCACTAGAGTCTTACAATACTCCTCTCTTGCACTTCACTATGCAGATAAAAGTGACTTATGTACTTTAGATTAGAATATCAGATGACCACATTGATCCAAAAAAATAACGCAATTTTAGAATTTTACAAAGAGGTCTACTATCATCTCTCTTTAATTTTAAATAACTTATCATCTCTCGAATTGAGCCAAGAATCATTGAACGTAATGACTCAAGCTTATAGAGACAAGGGGCTAGATACTTTTATTCGAGGTTTAAAAGGTGATCAAGTTTAGAAAAGCATAGCTATTTACATAATAAATTTTAATAAATAAATAAAATTTTGAAAAAAAAATTTCATCATTGAAATATTGTATGATCCATATCCATTAAATGTCAATAAAATAGTTAAAAGAAATTATTTTTAACTGTTTGAATAAATATTAAGTAATAATCCTTAAATAAAAATAAATTAAAATGCAAAACAATAATGTTATCAGACCTTCAGTCCTTGAAAATGGCTCAGCCCCCAATAATAATAGTTTTGATTTTGTGCAACTAAGAGATATTGTTTCTGAGATAATTAGAAACGAAAATCAACCAATAATTAATCAGCTTACACATCCCGGTTCGGACAATTGCCTTGCAAATGATCAAACAATTGATTTGACTAATGCAAATTTAAATGACATGGACAGAATCCCAGACGTCGTAAAAAGTCTTAGGGAATTCTCCGGTAATCCAGCAGAATACGGCTCGTGGAAAAAAAGTGTCGACAGAATCCTTAAAATTAATGAAAATTTGAAAGGAGAACCAAAATATTATGGTATCCTTAGTGTCATTCGTAACAAAATTGTTGGTAGTGCAGATATTGCACTAGAGTCTTACAATACTCCTCTCAATTGGGACAGAATTTCAAAATGTCTTGCACTTCACTATGCAGATAAACGTGACTTAGGTACTTTAGATTAGAATATCAGATGACCACATTGATCCAAAAAAATAACTCAGTTTTAGAATTTTACATGAAGTGCAAGACATTTTGAAATTCTGTCCCAATTGAGAGGAGTATTGTAAGACTCTAGTGCAATAAGGAGGTCTACTATCATCTCTTTAATTTTAAATAAATTATCATCTCTCGAAATGAGACAAGATTCATTGAACGTAATGACTCAAGCTTAAAGAGACAAGGTGTTAGATACTTTTATTCGATGTTTAAAAGGTGATCTACCAAGACTCCCCAGTATGAAGGAACCTATCGATTTACCACAAGCTTTACATTTGTGCCTTAAATTAGATAATGTTCACTATCGCATCCAGAACAGTAATGGCAATATTCGCAGTTCAAATTCTTCATTACCACCCCCTATTAAAATTAAATAAAGATATTCAAATAAGTAATTGAACAATTACAACTTGCTGAAAATAAATTAAATAAAACTAAATGTAAACGTTATCATTACTAGAGAAGGACCTAAAAATTCAAAATATCAATTAATAAAGTCATCATCGAAATTTTTATTAAAATTTTATCAGGAAAAGTTAACTTTATACTAAAAATTTAATTTAAATATAATTTTCAAGTTTAGAAAATTATAGCTATTTACAAAATAAATTTTAATAAATAAATAAAATTTTGAAAAAAAAATTTCAACATTGAAATATTGTATGATCCATATCCATTAAATGTCAATAAAATAGCTAAAAGAAATTATTTTTAACTGTTTGAATAAATATTAAGTAATTATCCTTAAATAAAAATAAATTTAAATGCAAAACAATAATGCTATCAGACCTTCAGTCCTTGAAAATGGCTCAGCCCCCAATAATAATAGTTTTGATTTTGTGGAACTAAGAGATATTGTTTCTGAGATAACTAGAAACGAAAATCAATCAATAATTAATCAACTTACACATCCCGGTTCGGACAATTGCCTTGAAAATGATCAAACAATTGATTTGACTAATGCAAATTCAAATGACATGGACAGAATCCCAGACGTCGTAAGGTCTTAGGGAATTCTCCGGTAATCCAGCAGAATACGGCTCGTGGAAAAAAAGTGTCGACAGAATCCTTAAAATTAATGAAAATTTGAAAGGAAACCCAAAATATTGTGGTATCCTTAGTTAGTGTCATTCGTAAGAAAATTGTTGGTAGTGCAGATATTGCACTAGAGTCTTACAATACTCCTCTCAATTGGGACAGAATTTCAAAATGTCTTGCACTTCACTATGCAGATAAACGTGACTTAGGTACTTTAGATTAGAATATCAGATGACCACATTGATCCAAAAAAATAAGTCAATTTTAGAATTTTACAAAGAGGTCTACTATCATCTCTCTTTAATTTTAAATAACTTATCATCTCTCGAATTGAGCCAAGAATCATTGAACGTAATGACTCAAGCTTATAGAGACAAGGGGCTAGATACTTTTATTCGAGGTTTAAAAGGTGATCAAGTTTAGAAAAGCATAGCTATTTACATAATAAATTTTAATAAATAAATAAAATTTTGAAAAAAAAATTTCATCATTGAAATATTGTATGATCCATATCCATTAAATGTCAATAAAATAGTTAAAAGAAATTATTTTTAACTGTTTGAATAAATATTAAGTAATAATCCTTAAATAAAAATAAATTAAAATGCAAAACAATAATGTTATCAGACCTTCAGTCCTTGAAAATGGCTCAGCCCCCAATAATAATAGTTTTGATTTTGTGCAACTAAGAGATATTGTTTCTGAGATAATTAGAAACGAAAATCAACCAATAATTAATCAGCTTACACATCCCGGTTCGGACAATTGCCTTGCAAATGATCAAACAATTGATTTGACTAATGCAAATTTAAATGACATGGACAGAATCCCAGACGTCGTAAAAAGTCTTAGGGAATTCTCCGGTAATCCAGCAGAATACGGCTCGTGGAAAAAAAGTGTCGACAGAATCCTTAAAATTAATGAAAATTTGAAAGGAGAACCAAAATATTATGGTATCCTTAGTGTCATTCGTAACAAAATTGTTGGTAGTGCAGATATTGCACTAGAGTCTTACAATACTCCTCTCAATTGGGACAGAATTTCAAAATGTCTTGCACTTCACTATGCAGATAAACGTGACTTAGGTACTTTAGATTAGAATATCAGATGACCACATTGATCCAAAAAAATAACTCATTTTTAGAATTTTACATGAAGTGCAAGACATTTTGAAATTCTGTCCCAATTGAGAGGAGTATTGTAAGACTCTAGTGCAATAAGGAGGTCTACTATCATCTCTTTAATTTTAAATAAATTATCATCTCTCGAAATGAGACAAGATTCATTGAACGTAATGACTCAAGCTTAAAGAGACAAGGTGTTAGATACTTTTATTCGATGTTTAAAAGGTGATCTACCAAGACTCCCCAGTATGAAGGAACCTATCGATTTACCACAAGCTTTACATTTGTGCCTTAAATTAGATAATGTTCACTATCGCATCCAGAACAGTAATGGCAATATTCGCAGTTCAAATTCTTCATTACCACCCCCTATTAAAATTAAATAAAGATATTCAAATAAGTAATTGAACAATTACAACTTGCTGAAAATAAATTAAATAAAACTAAATGTAAACGTTATCATTACTAGAGAAGGACCTAAAAATTCAAAATATCAATTAATAAAGTCATCATCGAAATTTTTATTAAAATTTTATCAGGAAAAGTTAACTTTATACTAAAAATTTAATTTAAATATAATTTTCAAGTTTAGAAAATTATAGCTATTTACAAAATAAATTTTAATAAATAAATAAAATTTTGAAAAAAAAATTTCAACATTGAAATATTGTATGATCCATATCCATTAAATGTCAATAAAATAGTTAAAAGAAATTATTTTTAACTATTTGAATAAATATTAAGTAATTATCCTTAAATAAAAATAAATTAAAATGCAAAACAATAATGCTATCAGACCTTCAGTCCTTGAAAATGGCTCAGCCCCCAATAATAATAGTTTTGATTTTGTGGAACTAAGAGATATTGTTTCTGAGATAACTAGAAACGAAAATCAATCAATAATTAATCAACTTACACATCCCGGTTCGGACAATTGCCTTGAAAATGATCAAACAATTGATTTGACTAATGCAAATTCAAATGACATGGACAGAATCCCAGACGTCGTAAGGTCTTAGGGAATTCTCCGGTAATCCAGCAGAATACGGCTCGTGGAAAAAAAGTGTCGACAGAATCCTTAAAATTAATGAAAATTTGAAAGGAAACCCAAAATATTGTGGTATCCTTAGTTAGTGTCATTCGTAACAAAATTGTTGGTAGTGCAGATATTGCACTAGAGTCTTACAATACTCCTCTCAATTGGGACAGAATTTCAAAATGTCTTGCACTTCACTATGCAGATAAACGTGACTTAGGTACTTTAGATTAGAATATCAGATGACCACATTGATCCAAAAAAATAAGTCAATTTTAGAATTTTACAAAGAGGTCTACTATCATCTCTTTAATTTTAAATAAATTATCATCTCTCGAAATGAGACAAGATTCATTGACCGTAATGACTCAAGCTTATAGAGACAAGGCGCTAGATACTTTTATTCGAGGTTTAAAAGGTGATCTACCAAGACTCCCCAGTATGAAGGAACCTATCGATTTACCACAAGCTTTACATTTGTGCCTTAAATTAGATAATGTTCACTATCGCATCCAGAACAGTCATGGCAATATTCGCAGTTCAAATTCTTCATTACCACCCCCTATTAAAATTAAATAAAGATATTCAAATAAGTAATTGAACAATTACAACTTGCTGAAAATAAATTAAATAAAACTAAATGTAAACGTTATCATTACTAGTGTTGTGGAATAAATGTTTCCAAACATTTATCCCGCAACATAAATAATGGAAATAAAATAATGGAAATAAACACAGAAGAAAAACATATGAAAAGGAAACACACAAAAATAAAAAACGAGCAACAAAAGGACGAAAAATTGGCGAGCGTTAGAAATATATTCACTAAAACTAAGAACGAAGCAGTAACAAATCACAGGACTAAAATAATAAAAGAAAAACTAGAATTGGATGAAAATTGGAATCCGGAAGAAAAAGGAGCTGTTGACGAAATTTGTGAAGAATTTAATGACATATTTCACTTACCAGAGGACAAATTAAGTTGCACCACAGCAATAGGCCATAAAAATCGAACGCCAGAAAATAATCCAGCAATAGCACAAGCTAATTACAGACTACCGGAAAGCCATCGCAAAGAAATACACGAACAAGTAGAAAAAATGTTGGACGACGATATAATACAACCCAGCAGAAGTGCATGGAACGCACCCCTGCTAGTAGTACCAAAAAAGGCGGGTCCTGATGGAAAAAGACGATTCAGAGTGGTAATAGATTACAGAAAATTGAACGCTATCACAATAAAGGATGCTTTTCCATTACCCAGAATAGAGGATATTCTACAACAATTGGGAAACTCGAGATATTTTACCACATTGGATTTAGCAAGTGGCTACCATCAAGTACTAATAGAAGAAACAGATAGAGAGAAGACAGCATTTAGTACTATATTTGGACATTATGAATTTAAAAGGATGCCATTTGGATTAACAGGAGCGCCCGCTACTTTCCAAAGACTTATGAATGACGTGTTGTCAGGACTACAAGGACTAAAATGTTTTGTGTACTTGGACGATATTGTCATATACGGACGAACGTTAGAGGATCATCAAACAAAACTAAAAGCAGTTTTAGAAAGGTTACGTGAAAACAATTTAAAGTTACAACCCGACAAATGCAAATTTTTAAGAAAGGAAGTAATATATTTAGGACATAAATGTACGGAAACAGGAGTACTTCCAGACCCAGAAAAAATAAAATGTGTAAAGGAATTTCCAATTCCAAAAAGTACGACCAAACTACAGTCATTTTTAGGATTGGTAAATTATTATAGATCAAGTACACCACATTTGGCAAAAATAGGGGAACCATTATATAAATTGGCTACGAAATCAAAAAAGTTCAACTGGAGTGAAATTTGTCAAAAAGCGTTTGAAGAAATTAAGGAGGTATTGACAAACCCACCATTACTACAATATCCTGATTTCAACAAGAAATTTATTTTAACTACGGGTGCTTGTAACACAGCACTAGGAGCTGTACTATCACAAGGGGAAATAGACCAAGATCTTCCAATTGCATATGCAAGTAGGGTATTAAATTCAGCAGAACGAAACTATAGTACAATAGAGAAAGAAATGTTAGCCATCTATTGGGCTATAAAGAACTATAGATGTTACCTATTTGGACGAGATTTTGTAGTATACACCGACCATAAGCCATTAATAAGTGAATTTAACAAGCGAAATCCTGAAGGAAGGCTAAACCGATGGAAGATGAGATTATCCGAGTATACTTATGAAATAAAATATAAACCGGGTAAACGCAACTCAAACGCGGACGCACTTAGTAGGATACCTTACGAGGACATGGAAAATGCCGAAAATAATAAAAAACAAATAGAACTTTACGGCGCAGTACATGTAGTAACGAGAGCGAGTGCAAGAGCAGCAGAAGAAGAAGAAGAAATGGAGGAAGATTTGGATGATGAAAACAAACCAACTGAGCAACATAAGGACAAGGTAACATTGACAAATCCGGAAGAAATAAAACTTATATTAAAAGAGTATCATGACACCCCGCTTGGAGGTCACCTAGGAGTGAACCGAACATACAAAAGAATTAGCAGATTTTACTACTGGAAGAAAATGTTACAAACAATAACAAAGTACATCAAGGCTTGTCCACAATGTCAAAAAACAAAAAGAGGAAAAGTTACGAAAATGACTATGACAATAACGGACACTGCGCAAAAGCCATTTTTCAAGGTCTATTTAGACATAGTTGGACCTTTTCCAGTTACGCAACACGGAAATAAATACATTCTAACATTTCAAGACGACTTAACCAAAATATTAGACTGTATTCCGCTTCAAGATATGGCAGCCAAAACGGTCGCGGAACATTTTTATAAGAAAATTATCTTAAAATATTCAGTAATTCCAAGAAAGTTAATAACCGATCAAGGAACGAACTTCACAAGTGAATTGTTTAATAAACTATGTAAATTATTGGGAATTAAGAAAATTCAAACCACCGCGTACCATCCACAATCCAACGGATCTTTGGAAAGACGACATGGGCCACTGGTGGAATATTTAAAAATGGTCACAAATAAGAATTCTCAAACATGGGATGACTGGTTGGAAGAAGCAGCTTTTTCCCATAACCACACCCCACATTCAGGTACGAAATATTCACCTATTTTCGCACTATACGGATTTTGCGATCCGTTACCAAGTCGTTTAGAACGGAAAGCCGACCCTGTATATAATTACGACGATTTATGCGCACAGGTAGAATTCAAATTACAATCTATACATCAGATTGCCAGACAAAACTTACAAAGTAGTAAGATAAAATCAAAAGAAAACTACGATATAAATTCAACGACTGAAAAATATAAAGTTGGGGATAAAGTATTATTAATAAATCCCACTAAACTCCATAAGCTTAGTAGTAATTGGACAGGACCGTATCAGGTAATCGAAGTACCCAATATGAATAATACAGTTATAAAAATAGGGAAGAAAAATAGAAGGGTTCATAATAATCGAATTAAAAAATGGACAGAATAATAACTTAATAATGATACTTTAGCAAAAGCTGAAGGACTCTTTAGTAAGTTACAATAAAGGACCCACACAAGATTATGTAAATATTCATATATAAATACAATTTTATTAATAATTTTATTTTTTTTCAGGGTTCTCTTCTTACGCACAGAGCCTAACTCGAAAGAGTAGGTAAATTTTCTCAAATATGCTTGAGAAGTGTAACCATTGCTAAGCAGCAATAAAAAACTCTGTAAGAAGGAAAACCCTTAGAGATTTTTTTTCTCTATTACTTATGTTTAAATTAATTTTTTGGACTTTCCGAAATTCCACTTTAACAAATACTTTACGTTAACTTTAAAAAATACTTTACGTTAAATTTTTTTTTGGACTTCTAAAAAAGATCCACTTTAGCAACGCAATCTCCTCAAATTTTGTTCTTAAACAAAAGAGAGGTAACCGAAAAAACATACATATAGTGACAGTACAATAATTATTAAGTAGAAGTATCATTATCAGGACTGTGAACCAAAAATGATACTAGGATAGAAAATAAGTATGAAAATTAGTAAAAAAAAACCTAACATGTTACGAAATATTAGGTTTGCAGATAAAACCTAATACTTCAAGTTTATTATACCGAGGATACCGTGCATAATACAAAAAAAGTTTACATCATAAGCTACGTTAAATGCTACGGTATTAACTACTTTAATTACAATTTTTAAACAACAAACTCGGTTTATTTTTAGGTGTTTATTTATTTTATTTAATTAAGAAAAAAGAAGTAGGAAATCAGAAAAACAAAATTGACTCACAAATAAAACTGTCCCACGTTGTTAATTTATATTTTTTATATTGAAGATCGGATAATTTATATGGAAGATCTCTGAAGAGGATCCCACGATGCAAAGTTACCTAAAAAATCACAATTTTATTAGAAAAAATTTTAAATAAAGAAAATATAATAATATAAAATATTTTGTATTTTAACAAAAATTAATCCAACAAACTTAGTTAAAGAAATTTCCGGGAAAATGGTAAAACCCAAAAAACAAAAGAGTATACCTAAAAAGAAAAAAAAAACACACAAAGAATCTTGTCAATAAAATGGAATAAAATACTTATCTGAATTTTTATTAGGCGCTCATACTACCACATTATAGAACTAAGAAAAGTGAACTTTGCAAATGAGTTTTTTGCTTTAATATATTTTCCTTTAAATATATATCTTAATTCTTGCGTTGTAATAATTTACCTGAAAAAAAAAAAAATTTTTTACAAAAAATTTTTTAATACAATTAGTTATAAAATATAATATTTCTTACGTCATAAATTCAGTGATGTATACATTACCGTTATATCAACAATCAAAAAACATAAGAATTTAGCTTCAAACTGAAAAATCTGAAAACAGAAAAAATTATTATTATTGTAAAATTGGGATATTGTAAATTTCAAAGTAAAAGGTCGTGTTTTTATTAGCTCTTAATTAAAATAGGACATCGAAGAAATGAGTGTATAAAAGAAATTAATGAAATTAAATGTATAAATTGTGTATTTTTTAAAAAATAAATTAAATTTAACAGATGAAGACTGTGATACAGCTCATTTGCCACTAAGTAGAGATTGTAAAGTGTATCAAAGGAAGTTGAAACAAGAGGCTGATAGGATTTGTTATTAGCAATTAAATGAAATACAGGGTGTGTGCTTGAATTTAAAAAATGTTTTGTTGTTTATATTAAAAAATGTTGGAAAACCAACATAATCAAACAATTTTCTATTGACTATAATATATGGATATTGGTTATACAAATATCTTTAAATAATCTAATGTTTTATTTATGTGGAGTATATAGATCGCCTAAACCATTAAATCTAGAAGCAGGTTTTTTTTAATAATTTTAATAACATATTTGATGAATTGTTTGAAAAGGATAATGTTATAGTAATGGGTGATTTATATATATATATAAAAAAAAAAACAACCAAATGTTCAAACAAACGTAAAAATCACGTAATAAACAATGGACAAATACAAATATAACACCACAAGATAAAAAAGAATGGCGTCGGAAGAAATTAGTGAAAAGATGTAAAAGTAATCTGATAAATATGAAAGGATTGGTACAGCATACACCGACAGATGAGGATATATCAAAAATATTAAAAGAATTTACTGTTGATTTTTTATTGAAAGGATATGGTTATTTAGTACAGGAATTACATGCACAATTCTTAACAGATTTTAAAAATCCAATTGATACGTCACATTTCTTTTGGCTAATAACATATTTCTTAAAATTTGCAACACAATTAGAACTTGACTTGGAATTAGTTAATTCCGTGTTAAATTTTGATATTATCAGTTATTTAACATATGAAGGTGTTATATTATGTGAACAATTAGAATTTACTGCACGACAACAAGATGGTGATATGAAACCATATTTACGTCGAATACATTTAGTTGTAACAGCAATACGGGAATTTTTACAAGCAGTTGAAACATATAAGAAAATTAGTCATTTAACATTTGAGGATTGTAAATATTTACGACAATTAGAATTACAAATTGGTTCAACAACAGATTTACGATCATTATTTCTATTACTGATACGTCGATTTAATCCATCATTGCATACAAAACAATATTTACAAGATATTATTGTTACAAATCATATATTATTGGTGTTATTGGATAGTGTAACAAAATCAGATGATAAACATTTAGTTAATATTAAAATGGTTGATCATATTTCACAATTTGCCAGCGTTGATGTTATGTACCATTATGGTTTATTATTAGAGAATTTTCGTGATAATGGTGAATATGTAAATGATTGTATATTCACAATAATGCATCATGTATCTGGTGATTTGGATCAAATTGGAACATTTTAAACGTTAAAAATTTAACAAAAAAAAAAAAAATTCAGGAAGATAAATAAAGAATTTATCTATTAATAATAACATAGAAGTTATTATTAGAAAAAAAATTGAAATTTTTGCATAGCCAGTCACACCTCGTGGCTATGCGAAATAAAGAATAAATAAATGAAAAATGGTGACGAAACGTCAATAAATTTTTAGTGTAACCATCATAAAAAAAAAACAAAAAAAAAACAAAAGGGTAACACATAAAAAGTAAAAAGAGGAATGAAGTTTTTTTTTTCCAATAGAGGGGGTTAATTAAATAATCTTAAAATTATTATTTTTAATTTTTTAAAATAAAACAAAACTTACCTTGATTTTCAGCATGGTATATCACTATGCCATGCAATAAAGTTGATTATACACTTTCCATAATAAAGTTGATTATACACTTTCTATAATAAAGTTGATTATACACTTTATATATTAGATTTTTTTTCTCTATTACTTATATCTATCATATCACTATAACTTTTGTTTTCTTTTTATGAAAACAACACAAAAAAAAAAAACCAACATGAATTTACTAACTAAACAACAATGTTTTCAATTATTAGATACAAAATAATAATATTATTATTATGTCCGACATAATAATGGCGCGCAACTAATTTCGAGTATGACATAACAAACCGGACAACCCATCAGTTAAAAGTTCGAGTTGCGAGAAAAAATTTTTGTTCGGAAATCTTGCGAAAATTTTTTACGGAAATCCCTTTTTCAAGAAAATTTTTTTACGAGAATTTTTTTAATTTTTTTGGACAGAATACAAATTTTTACAAGATTAATAATAAATAATAACGTTAGAGTTAACAATTAGAATAAATTAGCTATTTTTAGGTTATTAATTATGAAAGTTAAATTTTTTTTTAGAGTGTAGTTATATAAAAAATTATAAAATAAGGTTAGATTATCAGTAATTAGTATAGATTAATCATATTTAGTAAATAATAAGTACGCTTAGCATAGTAATTTTAATTTAAAAAAAAAATAATAATATATTAATAAGTACGGATTTCCGTTTCTTTTGAAAAAAGTTTTTTTATATCGGGTACAAAAGAATCGATACTTTTTAACTATAAATATAAGGAGTAGCAATGCTTACATTTTTATATGGAAGTGCGATAGGTATTTTTTGGAAGGTACTAGAAAAAAATCATAAAAGTACTATAACAATAAAACTATAATTAATAATTTGTTAATTAAAAAATATTAAAATTATTAACGAAATTAACATTTTCAGAAAATGTTGTACTGGATTTTGGTATTATTGGTGACGGTAGGGGGAAATCATATAGAAGTAATGCAAATAAAGGAAGCGGAAATTTTGTTCGAAAAATTGGGTACAGCAATAGAGTACAAGGATTATATTCGTATATATACAAAAGTGGAAATTACGGAAAGAAAGGAAATTGAAGAATTTTTGAATTTAATCAACCTACAAATAAATACAACATGTGAAAGTATGAAAGATTTTATTACAGAGCATAAAATAACTGCATTTAAAAACGAAGTGAAGTTATGGAATAATAGAATAAGAATGTTAAGTCAAGGTGTAAAAAATTATTTTAACAGAAACAAAAGAGGAGCAATTAATATAATTGGAACAGTATCGAAAATGCTTTTTGGAACCATGGATCAGAATGATTCAGATAAAATATATGAAAGTTTGGAAAAATTAAAAAATAATGAAAAGAATACTATAGAAATATTAAACAAGCAAACGGCAGTAATGGCCTCAAATTTCGAATTCGTGAAAGCAGTGGTTGGTAATTTAACAGTAAGAGCCGAGGAAATAGAAAATAGAGTAGGAGTAATGCAAAGTAGGATGAGATTAAATACAATATTAATGAATAAAGAAATAAAAGAAATAAATTCAGAATTGGAAATGCATCAATTAATGATATACGTATTTGCTGAATTGGAGAGAGTTTATGGACATTTAATAGAAGAAAATGAGATAATTAGTGCATTACAACAACATAAAATACATCCCTTAATATTGGACACAGAAGTATTGACTAAAATCATAAGAAATATGACCCAAGACCAAGGACATAAATATCTGTATTCAGCCATTATATTAAATCAAATGGTAGAAATAGATCTGACGTATGTAGGAAATGAAATAGGAGTACGAATAAGAATAAAGTTATTAACAACGGAAGAATTTGATTTATATAGAATACACCCGTTACCGAAGAAATCTTCAAATCAACATATTACAGTTATTGATACAGAATGGGGTTATATAGCAAACAACTCCATTAATCAATATAATCTCTATACATTAACAGAACTAGCACGAGCATGCACAGAAATTAATGATGAAGAAAATATGAAGATTAAAATTTGTAAACAAATACAACCAAGATTGTTGAATCCAATAGAGAAAAATTAAAATTGCATATTAACGATATTCACAAAAAATAAAGACAGTTTGAAGAAATGTAATAGGAAATTAATAAAGGAAGTACAAAATCATCTCATTCCACTACAAAAAATAAATACATGGTTATTTACGTTTTTCACAAATCAGGAAATAACTAGTTTTTGTAACCCAAACACCTACAAACAAGTAATACAAGGAATTGGGATAATAACGTTAAAGAAAAAATGCTCGTTTGTACTAGGAGATATGGAAATACCATATTATATGGAACAAATGGTTGAGATAAAAAATAATAACAAATATATTTTTGGAGAAATACCAGAGAACCAATTTAAAGATATGGACATATTAGAATTACCAGTAACAAATAATAAAACAACTAGTATTAAGTCAATTGGAATTGCAGAATTAGGTCAAGAATTTGATAAAAGAAGTAAAGCTATTAGCGAAATTCAAGAGGAAATTAGATTAGAGAAAAATAGACAATCCGAATTAAATGTAATACGAACTAAAACATTGGTAAATACTATTTTAGCAGGAATTATCATAGGAATAATGGTAATATTTATAGTTTATAAAATAATAAAAAGGGGTAAAAGGCTTAAAACAAAAAGGAGAAAAGAATCTGAGAATAATATGTCCAAAACGGAGATTCATATAAAAGAAGAAGAACCAAAAAACATACATTCAACAAACGATGGAAAAGCATCGAATAATTGCAATAATATTCAAACTAAAACAGTAAGAGAAAAAATAATAACACGGAAAAGTGTACCAGAAAAATCAAAATTTTCAGAAAAAAATATGCATAAAGAAATAAATTCACCAATAAGTCCGCCAACATTATCATTTCGTAGTTAGAAATTAAATATAACATAAATTAGTCTAAAAAAAAAAAAGAGGGGTTATAAATAATTTTTATAAAGATTTTCTCATGTAAGGTTTTTTCATGTAAGGTTTAATATTAGTCAAGTTCTACACCTAAATTTATCATAACTAGTTGTAATTCAATTATATGATTGCATAATTTTAGGATTGGAATTATAATTTTTTTAGGGGTTAATTTAAACAAAAAAAAAAAAAAAAAAAAAAAAAAAAAAAAAAAAAAAATGTTAGGTTTTAATAAAAGGGGAAGGAAAGTGTATATAGAATATATATATATAAAAAAAAAAAAGAAAATAAAATTCATTGAGAAGAGAAATAATGTATAAAAAGGTTTTTTTTGAAGAAAAGCAATAAAAGGTTGCGGAAGGATTGAATTAGTTAAGTAAATGTAATAGTCAAAATATAATAAAAAAAGTTCTACATGAAAATAGTTGGATTAAGTAAAAATGTAATAGCAAAATTTTTAATAATAAATTAAATGTAATAATCAACCACTATTTATTAAAGTTCTACATGAGAATAATTGGATTAAGTAAAATTGTAATAGTAAAAAATATCAGTAAATTCATTTTATTTCAATTGTTGTTCATAAATATTTTAGTAATGAGTAATATACAAATTTTTTTTGTTTGAAGAAAAATAAATATATATTTAAATTTTGTATAAAACTATGTATAACTGTTAACTTAAGAGCATAAATAATTTTTAATCTAAATTCAGAAAATATATAATAAAACAATATTAAAAATATCAATTATAAATAGAAAAAAAAAAAAATAATAACATTTCTTGTAATAAAAAATAAATAACTAATTTTAAGGCAAATTGTTAAATAGGTAATCTGTAAACTACGATCGACTAATTTATACGATTTCTTTTTTGAAAAGGTACGATCCAAAAAAGTCAAAATATCAATTAATAAAGTCATCATCGAAATTTTTATTAAAATTTTATCAGGAAAAGTTAACTTTATACTAAAAATTTAATTTAAATATAATTTTCAAGTTTAGAAAATTATAGCTATTTACAAAATAAATTTTAATAAATAAATAAAATTTTGAAAAAAAAATTTCAACATTGAAATATTGTATGATCCATATCCATTAAATGTCAATAAAATAGTTAAAAGAAATTATTTTTAACTGTTTGAATAAATATTAAGTAATAATCCTTAAATAAAAATAAATTAAAATGCAAAACAATAATGCTATCAGACCTTCAGTCCTTGAAAATGGCTCAGCCCCCAATAATAATAGTTTTGATTTTGTGGAACTAAGAGATATTGTTTCTGAGATAACTAGAAACGAAAATCAATCAATAATTAATCAAATTACACATCCCGGTTCGGACAATTGCCTTGAAAATGATCAAACAATTGATTTGACTAATGCAAATTTAAATGACATGGACAGAATCCCAGACGTCGTAAAAAGTCTTAGGGAATTCTCCGGTAATCCAGCAGAATACGGCTCGTGAAAAAAAGTGTCGACAGAATCCTTAAAATTAATGAAAATTTGAAAGGAAACCCAAAATATTATGGTATCCTTAGTGTCATTCGTAACAAAATTGTTAGTAGTGCAGATATTGCACTAGATATTGCACTAGAGTCTTACAATACTCCTCTTAATTGGGACAGAATTTCAAAATGTCTTGCACTTCACTATGCAGACAAACGTGACTTAGGTACTTTAGATTAGAATATCAGATGACCACATTGATCCAAAAAAATAACTCAATTTTAGAATTTTACAAAGAGGTCTACTATCATCTCTCTTTAATTTTAAATAAATTATCATCTCTCGAAATGAGCCAAGAATCATTGAACATAATGACTCAAGCTTATAGAGACACGGCGTTAGATACTTTTATTCGAGGTTTAAAAGGTGATCTACCAAGACTCCCCAGTATGCAGGAACCTATCGATTTACCACAAGCTTTACATTTGTGCCTTAAATAAGATAATGTTCACTATTTACAACTTGCTGATAAATATTTAGTAATAATCCTTAAATAAAAATAAATTAAAATACAAAACAATAATGTTATCAGACCTTCAGTCCTTGAAAATGGCTCAGCCGCCAATAATAATAGTTTTGATTTTGTGCAACTAAGAGATATTGTTTCTGAGATAATTAGAAACGAAAATCAATCAATAATTAATCAACTTACACATCCCGGTTCGGACAATTGCCTTGAAAATGATCAAACAATTGATTTGACTAATGCAAATTTAAATGACATGGACAGAATCCCAGACGTTGTAAAAAGTCTTAGGGAATTCTCCGGTAATCCAGCAGAATACGGCTCGTGGAAAAAAGTGTCGACAGAATCCTTAAAATTAATGAAAATTTGAAAAGAAAACCAAAATATTATGGTATCTTTAGTGTCATTCGTAACAAAATTGTTGGTAGTGCAGATATTGAACTAGAGTCTTACAATACTCCTCTCAATTGGGACAGAATTTCAAAATGTCTTGCACTTCACTATGCAGATAAACGTGACTTGGTACTTTAGATTAGAATATCAGATGACCACATTGATCCAAAAAAATAACTCAATTTTAGAATTTTACAAAGAGGTCTACTATCATCTCTCTTTAATTTTAAATAAATTATCATCTCTCGAAATGAGCCAAGAATCATTGAACATAATGACTCAAGCTTACACGGCGTTAGATACTTTTATTCGAGGTTTAAAAGGTGATCTACCAAGACTCCCCAGTATGCAGGAACCTATCGATTTACCACAAGCTTTACATTTGTGCCTTATAAGATAATGTTCACTATTTACAACTTGCTGATAAATATTTAGTAATAATCCTTAAATAAAAATAAATTAAAATACAAAACAATAATGTTATCAGACCTTCAGTCCTTGAAAATGGCTCAGCCGCCAATAATAATAGTTTTGATTTTATGCAACTAAGAGATATTGTTTCTGAGATAACTAGAAACGAAAATCAATCAATAATTAATCAAATTACACATCCCGGTTCGGACAATTGCCTTGAACATGATCTAACAATTGATTTGACCAATGCAAATTTAAATGACATGGACAGAATCCCAGACGTTGTAAAGAGTCTTAGCGAATTCTCCGGTAATCCAGCAGAATACGGCTCTTGGAAAAAAGTGTCGACAGAATCCTTAAAATTAATGAAAATTTGAAAGGAAACCCAAAATATTGTGGTATCCTTAGTTAGTGTCATTCGTAAGAAAATTGTTGGTAGTGCAGATATTGCACTAGAGTCTTACAATACTCCTCTCAATTGGGACAGAATTTCAAAATGTCTTGCACTTCACTATGCAGACAAACGTGACTAAGGTACTTTAGATTAGAATATCAGATGACCACATTGATCCAAAAAAATAACTCAATTTTAGAATTTTACAAAGAGGTCTACTATCATCTCTCTTTAATTTTAAATAAATTATCATCTCTCGAAATGAGCCAAGAATCATTGAACATAATGACTCAAGCTTATAGAGACACGGCGTTAGATACTTTTATTCGAGGTTTAAAAGGTGATCTACCAAGACTCCCCAGTATGCAGGAACCTATCGATTTACCACAAGCTTTACATTTGTGCCTTATAAGATAATGTTCACTATTTACAACTTGCTGATAAATATTTAGTAATAATCCTTAAATAAAAATAAATTAAAATACAAAACAATAATGTTATCAGACCTTCAGTCCTTGACAATGGCTCAGCCCCCAATAATAATAGTTTTGATTTTGTGCAACTAAGAGATATTGTTTCTGAGATAATTAGAAACGAAAATCAATCAATAATTAATCAACTTACACATCCCGGTTCGGACAATTGCCTTGAACATGATCTAACAATTGATTTGACTAATGCAAATTTAAATGACATGGACAGAATCCCAGACGTCGTAAAAAGTCTTAGGGAATTCTCCGGTAATCCAGCAGAATACGGCTCGTGGAAAAAAAGTGTCGACAGAATCCTTAAAATTAATGAAAATTTGAAAGGAAACCCAAAATATTGTGGTATCCTTAGTTAGTGTCATTCGTAAGAAAATTGTTGGTAGTGCAGATATTGCACTAGAGTCTTACAAAACTCCTCTCAATTGGGACAGAATTTCAAAATGTCTTGCACTTCACTATGCAGACAAACGTGACTTAGGTACTTTAGATTAGAATATCAGATGACCACATTGATCCAAAAAAATAACTCAATTTTAGAATTTTACAAAGAGGTCTACTATCATCTCTCTTTAATTTTAAATAAATTATCATCTCTCGAAATGAGCCAAGAATCATTGAACATAATGACTCAAGCTTATAGAGACACGGCGTTAGATACTTTTATTCGAGGTTTAAAAGGTGATCTACCAAGACTCCCCAGTATGCAGAAACCTATCGATTTACCACAAGCTTTACATTTGTGCCTTATAAGATAATGTTCACTATTTACAACTTGCTGATAAATATTTAGTAATAATCCTTAAATAAAAATAAATTAAAATACAAAACAATAATGTTATCAGACCTTCAGTCCTTGACAATGGCTCAGCCCCCAATAATAATAGTTTTGATTTTGTGCAACTAAGAGATATTGTTTCTGAGATAATTAGAAACGAAAATCAATCAATAATTAATCAACTTACACATCCCGGTTCGGACAATTGCCTTGAACATGATCTAACAATTGATTTGACTAATGCAAATTTAAATGACATGGACAGAATCCCAGACGTCGTAAAAAGTCTTAGGGAATTCTCCGGTAATCCAGCAGAATACGGCTCGTGGAAAAAAAGTGTCGACAGAATTCTTAAAATTAATGAAAATTTGAAAGGAGAACCAAAATATTATGGTATCCTTAGTGTCATTCGTAACAAAATTGTTGGTAGTGCAGATATTGCACTAGAGTCTTACAATACTCCTCTCAATTGGGACAGAATTTCAAAATGTCTTGCACTTCACTATGCAGATAAACGTGACTTAGGTACTTTAGATTAGAATATCAGATGACCACATTGATCCAAAAAAATAACTCAGTTTTAGAATTTTACATGAAGTGCAAGACATTTTGAAATTCTGTCCCAATTGAGAGGAGTATTGTAAGACTCTAGTGCAATAAGGAGGTCTACTATCATCTCTTTAATTTTAAATAACTTATCATCTCTCGAATTGAGCCAAGTATCATTGAACGTAATGACTCAAGCTTATAGAGACAAGGCGCTAGATACTTTTATTCGAGGTTTAAAAGGTGATCTACCAAGACTCCCCAGTATGAAGGAACCTATCGATTTACCACAAGCTTTACATTTGTGCCTTAAATTAGATATTGTTCACTATCGCATCCAGAACAGTCATGGCAATATTCGCAGTTCAAATTCTTCATTACCACCCCCTATTAAAATTAAATAAAGATATTCAAATAAGTAATTGAACAATTACAACTTGATGAAAATAAATTAAATAAAACTAAATGTAAACGTTATCATTACTAGAGACGGACCAAAAAAGTCAAAATTTCAATTAATAAAGTCATCATCGAAATTTTTATTAAAATTTTATCAGGAAAAGTTAACTTTATACTAAAAATTTAATTTAAATATAATTTTCAAGTTTAGAAAATTATAGCTATTTACAAAATAAATTTTAATAAATAAATAAAATTTTGAAAAAAAAATTTCAACATTGAAATATTGTATGATCCATATCCATTAAATGTCAATAAAATAGTTAAAAGAAATTATTTTTAACTGTTTGAATAAATATTAAGTAATAATCCTTAAATAAAAATAAATTAAAATGCAAAACAATAATGCTATCAGACCTTCAGTCCTTGAAAATGGCTCAGCCCCCAATAATAATAGTTTTGATTTTGTGGAACTAAGAGATATTGTTTCTGAGATAACTAGAAACGAAAATCAATCAATAATTAATCAACTTACACATCCCGGTTCGGACAATTGCCTTGAAAATGATCAAACAATTGATTTGACTAATGCAAATTTAAATGACATGGACAGAATCCCAGACGTCGTAAAAAGTCTTAGGGAATTCTCCGGTAATCCAGCAGAATACGGCTCGTGGAAAAAAAGTGTCGACAGAATCCTTAAAATTAATGAAAATTTGAAAGGAAACCCAAAATATTATGGTATCCTTAGTGTCATTCGTAACAAAATTGTTAGTAGTGCAGATATTGCACTAGAGTCTTACAATATTCCTCTTAATTGGGACAGAATTTCAAAATGTCTTGCACTTCACTATGCAGACAAACGTGACTTAGGTACTTTAGATTAGAATATCAGATGACCACATTGATCCAAAAAAATAACTCAATTTTAGAATTTTACAAAGAGGTCTACTATCATCTCTCTTTAATTTTAAATAAATTATCATCTCTCGAAATGAGCCAAGAATCATTGAACATAATGACTCAAGCTTATAGAGACACGGCGTTAGATACTTTTATTCGAGGTTTAAAAGGTGATCTACCAAGACTCCCCAGTATGCAGGAACCTATCGATTTACCACAAGCTTTACATTTGTGCCTTAAATAAGATAATGTTCACTATTTACAACTTGCTGATAAATATTTAGTAATAATCCTTAAATAAAAATAAATTAAAATACAAAACAATAATGTTATCAGACCTTCAGTCCTTGAAAATGGCTCAGCCGCCAATAATAATAGTTTTGATTTTGTGCAACTAAGAGATATTGTTTCTGAGATAATTAGAAACGAAAATCAATCAATAATTAATCAACTTACACATCCCGGTTCGGACAATTGCCTTGAAAATGATCAAACAATTGATTTGACTAATGCAAATTTAAATGACATGGACAGAATCCCAGACGTTGTAAAAAGTCTTAGGGAATTCTCCGGTAATCCAGCAGAATACGGCTCGTGGAAAAAAGTGTCGACAGAATCCTTAAAATTAATGAAAATTTGAAAAGAAAACCAAAATATTATGGTATCTTTAGTGTAATTCGTAATAAAATTGTTGGTAGTGCAGATATTGAACTAGAGTCTTACAATACTCCTCTCAATTGGGACAGAATTTCAAAATGTCTTGCACTTCACTATGCAGATAAACGTGACCTAGGTACTTTAGATTAGAATATCAGATGACCACATTGATCCAAAAAAATAACTCAATTTTAGAATTTTACAAAGAGGTCTACTATCATCTCTCTTTAATTTTAAATAAATTATCATCTCTCGAAATGAGACAAGAATCATTGAACGTAATGAATCAAGCTTAAAGAGACAATGCGTTAGATACTTTTATTCGAGGTTTAAAAGGTGATCTGCCAAGACTCCTCAGTATGAAGGAACCTATCGATTTACCACACGCGTTACATTTGTACCTTAAATTAGATAATGTTCACTATCGCATCCAGCACAGTCATGGCAATATTCGCAGTTCAAATTCTTCATTACCACCCCCTATTAAAATTATAGAAAGATATTCAAATAAGTAATTGAGCATTTACAATTTGCTGATAAATATTTAGTAATAATCCTTAAATAAAAATAATTTAAAATGCAAAACAATAATGTTATCAGACCTTCAGTCCTTGAAAATGGCTCAGCGCCCAATAATAATAGTTTTGATTTTGTGCAACTAAGAGATATTGTTTCTGAGATAATTAGAAACGAAGATCAATCAATAATTAATCAACTTACACATCCCGGTTCGCACAATTGCCTTGAAAATGATCAACCAATATGATTTGACTAATGCAAATTTAAATGACATGGACAGAATCCCAGACGTTGTAAAAAGTCTTAGGGAATTCTCCGGTAATCCAGCAGAATACGGCTCGTGGAAAAAAGTGTCGACAGAATCCTTAAAATTAATGAAAATTTGAAAGGAAACCCAAAATATTATGGTATCCTTAGTGTCATTCGTAACAAAATTGTTGGTAGTGCAGATATTGAACTAGAGTCTTACAATACTCCTCTCAATTGGGACAGAATTTCAAAATGTCTTGCACTTCACTATGCAGATAAACGTGACTTAGGTACTTTAGATTAGAATATCAGATGACCACATTGATCCAAAAAAATAACTCAATTTTAGAATTTTACAAAGAGGTCTACTATCATCTCTCTTTAATTTTAAATAAATTATCATCTCTCGAAATGAGCCAAGATTCATTGAACATAATGAATCAAGCTTATAGAGACACGGCGTTAGATACTTTTATTCGAGGTTTAAACGGTGATCTACCAAGACTCCCCAGTATGCAGGAACCTATCGATTTACCACAAGCTTTACATTTGTGCCTTAAATAAGATAATGTTCACTATTTACAACTTGCTGATAAATATTTAGTAATAATCCTTAAATAAAAATAAATTAAAATACAAAACAATAATGTTATCAGACCTTCAGTCCTTGAAAATGGCTCAGCCGCCAATAATAATAGTTTTGATTTTGTGCAACTAAGAGATATTGTTTCTGAGATAATTAGAAACGAAAATCAATCAATAATTAATCAACTTACACATCCCGGTTCGGACAATTGCCTTGAAAATGATCAAACAATTGATTTGACCAATGCAAATTTAAATGACATGGACAGAATCCCAGACGTTGTAAAAAGTCTTAGGGAATTCTCCGGTAATCCAGCAGAATACGGCTCTTGGAAAAAAGTGTCGACAGAATCCGTAAAATTAATGAAAATTTGAAAGGAAACCCAAAATATTGTGGTATCCTTAGTTAGTGTCATTCGTAAGAAAATTGTTGGTAGTGCAGATATTGCACTAGAGTCTTACAATACTCCTCTCAATTGGGATAGAATTTCAAAATGTCTTGCACTTCACTATGCAGATAAACGTGACTTAGGTACTTTAGATTAGAATATCAGATGACCACATTGATCCAAAAAAATAACTCAATTTTAGAATTTTACAAAGAGGTCTACTATCATCTCTCTTTAATTTTAAATAAATTATCATCTCTCGAAATGAGCCAAGAATCATTGAACATAATGACTCAAGCTTATAGAGACACGGCGTTAGATACTTTTATTCGAGGTTTAAAAGGTGATCTACCAAGACTCCCCAGTATGCAGGAACCTATCGATTTACCACAAGCTTTACATTTGTGCCTTATAAGATAATGTTCACTATTTACAACTTGCTGATAAATATTTAGTAATAATCCTTAAATAAAAATAAATTAAAATACAAAACAATAATGTTATCAGACCTTCAGTCCTTGAAAATGGCTCAGCCGCCAATAAAAATAGTTTTGATTTTATGCAACTAAGAGATATTGTTTCTGAGATAATTAGAAACGAAAATCAATCAATAATTAATCAACTTACACATCCCGGTTCTGACAATTGCCTTGAAAATGATCAAACAATTGATTTGACCAATGCAAATTTAAATGACATGGACAGAATCCCAGACGTTGTAAAAAGTCTTAGGGAATTCTCCGGTAATCCAGCAGAATACGGCTCTTGGAAAAAAGTGTCGACAGAATCCGTAAAATTAATGAAAATTTGAAAGGAAACCCAAAATATTGTGGTATCCTTAGTTAGTGTCATTCGTAAGAAAATTGTTGGTAGTGCAGATATTGCACTAGAGTCTTACAATACTCCTCTCAATTGGGATAGAATTTCAAAATGTCTTGCACTTCACTATGCAGATAAACGTGACTTAGGTACTTTAGATTAGAATATCAGATGACCACATTGATCCAAAAAAATAACTCAATTTTAGAATTTTACAAAGAGGTCTACTATCATCTCTCTTTAATTTTAAATAAATTATCATCTCTCGAAATGAGCCAAGAATCATTGAACATAATGACTCAAGCTTATAGAGACACGGCGTTAGATACTTTTATTCGAGGTTTAAAAGGTGATCTACCAAGACTCCCCAGTATGAAGGAACCTATCGATTTACCACAAGCTTTACATTTGTGCCTTAAATTAGATAATGTTCACTATCGCATCCAGAACAGTCATGGCAATATTCGCAGTTCAAATTCTTCATTACCACCCCCTATTAAAATTAAATAAAGATATTCAAATAAGTAATTGAACAATTACAACTTGCTGAAAATAAATTAAATAAAACTAAATGTAAACGTTATCATTACTAGAGAAGGACCTAAAAATTCAAAATATCAATTAATAAAGTCATCATCGAAATTTTTATTAAAATTTTATCAGGAAAAGTTAACTTTATACTAAAAATTTAATTTAAATATAATTTTCAAGTTTAGAAAATTATAGCTATTTACAAAATAAATTTTAATAAATAAATAAAATTTTGAAAAAAAAATTTCAACATTGAAATATTGTATGATCCATATCCATTAAATGTCAATAAAATAGTTAAAAGAAATTATTTTTAACTGTTTGAATAAATATTAAGTAATAATCCTTAAATAAAAATAAATTAAAATGCAAAACAATAATGCTATCAGACCTTCAGTCCTTGAAAATGGCTCAGCCCCCAATAATAATAGTTTTGATTTTGTGGAACTAAGAGATATTGTTTCTGAGATAACTAGAAACGAAAATCAATCAATAATTAATCAACTTACACATCCCGGTTCGGACAATTGCCTTGAAAATGATCAAACAATTGATTTGACTAATGCAAATTTAAATGACATGGACAGAATCCCAGACGTCGTAAAAAGTCTTAGGGAATTCTCCGGTAATCCAGCAGAATACGGCTCGTGGAAAAAAAGTGTCGACAGAATCCTTAAAATTAATGAAAATTTGAAAGGAAACCCAAAATATTATGGTATCCTTAGTGTCATTCGTAACAAAATTGTTGGTAGTGCAGATATTGCACTAGATATTGCACTAGAGTCTTACAATACTCCTCTTAATTGGGACAGAATTTCAAAATGTCTTGCACTTCACTATGCAGACAAACGTGACTTAGGTACTTTAGATTAGAATATCAGATGACCACATTGATCCAAAAAAATAACTCAATTTTAGAATTTTACAAAGAGGTCTACTATCATCTCTCTTTAATTTTAAATAAATTATCATCTCTCGAAATGAGCCAAGAATCATTGAACATAATGACTCAAGCTTATAGAGACACGGCGTTAGATACTTTTATTCGAGGTTTAAAAGGTGATCTACCAAGACTCCCCAGTATGCAGGAACCTATCGATTTACCACAAGCTTTACATTTGTGCCTTAAATAAGATAATGTTCACTATTTACAACTTGCTGATAAATATTTAGTAATAATCCTTAAATAAAAATAAATTAAAATGCAAAACAATAATGCTATCAGACCTTCAGTCCTTGAAAATGGCTCAGCCCCCAATAATAATAGTTTTGATTTTGTGGAACTAAGAGATATTGTTTCTGAGATAACTAGAAACGAAAATCAATCAATAATTAATCAACTTACACATCCCGGTTCGGACAATTGCCTTGAAAATGATCAAACAATTGATTTGACTAATGCAAATTTAAATGACATGGACAGAATCCCAGACGTTGTAAAAAGTCTTAGGGAATTCTCCGGTAATCCAGCAGAATACGGCTCGTGGAAAAAAGTGTCGACAGAATCCTTAAAATTAATGAAAATTTGAAAAGAAAACCAAAATATTATGGTATCTTTAGTGTCATTCGTAACAAAATTGTTGGTAGTGCAGATATTGAACTAGAGTCTTACAATACTCCTCTCAATTGGGACAGAATTTCAAAATGTCTTGCACTTCACTATGCAGATAAACGTGACTTAGGTACTTTAGATTAGAATATCAGATGACCACATTGATCCAAAAAAATAACTCAATTTTAGAATTTTACAAAGAGGTCTACTATCATCTCTCTTTAATTTTAAATAAATCATCATCTCTCGAAATGAGCCAAGAATCATTGAACATAATGACTCAAGCTTACACGGCGTTAGATACTTTTATTCGAGGTTTAAAAGGTGATCTACCAAGACTCCCCAGTATGCAGGAACCTATCGATTTACCACAAGCTTTACATTTGTGCCTTATAAGATAATGTTCACTATTTACAACTTGCTGATAAATATTTAGTAATAATCCTTAAATAAAAATAAATTAAAATACAAAACAATAATGTTATCAGACCTTCAGTCCTTGAAAATGGCTCAGCCGCCAATAATAATAGTTTTGATTTTATGCAACTAAGAGATATTGTTTCTGAGATAATTAGAAACGAAAATCAATCAATAATTAATCAACTTACACATCCCGGTTCGGACAATTGCCTTGAAAATGATCAAACAATTGATTTGACCAATGCAAATTTAAATGACATGGACAGAATCCCAGACGTTGTAAAGAGTCTTAGCGAATTCTCCGGTAATCCAGCAGAATACGGCTCTTGGAAAAAAGTGTCGACAGAATCCTTAAAATTAATGAAAATTTGAAAGGAAACCCAAAATATTGTGGTATCCTTAGTTAGTGTCATTCGTAAGAAAATTGTTGGTAGTGCAGATATTGCACTAGAGTCTTACAATACTCCTCTCAATTGGGACAGAATTTCAAAATGTCTTGCACTTCACTATGCAGACAAACGTGACTTAGGTACTTTAGATTAGAATATCAGATGACCACATTGATCCAAAAAAATAACTCAATTTTAGAATTTTACAAAGAGGTCTACTATCATCTCTCTTTAATTTTAAATAAATTATCATCTCTCGAAATGAGCCAAGAATCATTGAACATAATGACTCAAGCTTATAGAGACACGGCGTTAGATACTTTTATTCGAGGTTTAAAAGGTGATCTACCAAGACTCCCCAGTATGCAGGAACCTATCGATTTACCACAAGCTTTACATTTGTGCCTTATAAGATAATGTTCACTATTTACAACTTGCTGATAAATATTTAGTAATAATCCTTAAATAAAAATAAATTAAAATACAAAACAATAATGTTATCAGACCTTCAGTCCTTGACAATGGCTCAGCCCCCAATAATAATAGTTTTGATTTTGTGCAACTAAGAGATATTGTTTCTGAGATAATTAGAAACGAAAATCAATCAATAATTAATCAACTTACACATCCCGGTTCGGACAATTGCCTTGAACATGATCTAACAATTGATTTGACTAATGCAAATTTAAATGACATGGACAGAATCCCAGACGTCGTAAAAAGTCTTAGGGAATTCTCCGGTAATCCAGCAGAATACGGCTCGTGGAAAAAAAGTGTCGACAGAATTCTTAAAATTAATGAAAATTTGAAAGGAGAACCAAAATATTATGGTATCCTTAGTGTCATTCGTAACAAAATTGTTGGTAGTGCAGATATTGCACTAGAGTCTTACAATACTCCTCTCAATTGGGACAGAATTTCAAAATGTCTTGCACTTCACTATGCAGATAAACGTGACTTAGGTACTTTAGATTAGAATATCAGATGACCACATTGATCCAAAAAAATAACTCAATTTTAGAATATTACAAAGAGATCTACTATCATCTCTCTTTAATTTTAAATAAATTATCATCTCTCGAAATGAGCCAAGAATCATTGAACATAATGACTCAAGCTTATAGAGACACGGCGGTAGATACTTTTATTCGAGGTTTAAAAGGTGATCTACCAAGACTCCCCAGTATGCAGGAACCTATCGATTTACCACAAGCTTTACATTTGTGCCTTATAAGATAATGTTCACTATTTACAACTTGCTGATAAATATTTAGTAATAATCCTTAAATAAAAATAAATTAAAATACAAAACAATAATGTTATCAGACCTTCAGTCCTTGAAAATGGCTCAGCCGCCAATAATAATAGTTTTGATTTTATGCAACTAAGAGATTGTTTCTGAGATAATTAGAAACGAAAATCAATCAATAATTAATCAACTTACACATCCCGGTTCGGACAATTGCCTTGAAAATGATCAAACAATTGATTTGACCAATGCAAATTTAAATGACATGGACAGAATCCCAGACGTTGTAAAGAGTCTTAGCGAATTCTCCGGTAATCCAGCAGAATACGGCTCTTGGAAAAAAGTGTCGACAGAATCCTTAAAATTAATGAAAATTTGAAAGGAAACCCAAAATATTGTGGTATCCTTAGTTAGTGTCATTCGTAAGAAAATTGTTGGTAGTGCAGATATTGCACTAGAGTCTTACAAAACTCCTCTCAATTGGGACAGAATTTCAAAATGTCTTGCACTTCACTATGCAGACAAACGTGACTTAGGTACTTTAGATTAGAATATCAGATGACCACATTGATCCAAAAAAATAACTCAATTTTAGAATTTTACAAAGAGGTCTACTATCATCTCTCTTTAATTTTAAATAAATTATCATCTCTCGAAATGAGCCAAGAATCATTGAACATAATGACTCAAGCTTATAGAGACACGGCGTTAGATACTTTTATTCGAGGTTTAAAAGGTGATCTACCAAGACTCCCCAGTATGCAGAAACCTATCGATTTACCACAAGCTTTACATTTGTGCCTTATAAGATAATGTTCACTATTTACAACTTGCTGATAAATATTTAGTAATAATCCTTAAATAAAAATAAATTAAAATACAAAACAATAATGTTATCAGACCTTCAGTCCTTGACAATGGCTCAGCCCCCAATAATAATAGTTTTGATTTTGTGCAACTAAGAGATATTGTTTCTGAGATAATTAGAAACGAAAATCAATCAATAATTAATCAACTTACACATCCCGGTTCGGACAATTGCCTTGAACATGATCTAACAATTGATTTGACTAATGCAAATTTAAATGACATGGACAGAATCCCAGACGTCGTAAAAAGTCTTAGGGAATTCTCCGGTAATCCAGCAGAATACGGCTCGTGGAAAAAAAGTGTCGACAGAATTCTTAAAATTAATGAAAATTTGAAAGGAGAACCAAAATATTATGGTATCCTCAGTGTCATTCGTAACAAAATTGTTGGTAGTGCAGATATTGCACTAGAGTCTTACAATACTCCTCTCAATTGGGACAGAATTTCAAAATGTCTTGCACTTCACTATGCAGATAAACGTGACTTAGGTACTTTAGATTAGAATATCAGATGACCACATTCATCCAAAAAAATAACTCAGTTTTAGAATTTTACATGAAGTGCAAGACATTTTGAAATTCTGTCCCAATTGAGAGGAGTATTGTAAGACTCTAGTGCAATAAGGAGGTCTACTATCATCTCTTTAATTTTAAATAACTTATCATCTCTCGAATTGAGCCAAGTATCATTGAACGTAATGACTCAAGCTTATAGAGACAAGGCGCTAGATACTTTTATTCGAGGTTTAAAAGGTGATCTACCAAGACTCCCCAGTATGAAGGAACCTATCGATTTACCACAAGCTTTACATTTGTGCCTTAAATTAGATATTGTTCACTATCGCATCCAGAACAGTCATGGCAATATTCGCAGTTCAAATTCTTCATTACCACCCCCTATTAAAATTAAATAAAGATATTCAAATAAGTAATTGAACAATTACAACTTGATGAAAATAAATTAAATAAAACTAAATGTAAACGTTATCATTACTAGAGAAGGACCAAAAAAGTCAAAATTTCAATTAATAAAGTCATCATCGAAATTTTTATTAAAATTTTATCAGGAAAAGTTAACTTTATACTAAAAATTTAATTTAAATATAATTTTCAAGTTTAGAAAATTATAACTATTTACAAAATAAATTTTAATAAATAAATAAAATTTTGAAAAAAAAATTTCAACATTGAAATATTGTATGATCCATATCCATTAAATGTCAATAAAATAGTTAAAAGAAATTATTTTTAACTGTTTGAATAAATATTAAGTAATAATCCTTAAATAAAAATAAATTAAAATGCAAAACAATAATGCTATCAGACCTTCAGTCCTTGAAAATGGCTCAGCCCCCAATAATAATAGTTTTGATTTTGTGGAACTAAGAGATATTGTTTCTGAGATAACTAGAAACGAAAATCAATCAATAATTAATCAACTTACACATCCCGGTTCGGACAATTGCCTTGAAAATGATCAAACAATTGATTTGACTAATGCAAATTTAAATGACATGGACAGAATCCCAGACGTCGTAAAAAGTCTTAGGGAATTCTCCGGTAATCCAGCAGAATACGGCTCGTGGAAAAAAAGTGTCGACAGAATCCTTAAAATTAATGAAAATTTGAAAGGAAACCCAAAATATTATGGTATCCTTAGTGTCATTCGTAACAAAATTGTTAGTAGTGCAGATATTGCACTAGAGTCTTACAATATTCCTCTTAATTGGGACAGAATTTCAAAATGTCTTGCACTTCACTATGCAGACAAACGTGACTTAGGTACTTTAGATTAGAATATCAGATGACCACATTGATCCAAAAAAATAACTCAATTTTAGAATTTTACAAAGAGGTCTACTATCATCTCTCTTTAATTTTAAATAAATTATCATCTCTCGAAATGAGCCAAGAATCATTGAACATAATGACTCAAGCTTATAGAGACACGGCGTTAGATACTTTTATTCGAGGTTTAAAAGGTGATCTACCAAGACTCCCCAGTATGCAGGAACCTATCGATTTACCACAAGCTTTACATTTGTGCCTTAAATAAGATAATGTTCACTATTTACAACTTGCTGATAAATATTTAGTAATAATCCTTAAATAAAAATAAATTAAAATACAAAACAATAATGTTATCAGACCTTCAGTCCTTGAAAATGGCTCAGCCGCCAATAATAATAGTTTTGATTTTGTGCAACTAAGAGATATTGTTTCTGAGATAATTAGAAACGAAAATCAATCAATAATTAATCAACTTACACATCCCGGTTCGGACAATTGCCTTGAAAATGATCAAACAATTGATTTGACTAATGCAAATTTAAATGACATGGACAGAATCCCAGACGTTGTAAAAAGTCTTAGGGAATTCTCCGGTAATCCAGCAGAATACGGCTCGTGGAAAAAAGTGTCGACAGAATCCTTAAAATTAATGAAAATTTGAAAAGAAAACCAAAATATTATGGTATCCTTAGTGTCATTCGTAATAAAATTGTTGGTAGTGCAGATATTGAACTAGAGTCTTACAATACTCCTCTCAATTGGGACAGAATTTCAAAATGTCTTGCACTTCACTATGCAGATAAACGTGACCTAGGTACTTTAGATTAGAATATCAGATGACCACATTGATCCAAAAAAATAACTCAATTTTAGAATTTTACAAAGAGGTCTACTATCATCTCTCTTTAATTTTAAATAAATTATCATCTCTCGAAATGAGACAAGAATCATTGAACGTAATGAATCAAGCTTAAAGAGACAATGCGTTAGATACTTTTATTCGAGGTTTAAAAGGTGATCTGCCAAGACTCCTCAGTATGAAGGAACCTATCGATTTACCACACGCGTTACATTTGTACCTTAAATTAGATAATGTTCACTATCGCATCCAGCACAGTCATGGCAATATTCGCAGTTCAAATTCTTCATTACCACCCCCTATTAAAATTATAGAAAGATATTCAAATAAGTAATTGAGCATTTACAATTTGCTGATAAATATTTAGTAATAATCCTTAAATAAAAATAATTTAAAATGCAAAACAATAATGTTATCAGACCTTCAGTCCTTGAAAATGGCTCAGCGCCCAATAATAATAGTTTTGATTTTGTGCAACTAAGAGATATTGTTTCTGAGATAATTAGAAACGAAGATCAATCAATAATTAATCAACTTACACATCCCGGTTCGCACAATTGCCTTGAAAATGATCAACCAATATGATTTGACTAATGCAAATTTAAATGACATGGACAGAATCCCAGACGTTGTAAAAAGTCTTAGGGAATTCTCCGGTAATCCAGCAGAATACGGCTCGTGGAAAAAAGTGTCGACAGAATCCTTAAAATTAATGAAAATTTGAAAGGAAACCCAAAATATTATGGTATCCTTAGTGTCATTCGTAACAAAATTGTTGGTAGTGCAGATATTGAACTAGAGTCTTACAATACTCCTCTCAATTGGGACAGAATTTCAAAATGTCTTGCACTTCACTATGCAGATAAACGTGACTTAGGTACTTTAGATTAGAATATCAGATGACCACATTGATCCAAAAAAATAACTCAATTTTAGAATTTTACAAAGAGGTCTACTATCATCTCTCTTTAATTTTAAATAAATTATCATCTCTCGAAATGAGCCAAGATTCATTGAACATAATGAATCAAGCTTATAGAGACACGGCGTTAGATACTTTTATTCGAGGTTTAAACGGTGATCTACCAAGACTCCCCAGTATGCAGGAACCTATCGATTTACCACAAGCTTTACATTTGTGACTTAAATAAGATAATGTTCACTATTTACAACTTGCTGATAAATATTTAGTAATAATCCTTAAATAAAAATAAATTAAAATACAAAACAATAATGTTATCAGACCTTCAGTCCTTGAAAATGGCTCAGCCGCCAATAATAATAGTTTTGATTTTGTGCAACTAAGAGATATTGTTTCTGAGATAATTAGAAACGAAAATCAATCAATAATTAATCAACTTACACATCCCGGTTCGGACAATTGCCTTGAAAATGATCAAACAATTGATTTGACCAATGCAAATTTAAATGACATGGACAGAATCCCAGACGTTGTAAAAAGTCTTAGGGAATTCTCCGGTAATCCAGCAGAATACGGCTCTTGGAAAAAAGTGTCGACAGAATCCGTAAAATTAATGAAAATTTGAAAGGAAACCCAAAATATTGTGGTATCCTTAGTTAGTGTCATTCGTAAGAAAATTGTTGGTAGTGCAGATATTGCACTAGAGTCTTACAATACTCCTCTCAATTGGGATAGAATTTCAAAATGTCTTGCACTTCACTATGCAGATAAACGTGACTTAGGTACTTTAGATTAGAATATCAGATGACCACATTGATCCAAAAAAATAACTCAATTTTAGAATTTTACAAAGAGGTCTACTATCATCTCTCTTTAATTTTAAATAAATTATCATCTCTCGAAATGAGCCAAGAATCATTGAACATAATGACTCAAGCTTATAGAGACACGGCGTTAGATACTTTTATTCGAGGTTTAAAAGGTGATCTACCAAGACTCCCCAGTATGCAGGAACCTATCGATTTACCACAAGCTTTACATTTGTGCCTTATAAGATAATGTTCACTATTTACAACTTGCTGATAAATATTTAGTAATAATCCTTAAATAAAAATAAATTAAAATACAAAACAATAATGTTATCAGACCTTCAGTCCTTGAAAATGGCTCAGCCGCCAATAATAATAGTTTTGATTTTATGCAACTAAGAGATATTGTTTCTGAGATAATTAGAAACGAAAATCAATCAATAATTAATCAACTTACACATCCCGGTTCTGACAATTGCCTTGAAAATGATCAAACAATTGATTTGACCAATGCAAATTTAAATGACATGGACAGAATCCCAGACGTCGTAAAGAGTCTTAGGGAATTCTCCGGTAATCCAGCAGAATACGGCTCTTGGAAAAAAGTGTCGACAGAATCCTTAAAATTAATGAAAATTTGAAAGGAAACCCAAAATATTGTGGTATCCTTAGTTAGTGTCATTCGTAAGAAAATTGATGGTAGTGCAGATATTGCACTAGAGTCTTACAATACTCCTCTCAATTGGGACAGAATTTCAAAATGTCTTGCACTTCACTATGCAGATAAACGTGACTTATGTACTTTAGATTAGAATATCAGATGACCACATTGATCCAAAAAAATAACGCAATTTTAGAATTTTACAAAGAGGTCTACTATCATCTCTCTTTAATTTTAAATAACTTATCATCTCTCGAATTGAGCCAAGAATCATTGAACGTAATGACTCAAGCTTATAGAGACAAGGCGCTAGATACTTTTATTCGAGGTTTAAAAGGTGATCTACCAAGACTCCCCAGTATGAAGGAACCTATCGATTTACCACAAGCTTTACATTTGTGCCTTAAATTAGATAATGTTCACTATCGCATCCAGAACAGTCATGGCAATATTCGCAGTTCAAATTCTTCATTACCACCCCCTATTAAAATTAAATAAAGATATTCAAATAAGTAATTGAACAATTACAACTTGCTGAAAATAAATTAAATAAAACTAAATGTAAACGTTATCATTACTAGAGAAGGACCTAAAAATTCAAAATATCAATTAATAAAGTCATCATCGAAATTTTTATTAAAATTTTATCAGGAAAAGTTAACTTTATACTAAAAATTTAATTTAAATATAATTTTCAAGTTTAGAAAATTATAGCTATTTACAAAATAAATTTTAATAAATAAATAAAATTTTGAAAAAAAAATTTCAACATTGAAATATTGTATGATCCATATCCATTAAATGTCAATAAAATAGTTAAAAGAAATTATTTTTAACTGTTTGAATAAATATTAAGTAATAATCCTTAAATAAAAATAAATTAAAATGCAAAACAATAATGCTATCAGACCTTCAGTCCTTGAAAATGGCTCAGCCCCCAATAATAATAGTTTTGATTTTGTGGAACTAAGAGATATTGTTTCTGAGATAACTAGAAACGAAAATCAATCAATAATTAATCAACTTACACATCCCGGTTCGGACAATTGCCTTGAAAATGATCAAACAATTGATTTGACTAATGCAAATTTAAATGACATGGACAGAATCCCAGACGTCGTAAAAAGTCTTAGGGAATTCTCCGGTAATCCAGCAGAATACGGCTCGTGGAAAAAAAGTGTCGACAGAATCCTTAAAATTAATGAAAATTTGAAAGGAAACCCAAAATATTATGGTATCCTTAGTGTCATTCGTAACAAAATTGTTGGTAGTGCAGATATTGCACTAGATATTGCACTAGAGTCTTACAATACTCCTCTTAATTGGGACAGAATTTCAAAATGTCTTGCACTTCACTATGCAGACAAACGTGACTTAGGTACTTTAGATTAGAATATCAGATGACCACATTGATCCAAAAAAATAACTCAATTTTAGAATTTTACAAAGAGGTCTACTATCATCTCTCTTTAATTTTAAATAAATTATCATCTCTCGAAATGAGCCAAGAATCATTGAACATAATGACTCAAGCTTATAGAGACACGGCGTTAGATACTTTTATTCGAGGTTTAAAAGGTGATCTACCAAGACTCCCCAGTATGCAGGAACCTATCGATTTACCACAAGCTTTACATTTGTGCCTTAAATAAGATAATGTTCACTATTTACAACTTGCTGATAAATATTTAGTAATAATCCTTAAATAAAAATAAATTAAAATACAAAACAATAATGTTATCAGACCTTCAGTCCTTGAAAATGGCTCAGCCGCCAATAATAATAGTTTTGATTTTGTGCAACTAAGAGATATTGTTTCTGAGATAATTAGAAACGAAAATCAATCAATAATTAATCAACTTACACATCCCGGTTCGGACAATTGCCTTGAAAATGATCAAACAATTGATTTGACTAATGCAAATTTAAATGACATGGACAGAATCCCAGACGTTGTAAAAAGTCTTAGGGAATGCTCCGGTAATCCAGCAGAATACGGCTCGTGGAAAAAAGTGTCGACAGAATCCTTAAAATTAATGAAAATTTGAAAAGAAAACCAAAATATTATGGTATCTTTAGTGTCATTCGTAACAAAATTGTTGGTAGTGCAGATATTGAACTAGAGTCTTACAATACTCCTCTCAATTGGGACAGAATTTCAAAATGTCTTGCACTTCACTATGCAGATAAACGTGACTTAGGTACTTTAGATTAGAATATCAGATGACCACATTGATCCAAAAAAATAACTCAATTTTAGAATTTTACAAAGAGGTCTACTATCATCTCTCTTTAATTTTAAATAAATTATCATCTCTCGAAATGAGACAAGAATCATTGAACGTAATGAATCAAGCTTAAAGAGACAATGCGTTAGATACTTTTATTCGAGGTTTAAAAGGTGATCTGCCAAGACTCCTCAGTATGAAGGAACCTATCGATTTACCACACGCGTTACATTTGTACCTTAAATTAGATAATGTTCACTATCGCATCCAGCACAGTCATGGCAATATTCGCAGTTCAAATTCTTCATTACCACCCCCTATTAAAATTATAGAAAGATATTCAAATAAGTAATTGAACATTTACAATTTGCTGATAAATATTTAGTAATAATCCTTAAATAAAAATAATTTAAAATGCAAAACAATAATGTTATCAGACCTTCAGTCCTTGAAAATGGCTCAGCCCCCAATAATAATAGTTTTGATTTTGTGCAACTAAGAGATATTGTTTCTGAGATAATTAGAAACGAAAATCAATCAATAATTAATCAACTTACACATCCCGGTTCGCACAATTGCCTTGAAAATGATCAACCAATATGATTTGACTAATGCAAATTTAAATGACATGGACAGAATCCCAGACGTTGTAAAAAGTCTTAGGGAATTCTCCGGTAATCCAGCAGAATACGGCTCGTGGAAAAAAGTGTCGACAGAATCCTTAAAATTAATGAAAATTTGAAAGGAAACCCAAAATATTATGGTATCCTTAGTGTCATTCGTAACAAAATTGTTGGTAGTGCAGATATTGAACTAGAGTCTTACAATACTCCTCTCAATTGGGACAGAATTTCAAAATGTCTTGCACTTCACTATGCAGATAAACGTGACTTAGGTACTTTAGATTAGAATATCAGATGACCACATTGATCCAAAAAAATAACTCAATTTTAGAATTTTACAAAGAGGTCTACTATCATCTCTCTTTAATTTTAAATAAATTATCATCTCTCGAAATGAGCCAAGAATCATTGAACATAATGACTCAAGCTTATAGAGACACGGCGTTAGATACTTTTATTCGAGGTTTAAAAGGTGATCTACCAAGACTCCCCAGTATGCAGGAACCTATCGATTTACCACAAGCTTTGCATTTGTGCCTTAAATAAGATAATGTTCGCTATTTACAACTTGCTGATAAATATTTAGTAATAATCCTTAAATAAAAATAAATTAAAATACAAAACAATAATGTTATCAGACCTTCAGTCCTTGAAAATGGCTCAGCCGCCAATAATAATAGTCTTGATTTTATGCAACTAAGAGATATTGTTTCTGAGATAATTAGAAACGAAAATCAATCAATAATTAATCAACTTACACATCCCGGTTCGGACAATTGCCTGGAAAATGATCAAACAATTGATTTGACCAATGCAAATTTAAATGACATGGACAGAATCCCAGACGTTGTAAAAAGTCTTAGGGAATTCTCCGGTAATCCAGCAGAATACGGCTCGTGGAAAAAAGTGTCGACAGAATCCTTAAAATTAATGAAAATTTGAAAAGAAAACCAAAATATTATGGTATCCTTAGTGTCATTCGTAACAAAATTGTTGGTAGTGCAGATATTGAACTAGAGTCTTACAATACTCCTCTCAATTGGGACAGAATTTCAAAATGTCTTGCACTTCACTATGCAGATAAACGTGACTTAGGTACTTTAGATTAGAATATCAGATGACCACATTGATCCAAAAAAATAACTCAATTTTAGAATTTTACAAAGAGGTCTACTATCATCTCCCTTTAATTTTAAATAAATTATCATCTCTCGAAATGAGACAAGAATCATTGAACGTAATGAATCAAGCTTAAAGAGACAATGCGTTAGATACTTTTATTCGAGGTTTAAAAGGTGATCTGCCAAGACTCCTCAGTATGAAGGAACCTATCGATTTACCACACGCGTTACATTTGTACCTTAAATTAGATAATGTTCGCTATCGCATCCAGCACAGTCATGGCAATATTCGCAGTTCAAATTCTTCATTACCACCCCCTATTAAAATTATAGAAAGATATTCAAATAAGTAATTGAACATTTACAATTTGCTGATAAATATTTAGTAATAATCCTTAAATAAAAATAATTTAAAATGCAAAACAATAATGTTATCAGACCTTCAGTCCTTGAAAATGGCTCAGCCCCCAATAATAATAGTTTTGATTTTGTGCAACTAAGAGATATTGTTTCTGAGATAATTAGAAACGAAAATCAATCAATAATTAATCAACTTACACATCCCGGTTCGGACAATTGCCTTGAAAATGATCAAACAATTGATTTGACTAATGCAAATTTAAATGACATGGACAGAATCCCAGACGTCGTAAAAAGTCTTAGGGAATTCTCCGGTAATCCAGCAGAATACGGCTCGTGGAAAAAAAGTGTCGACAGAATCCTTAAAATTAATGAAAATTTGAAAGGAGAACCGAAATATTATGGTATCCTTAGTGTCATTCGTAACAAAATTGTTGGTATTGCAGATATTGCACTAGAGTCTTACAATACTCCTCTCAATTGGGATAGAATTTCAAAATGTCTTGCACTTCACTATGCAGATAAACGTGACTTAGGTACTTTAGATTAGAATATCAGATGACCACATTGATCCAAAAAAATAACTCAATTTTAGAATTTTACAAAGAGGTCTACTATCATCTCTTTAATTTTAAATAAATTATCATCTCTCGAAATGAGACAAGATTCATTGAACGTAATGACTCAAGCTTAAAGAGACAAGGCGTTAGATACTTTTATTCGATGTTTAAAAGGTGATCTACCAAGACTCCCCAGTATGAAGGAACCTATCGATTTACCACAAGCTTTACATTTGTGCCTTAAATTAGATAACGTTCACTATCGCATCCAGAACAGTCATGGCAATATTCGAAATTCTTCATTACCACTCCCTATTAAAATTAAATAAAGATATTCAAATAAGTAATTGAACATTTACAACTTGCTGAAAATAAATTAAATAAAACTAAATGTAAAAGTTATCATTACTAGAGAAGGACCTAAAAATTCAAAATATCAATTAATAAAGTCATCAGCGAAATTTTTATTAAAATTTTATCAGGAAAAGTTAACTTTATACTAAAAATTTAATTTAAATATAATTTTCAAGTTTAGAAAATCATAGCTATTTACAAAATAAATTTTAATAAATAAATCAAATTTTGAAAAAAAAATTTCAACATTGAAATATTGTATGATCCCTATCCATTAAATGTCAATAAAACAGTTAAAAGAAATTATTTTTAACTGTTTGAATAAATATTTAGTAATAATCCTTATATAAAAATAAAATGAAATGCAAAACAATAATGTGATCAGACCTTCAGTCCTTGAAAATGGCTCAGCCTCCAATAATAATAGCTTTGATTTTGTGCAACTAAGAGATATTGTTTTTGAGATAATTAGAAACGAAAATCAATCAATAATTAATCAGCTTACACATCCCGGTTCGGACAATTGCCTTGAAAATGATCAAACAATTGATTTGACTAATGCAAATTTAAATGACATGGACAGAACCCCAGACGTCGTAAAAAGTCTTAGGGAATTCTCCGGTAATCCAGCAGAATACGGCTCGTGGAAAAAAAGTGTCAACAGAATCCTTAAAATTAATGAAAATTTGAAAAGAAAACGTAACAAAATTGTTGGTAGTGCAGATATTGCACTAGAGTCTTACAATACTCCTCTCAATTGGGACAGAATTTCAAAATGTCTTGCACTTCACTATGCAGATAAACGTGACTTAGGTACTTTAGATTAGAATATCAGATGACCACATTGATCCAAAAAAATAACTCTATTTTAGAATTTTACAAAGAGGTCTACTATCATCTCTCTTTAATTTTAAATAAATTATCATCTCTCGAATTGAGACAAGAATCATTGAACGTAATGAATCAAGCTTAAAGAGACAAGGCGTTAGATACTTTTATTCGCGGTTTAAAAGGTGATCTACCAAGACTCATCAGTATGAAGGAACCTATCGATTTACCACAAGCTTTACAGATGTGCCTTAAATTAGATAATGTTCACTATCGCATCCAGCCCAGTCATGGCAATATTCGCAGTGCAAATTCTTCATTACCACCCCCTATTAAAATTAAATAAAGATATTCAAATAAGTAATTGAACATTTACAACTTGCTGAAAATAAATTAAATAAAACTAAATGTAAAAGTTATCATTACTAGAGAAGGACCTAAAAACTCAAAATATCAATTAATAAAGTGATCATCGAAAATTTTATTAAAATTTTATCACGAAAAGTTAACTTTATACTAAAAATTTAATTTCTATATCATTTTCAAGTTTAGAAAATCATAGCTATTTACAAAATAAATTTTAATAAATAAATAAAATTTTGAAAAAAAAATTTCAACATTGAAATATTGTATGATCCATATCCATTAAGTGTCAATAAAACAGTTAAAAGAAATTATTTTTAACTGTTTGAATAAATATTTAGTAATTATCCTTATATAAAAATAAATTAAAATGCAAAACAATAATGTGATCAGACCTTTAGTCCTTGAAAATGGCTCAGCCCCCAATAATAATAGTTTTAATTTTGTGCAACTAAGTGATATTGTTTCTGAGATAATTAGAAACGAAAATCAATCAATAATTAATCAGCTTACACATCCCGGTTCGGACAATTGCCTTGAAAATGATCAAACAATTGATTTGACTAATGCAAATTTAAATGACATGGACAGAACCCCAGACGTCGTAAAAAGTCTTAGGGAATTCTCCGGTAATCCAGCAGAATACGGCTCGTGGAAAAAAGTGTCGACAGAATCCTTAAAATTAATGAAAATTTTAAAATAAAACCAAAATATTATGGTATCCTTAGTGTCATTCGTAACAAAATTGTTGGTAGTGCAGATATTGCACTAGAGTCTTACAATACTCCTCTCAATTGGGACAGAATTTCAAAATGTCTTGCACTTCACTATGCAGATAAACGTGACTTAGGTACTTTAGATTAGAATATCAGATGACCACATTGATCCAAAAAAATAACGCAATTTTAGAATTTTACCAAGAGGTCTACTATCATCTCTCTTTAATTTTAAATAAATAAATTATCATCTCTCGAAATGAGCCAAGAGTCATTGAACGTAATGACTCAAGCTTATAGAGACAAGGCGTTAGATACTTTTATTCGAGGTTTAAAAGGTGATCTACCAAGACTCCTCAGTATGAAGGAACCTATCGATTTACCACAAGCTTTACAGATGTGCCTTAAATTAGATAATGTTCACTATCGCATCCCGCACAGTCATGGCAATATTCGCAGTTCAAATTCTTCATTGCCACCCCCTATTATAATTATAGAAAGATATTCAAATAAGTAATTGAACATTTACAATTTGCTGATAAATATTTAGTAATAATCCTTAAATAAAAATAAATTAAAATGCAAAACAATAATTTGATCAGACCTTCAGTCCTTGAAAATGGCTCAGCCCCCAATAATAATAGTTTTGATTTTGTGCAACTAAGAGATATTGTTTCTGAGATAATTAGAAACGAAAATCAATCAATAATTAATCAGCTTACAAAATGATCAAACAATTGATTTGACTAATGCAAATTTAAATGACATGGACAGAATCCCAGACGTCGTAAAAGGTCTTAGGGAATTCTCCGGTAATCCAGCAGAATACGGCTCGTGAAAAAAAAGTGTCGACAGAATCCTTAAAATTAATGAAAATTTGAAAGGAAACCCAAAATATTGTGGTATCCTTAGTGTCATTCGTAAGAAAATTGTTGGTAGTGCAGATATTGCACTAGAGTCTTACAATACTCCTCTCAATTGGGACAGAATTTCAAAATGTCTTGCACTTCACTATGCAGATAAACGTGACTTAGGTACTTTAGATTAGAATATCAGATTACCACATTGATCCAAAAAAATAACTCAATTTTAAAATTTTACAAAGAGGTCTACTATCATCTCTCTTTAATTTTAAATAAATTATCATCTCTCGAAATGAGCCAAGAATCAATGAACATAATGACTCAAGCTTATAGAGACAAGGCGTTAGATACTTTTATTCGAGGTTTAAAAGGTGATCTACCAAGACTCCCCAGTATGCAGGAACCTATCGATTTACCACAAGCTTTACATTTGTGCCTTAAATAAGATGATGTTCACTATCGCATCCAGAACAGTCATGTCAATATTCGCAGTTCAAATTCTTCATTACCACCTCCTATTAAAATTAAATAAATATATTCAAATAAGTAATTGAACATTTACAACTTGCTGATAAATATTTAGTAATAATCCTTAAATAAAATAAATTAAAATACAAAACAATAATGTTATCAGACCTTCAGTCCTTGAAAATGGCTCAGCCCCCAATAATAATAGTTTTGATTTTGTGCAACTAAGTGATATTGTTTCTGAGATAATTAGAAACGAAAATCAATCAATAATTAATCAGCTTACACATCCCGGTTCGGACAATTGCCTTGAAAATGATCAAACAATTGATTTGACTAATGCAAATTTAAATGACATGGACAGAATCCCAGACGTCGTAAAAAGTCTTAGGGAATGCTCCGGTAATCCAGCAGAATACGGCTCGTGGGAAAAAAGTGTCGACAGAATCCTTAAAATTAATGAAAATTTTAAAATAAAACCAAAATATTATGGTATCCTTAGTGTCATTCGTAACAAAATTGTTGGTAGTGCAGATATTGCACTAGAGTCTTACAATACTCCTCTCAATTGGGACAGAATTTCAAAATGTCTTGCACTTCACTATGCAGATAAACGTGACTTAGGTTCTTTAGATTAGAATATCAGATAACCACATTGATCCAAAAAAATAACGCAATTTTAGAATTTTACCAAGAGGTCTACTATCATCTCTCTTTAATTTTAAATAAATTATCATCTCTCGAAATGAGCCAAGAATCATTGAACATAATGACTCAAGCTTATAGAGACAAGGCGTTAGATACTTTTATTCGAGGTTTAAAAGGTGATCTACCAAGACTCCCCAGTATGCAGGAACCTATCGATTTACCACAAGCTTTACATTTGTGCCTTAAATAAGATGATGTTCACTATCGCATCCAGAACAGTCATGTCAATATTCGCAGTTCAAATTCTTCATTACCACCTCCTATTAAAATTAAATAAATATATTCAAATAAGTAATTGAACATTTACAACTTGCTGATAAATATTTAGTAATAATCCTTAAATAAAATAAATTAAAATACAAAACAATAATGTTATCAGACCTTCAGTCCTTGAAAATGGCTCAGCCCCCAATAATAATAGTTTTGATTTTGTGCAGCTAAGAGATATTGTTTCTGAGATAATTAGAAATGAAAATCAATCAATAATTAATCAACTTACACATCCCGGTTCCGACAATTGCCTTGAAAATGATCAAACAATTGATTTGACTAATGCAAATTTAAATGACATGGACAGAATCCCAGACGTCGTAAAAAGTCTTAGGGAATGCTCCAGTAATCCAGCAGAATACGGCTCGTGGGAAAAAAGTGTCGACAGAGTCCTTAAAATTAATGAAAATTTTAAAATAAAACCAAAATATTATGGTATCCTTAGTGTCATTCGTAACAAAATTGTTGGTAGTGCAGATATTGCACTAGAGTCTTACAATACTCCTCTCAATTCGGACAGAATTTCAAAATGTCTTGCATTTCACTATGCAGGTAAACGTGACTTAGGTACTTTAGATTATAATATCAGATGACCACATTGATCCAAAAAAATAACTCAATTTTAGAATTTTACAAAGAGACAAGATCTCTCGAAATGAGACAAGAATCATTGAACGTAATGACTCAAGCTTAACGAGACAAGGCGTTAGATACTTTTATTCGAGGTTTAAAAGGTGATCTACCAAGACTCCCTAGTATGAAGGAACCTATCGATTTACCACAAGCTTTACATTTGTGCCTTAAATTAGATAATGTTCACTATCGCATCCAGAACAGTCATGGCAATATTCGCAGTTCAAATTCTTCATTACCACCCCCTATTAAAATTAAATAAAGATATTCAAATAAGTAATTGAACATTTACAATTTGCTGATAAATATTTAGTAATAATCTTTAAATAAAAATAAATTAAAATGCAAAACAATAATGTTATCAGACCTTCAGTCCTTGAAAATGGCTCAGCCCCCAATAATAATAGTTTTGATTTTGTGCAACTAAGAGATATTGTTTCTGAGATAATTAGAAACGAAAATCAACCAATAATTAATTAGCTTACACATCCCGGTTCGGACAATTGCTTTGCAAATGATCAAACAATTGATTTGACTAATGCAAATTTAAATGACATGGACAGAATCCCAGACGTCGTAAAAAGTCTTAGGGAATTCTCCGGTAATCCAGCAGAATACGGCTCGTGGAAAAAAAGTGTCGTTAGAATCCTTAAAATTAATGAAAATTTGAAAGGAAACCCAAAATATTATGGTAACCTTAGTGTCATTCGTAACAAAATTGTTGGTAGTGCAGATATTGCACTAGAGTCTTACAATTCTCCTCTCAATTGTGACAGAATTTCAAAATGTCTTGCACTTCACTATGCAGATAAACGTGACTTAGGTACTTTAGATTAGAATATCAGATGACCACATTGGTCCAAAAAAATAACTCAATTTTAGAATTTTACAAAGAGGTCTGCTATCATCTCTCTTTAAGTTTAAATAAATTATCATCTCTCGAAATGAGACAAGAATGCTTGAACGTAATGAATCAAGCTTAAAGAGACAAGGCGTTAGATACTTTTATTCGAGGTTTAAGAGGTGATCTGCCAAGACTCCTCAGTATGAAGGAACCTATCGATTTACCATAAGCTTTACATTTGTGCCTTAAATTAGATAATGTTCACTATCGCATCCAGCACAGTCATGGCAATATTCGCAGTTCAAATTCTTCATTACCACCCCCTATTAAAATTATGGAAAGATATTCAAATAAGTAATTGAACATTTACAATTTGCTGATAAATATTTAGTAATAATCCTTAAATAAAAATAAATTAAAATGCAAAACAATAATGTTATCAGACCTTCAGTCCTTGAAAATGGCTCAGCCCCCAATAATAATAGTTTTGATTTTGTGCAACTAAGAGATATTGTTTCTGAGATAATTAGAAACGAAAATTAATCAATAATTAATCAACTTACACATCCCGGTTCGGACAATTGCCTTGAAAATGATCAAACAATTGATTTGACTAATGCAAATTTAAATGACATGGACAGAATCCCAGAAGTCGTAAAAAGTCTTAGGGAATTCTCCGGTAATCCAGCAGAATACGGCTCGTGGAAAAAAAGTGTCGACAGAATCCTTAAAATTAATGAAAATTTGAAAAGAAAACCAAAATATTATGGTATTCTTAGTGTCATTCGTAACAAAATTGTTGGTAGTGCAGATATTGAACTAGAGTCCTACAATACTCCTCTCAATTGGTACAGAATTTCAAAATGTCTTGCACTTCACAATGCAGATAAACGTGACTCAGGTACTTTAGATTAGAATATCAGATGACCACATTGATCCAAAAAATAACTCAATTTTAGAATTTTACTAAGAGGTCTACTATCATCTGTTTAATTTTAAATAAATTATCATCTCTCGAAATGAGACAAGATTCATTGAACGTAATGACTCAAGCTTAAAGAGACAAGGCGTTAGATACTTTTATTCGATTTTTAAAAGGTGATCTACCAAGACTCCTCAGTATGAAGGAACCTATTGCACTAGAGTCTTACAATACTCCTCTCAATTGGGATAGAATTTCAAAATGTCTTGCACTTCACTATGCAGATAAACATACGTGACTTAGTTACTTTAGATTAGAATATCAGATGACCACATTGATCCAAAAAATAACTCAATTTTAGAATTTTACTAAGAGGGGCACTATCATCTCTCTTTAATTTTAAATACATTATCATCTCTCGAAATGAGCCAAGAATCATTGAACGTAATGACTCAAGCTTATAGAGACAAGGCGTTAGATACTTTTATTCGAGGTTTAAAAGGTGATCTACCAAGACTCCCCAGTATGAAGGAAGCTATCGATTTACCTTACCACAAGCTTTACATTTGTGCCGTAAATTAGATAATGTTCACTGTCGCATCCAGCACAGTCATGAAATATTCGCAGTTCAAATTCTTCATTACCACCCCCTATCAAAATTATAGAAAGATATTCAAATAAGTAATTGAACATTTACAATTTGCTGCAAATAAATTAAATAAAACTAAATGTAAAAGTTATCATTACTAGAGAAGGACCTAAAAATTCAAAATATCAATTAATAAAGTGATCATCGAAATTTTTATTAAAATTTTATCAGGAAAAGTTAACTTTATACTAAAAATTTAATTTAAATATAATTTTCAAGTTTAGAAAATCATAGCTATTTACAAAATAAATTTTAATAAATAAATAAAATTTTGGAAAAAAATTTTCAACATTAAAATATTGTATGATCCATATCCATTAAATGTCAATAAAATAGTTAAAAGAAATTATTTTTAACTGTTTGAATAAGTATTTAGTAATAATCCTTAAATAAAAATTAATTAAAATGCAAAACAATAATGTTACCAGACCTTCAGTCCTTGAAAATGGTTCAGCCCCCAATAATAATAGTTTTGATTTTGTGCAACTAAGAGATATTGTTTCTGAGATAATTAGAAACGAAAATCAATCTATAATTAATCAACTTACACATCCCGGTTCGGACAATTGCCTTGAAAATGATCAAACAATTGATTTGACTAATGCAAATTTAAATGACATGGACAGAATCCCAGACGTCGTAAAAAGTCTTAGGGAATTCTCCGGTAATCCAGCAGAATACGGCTCGTGAAAAAAAGTGTCGACAGAATCCTTAAAATTAATGAAAATTTGAAAAGAAAACCAAAATATTATGGTATCCTTAGTGTCATTCGTAACAAAATTGTTGGTAGTGCAGATATTGAACTAGAGTCTTACAATACTCCTCTCAATTGGGACAGAATTTGTAAACCAGACCTTCAGTCCTTGAAAATGGTTCAGCCCCCAATAATAATAGTTTTGATTTTGTGCAACTAAGAGATATTGTTTCTGAGATAATTAGAAACGAAAATCAATCTATAATTAATCAACTTACACATCCCGGTTCGGACAATTGCCTTGAAAATGATCAAACAATTGATTTGACTAATGCAAATTTAAATGACATGGACAGAATCCCAGAAGTCGTAAAAAGTCTTAGGGAATTCTCCGGTAATCCAGCAGAATACGGCTCGTGGAAAAAAAGTGTCGACAGAATCCTTAAAATTAATGAAAATTTGAAAGGAAACCCAAAATATTATGGTATCCTTAGTGTCATTCGTAACAAAATTGTTGGTAGTGCAGATATTGCACTAGAGTCTTACAATACTCCTCTCAATTAGGACAGAATTTCAAAATGTCTTGCACTTCACTATGCAGATAAACGTGACTTAGGTACTTTAGATTAGAATATCAGATGACCACATTGGTCCAAAAAAATAACTCAATTTTAGAATTTTACAAAGAGGTCTGCTATCATCTCTCTTTACTTTTAAATAAATTATCATCTCTCGAAATGAGACAAGAATGATTGAACGTAATGAATCAAGCTTGAAGAGACAAGGCGTTAGATACTTTTATTCGAGGTTTAAAAGGTGATCTACCAAGACTCCTCAGTATGAAGGAACCTATCGATTTACCATAAGCTTTACATTTGTGCCTTAAATTAGATAATGTTCACTATCGCATCCAGCACAGTCATGGCAATATTCGCAGTTCAAATTCTTCATTACCACCCCCTATTAAAATTATGGAAAGATATTCAAATAAGTAATTGAACATGTACAATTTGCTGATAAATATTTAGTAATAATCCTTAAATAAAAATAAATTAAAATGCAAAACAATAATGTTATCAGACCTTCAGTCCTTAAAAATAAATTAAAATGCAAAACAATAATGTTATCAGACCTTCAAATCAATCAATAATTAATCAACTTACACATCTAGGGTTCCCAAATGTACGCTTTTGGAGCGTATATTTAATTTTCGGATATACGCTATACGCGCGCTTTTTGGAAATATACAATATTATACGCTTTTGCCATAAATATACAAGATTATACGTTTTTAGTTTGCTGGGTTGCTTTTCCAACTACAAAAAATTCAATTTTGCTTGGTTGGTTGCTTTACAAATTCGTTTATTACAAATGTTGCTTTCCAAATTCTTTTACAATTTTAAGCAAAGGTTTGACAGTTTCAGCAAAACAATTATAATATGAAAAGACAATTTGAAAACTATAAATTTATCAACGGTGTAAGTTAATTTATATTTTTTAAGTAAGTTTTGTTTCAATTTTATATTTTTGTTTTTAAGAAGGCTTGAAAAATGGCTGAAAATATTACTAATCTACATACAAGTTCAAATAATGATAGTGATCATGAAATTGAGACATTTGATGAATATGAATATGATAAGAACAAAACACCTGTAAAAAAAATAAAACGAGTACATAGTAAAGAAAAGGGTGAGTACAAATTTAATAATGCTTGGCTTGAAGACGAAGCCTTTAAAAACTGGATTCTTCAAATTAAAGATGATGCACATAATATTCGTTGTCGAATTTGTAATGTACAATTTACTATTAAATACCGAGGTGCTAGTGCTTTAAAAAAACATATGCAGTCAGAAAGGCATATTAAACAAATGCAGAGTTATAATCCATCTACGGTTTTGAGTAATTTTATGTTTAATACGAATTATACCAATGATGAGGAAATAATTTCGGAATTGCTATTAACGTATCATGCTGTGAAACATCATCATAGTTACTTATCGCAAGATTGTGGTAATAAACTTTATAAAAAGGTCTTTGCAGATTCCAAAACTGCCGGAAAAATTAAATGTGGTCGAACAAAAGCTGAATCTTTAGTAGAATTAGTACTCGCACCTTATTCACTGCAACTTATTTTAAATTTAGTTAAAAATTACCCATACGCGATTTGCACCGATGCTTCCAATAAAGGTAACAAAAAAATGTTTCCAATTGCAATTAAATTTTTTGATGAGGAAAGAGGCTCTATATATGCAATTTTAGATTTTTATGAAGACGCCAATGAAAGTTCAAATGCTATTGCAAATCGTATTTTAGAATGCATTAATAAAACTGGGCTGGACCAGAATAAATTGGTGTCCTATGGAGCTGACAACGCTTCAGTTAATTTTGGAAAAAATAATTCAGTTTACATTCATTTAAAAAACAAGCTAAATTTGCCTAATTTAATAGCTGGACATTGTAATGCTCATATACTCCATAATACTGTAAAATATGGCTTGCAATTACTAAGTTATGACGTTGAAAATTTAGTGCTTAAGGTGTATGCAACATTTTCATCTTCAGCTAAAGAAGTTGAGAGTCTGAAGGAATTTTGTAAATTTATAGAATGCGAATATTCTACAATACTGAGACATGTTCCGACTATATTCTTATCGTTATATTCCGCCGTTGATAAATTATTGATGAACTGGGAATCTTTGAAATGCTATTTTATAAGTAAAGGTAAAGAAAAAGTTAACAAAGGAATTTGGACATTTTTAAAGCAAAATGAGCATGGTGTTAATAACCAAATATCTTTAGCTGAATTATATATTTATTTTGTACACAACATTATGCATTATTTCCAAAATGTTATAAAAATAGTTAAAAGTAATTATTTACAGCCACCTGAAGTTTTTTCGGTTTTCAATGATTTAAGAAATGAATTAATTTGTCGAAGAGATACTTGTTTTTTCGGTTATAAAGTTAACCACGAAATGAAAAATTTAGACAAATCCGAGAGCAGTAAACTTACAAAAGAAGGAGTGGAAATATATAATAGAATGTTAATATATTTAGAAAAATGGTTCGACTTTACCGAAACTTCGTTTTTTTATAGATGTAAATCATTTAATTTAGAAAAGAATATAACGCTTGAAGAAGTCTATGAACTAGCTACTTTTTTTGGAGTAGAATTAGATGGAGATAAATTATTTTCCGAAATTAGAATATTAAACGAAGCTAGACCTTCATTGATTGGAACTAAATGCTTAGAAAAATGGATACATTTTTTTAAAATTAACAAGAGTTCTCCATTATTACTTAATCTCTGTAAATACATTTTCGCTGTACCTACAAATAATTGTTACGTTGAACGAATATTTAGTGTCATGGGCAATATTTGGACCAACGAACGTAACAGACTACAAACAGAAATGGTAAAATCCGAATTATTTATTCATTTTAATTTCCAAATGAGCTGTGAAGATTTTTATAACAGTATTAGAAAAAAGACAGAAACTAATAAAAAAATAATTGAAGCAGCAAAATCTTCTAAAAAGTACAATTTATTTTAAAATAACAATTTAACAATTTTAATTTATATAATTCATTAAAAATGTAATTATAAACTTACTTTAATTTTTATATGAAATTTGAATTAGTAGGTATACACATTATTATGTATTCTTGTTTTGTTCCTATTTTTTTGTTATAATTTAATATTATTTAATATAATAATTTAACATTTTTAATTTATATAATTCATTAAAAATGTAATTATAAACTTACTTTAATTTTTATATGAAATTTGAATTAGTATACATATTATTATGTATTTTTTTTTGTTTTTGTTTTTTTGTTTTAAATAAATAACATTGTTATGAATTATTCTTTAAAAAAATTGTTTTTCTTTGTATGTTAGATACACGTTTTATTAAAGGAAAGGTAGTTTTTTAAATGTTTTAGAAGATACGCTCTGATACGCTTTTTGGTCGAACTAAAAATGAAATAATATGCTTTTTATGCAATAGAAATTTGGCAACCCTATACACATCCCGGTTCGGACAATTGCCTTGAAAATGATCAAACAATTGATTTTACTAATGCAAATTTAAATGACATGGACATAATCCCAGACGTCGTAAAAAGTCTTAGGGAATTCTCCGGTAATCCAGCAGAATACGGCTCGTGAAAAAAAAGTGTCGACAGAATCCTTAAAATTAATGAAAATTTGAAAGGAAAACAAAAATATTATGGTATCCTTAGTGTCATTCGTAACAAAATTGTTGGTAGTACAGATATTGCACTAGAGTCTTACAATACTCCTCTCAATTGGGACAGAATTTCAAAATGTCTTGCACTTCACTATGCAGATAAACGTGACTTAGGTACTTTAGATTAGAATATCAGATGATCAGAATTTTAGAATTTTACAAAGAGGTCTACTATCATCTCTCTTTAATTTTAAATAAATTATCATCTCTCGAAATGAGCCAAGAATCATGGAACGTAATGACTCAAGCTTATAGAGACAAGGCGTTAGATACTTTTATTCGAGGTTTAAAAGGTGATCTACCAAGACTCCCCAGTATGAAGGAACCTATCGATTTACCACAAGCTTTACATTTGTGCCTTAAATTAGATAATGTTCACTCGCATCCAGCACAGTCATGGCAATATTCGCAGTTAAAATTCTTCATTACCACCCCCTATTAAAATTATAGAAAGATATTCAAATAAGTAATTGAACATTTACAATTTGCTGAAAATAAATTAAATAACACTAAATGTAAAAGTTATCATTACTAAAGAAGAACCTAAAAATTCAAAATATCAATTAATAAAGTGATCATCGAAATTTTTATTAAAATTTTATCAGGAAAAGTTAACTTTATACTAAAAATTTAATTTAAATATAATTTTCAAGTTTAGAAAATCATAGCTATTTACAAAATAAATTTTAATAAATAAATAAAATTTTGAAAAAAAAATTTCAACATTCAAATATCAAATATTCACATAAATCATGAATTCCGTTCGGAACTGAGAAATGTTCGATTTTAGCTCCGACGGAGACCTCCGAATTCTAAATTCCGTTCGGAATATCATTCATTTTCGAATCCGTTTCATTCGTATATTTTTATTTTATATTACGATCGAAATATCAAGTTCATACAAAAAAATTCCGAAAAAAAACAGTTGCGGAAATTGAAATTTAAGTCAACTTTTGATAAAAAAAATTGGCTTAAAATGTTTCTTTTTAAATGTATAAAATTTTCGAAGTTTTCTTCATCAATAAGTTCCAACAACAACCCAACAGTATTCATTTTAAACATTTTTTAATACACAAATTCAGAAATTAATACTTTTAAAATAATTTTCATCAAGTCTGTATGAAAAAAAATGAAAAAAAATATTTTAAAAATCTTTAATTTTTGAATTTGAAGTAAATCAGCTGATTTCGAAAATCCGAAAAATGGGTTTGCTATGGCAATATTTTTATACGATTCCGAGGTATTTCATAATTCCATTTTTTTCTCCGTCGGAGTGGAAATCTCCGACGGAATATGTTCCGAACGGAATTCATGATTTATGTGATTGTGTGATCCATATCCATTAAATGTCAATAAAATAGTTAAAATAAATTATTTTTAACTGTTTGAATAAGTATTTAGTAATAATCCTTAAATAAAAATAAATTAAAATGCAAAACAATAATGTTATCAGACCTTCAGTCCTTGAAAATGGCTCAGCCCCAAATAATAATAATTTTGATTTTGTGCAACTAAGAGATATTGTTTCTGAGATAATTAGAAACGAAAATCAATCAATAATTAATCAGCTTACACATCCCGGTTCGGACAATTGCCTTGAAAATGATCAAACAATTGATTTGACTAATGCAAATTTAAATGACATGGACAGAACCCCAGACGTCGTAAAAAGTCTTAGGGAATGCTCCGGTAATCCAGCAGAATACGGCTCGTGGGAAAAAAGTGTCGACAGAATCCTTAAAATTAATGAAAATTTTAAAATAAAACCAAAATATTATGGTATCCTTAGTGTCATTCGTAACAAAATTGTTGGTAGTGCAGATATTGCACTAGAGTCTTACAATACTCCTCTTAATTGGGACAGAATTTCAAAATGTCTTGCACTTCACTATACAGATAAACGTGACTTAGGTACTTTAGATTAGAATATCAGATGACCACATTGATCCAAAAAAATAACTCAATTTTAGAATTTTACAAAGAGGTCTACTATCATCTCTTTAATTTTAAATAAATTATCATCTCTCGAAATGAGCCAAGATTCATTGAACGTAATGACTCAAGCTTATAGAGACAAGGCGTTAGATACTTTTATTCGAGGTTTAAAAGGTGATCTGACAAGACTCCTCAGTATGAAGGAACCTATCGATTTACCACAAGCTTTACATTTGTGCCTTAAATTAGATAATGTTCACTATGGCATCCAGCACAGTCATGGCAATATTCGCAGTTCAAATTCTTCATTACCACCCCCTATTACTCCACCTAGGAGACCGCACATTCAAAATCGCCCTGTTCTTCCACCAACAAGAACAAACTTCTATCCCCACTTCATAATCCAGAAGCTCCACCACGTTTCAATTTCAATAGACCTCAATTTTCGAATCGATACCCAAATCAATTTTCAAACCCTCCTAGATTTCAAGGCCAATATAATGGCAATGATAACAGGAATTCTTTACCTTGAAGTAAAATATAATGGCAATGATAACAGGAATTCTTTACCTTGAAGTATTTGAAGTAAATCAGCTGATTTCGAAAATCCGAAAAATGGGTTTGCTATGGCAATATTTTTATACGATTCCGAGGTATTTCATAAAACGCTCCACCACGTTTCAATTTCAATAGACCTCAATTTTCGAATCGATACCCAAATCAATTTTCAAACCCTCCTAGATTTCAAGGCCAATATAATGGCAATGATAACAGGAATTCTTTACCTAAACCAGAACCTATGGATGTCGACCATTCAATTAGATCAAGTCAAGTAAATTTTCAAAATCGGCGGAAACCTAATCATCCGATGAAACGACCCCTTTCAACTGAAGTTTACCCACCTACTAGACATAAAAGAATTTACAATATAGAACAACCTTATCCTGTAGAAGATGAACACTTGAATTCAGATCAACATCAAGAAGACATTGGCAACTACAATGAAAATTTTGACCACGATTTTAACGAATATTCTGAGCCACAACTTGAGCAACTAGATGACATTAATTTTTTAGTGCTCTTCGCTTCCTTATTTAGAATACATTGCGAAGAGTGGTAAAATATTTAAATTTTTAAAAGATGCAGGTTCCAATAGGAATTATATTCAATCTCAATATGTCAGAAATCCTATACCAAACGAAAAAATATTTCTTGCAAACTCTGTTGCAGGCAATCTTTAAATTTCTCACCACGCCTTAATCGATCTGTTCGGACCCGATAAAAAACTAAAAATTTTCATAATACCAAATCTCACTTCTTTCGATGGAATTATATGTAACGACAGTTTAAAGGAACTTAAAGCAGTAATTCATACTGACAAAGGTTACATGATAATTCTTGATAACATTAAAATTCCGTTAAAACAACATATTTCCGAAACTGTTAATAATATTCAACTAAAAACTTCACATTTAAATCCTCGCCAAATACAGACATTAGACAAAATTATAAATAAATGCCCTAAATTATTTGCAGATCCCGACGAAAAACTTACACAACTACAGTTAAAGGTGAAATTAAAACTATAAATTCCGATCCTGTCTATTCTAAAGCCTATCCCAACAATTAAAACTATAAATTCCGATCCTGTCTATTCTAAAGCCTATCCCAAAGAACAATTATTAGCTGATGAAATAATAAGACCTTCCAAATCACCATACAATTCACCAGTTTGGATTGTACCAGAAAAAGAAGACTCGTCTGGTGAAAAGAAATATCGAATGGTAAACTCAATAGTGTAACAATTCCCGACGAATATCCTATACCAGAAATCAATTATGTTCTAGCAAATCTAGGACAAAATTGTTTTTTTACAGTAACAGATTTGAAGAGTGGTTTCCATCAGATTCCATTAAAAGAATCTGACATTGAGAAAACTGCATTCTCTGTTAAAAACGGGAAATATTAATTTACCCGACTTCCTTTCGGATTAAGGAACGCTCCTTCTATTTTTCAACGTGCTTTAGATGATATCCTTCGAGAGCACATAGATAAATTATGTTACGTTTATATCGATGATATTCGGAAAAACTGAATGTGAGCATTTCAAGAATTTAGAAATAATATTCAAAACTCTTGAATCCGCTAATATGAAAGTACAACTGGAAAAATGTGAATTTCTTCAAGATCAAGTAGAATTTCTCGGATTTATCGTCTATAAAGATGGTATTAAAGCCAACCCCAAAGAGATCAAAGCAATTATAGATTTTCCTGTTCCTGAAACAGTTAAGGACCTCAGTTCCTTTTTAGGTATGTCCGGTTATTATCGCCGTTTATTCAAGATTATGCAAAAATCACAAAACCCCTAACAGCACTTTTAAGAGGGGAAGATGGACATGTGACCAAATCATGATCTAAAAAAACTCCTGTTAAACTAAATAATGAAGCAGTAGAATCTTTTATTAAAGTAAAAAATTCATTAACATCCAATGAAGTAATCCTATCGTACCCCGATTTTGAAAAGGAATTCGAATTAACTACTGACGCTTCAAATTTCGCGCAAGACGCCGTTTTATCTCAAAACAGGAGACCAATTACATTTATTTCTAGAGCACTCTCTACAACGGAAGAAAATTATGCAGCTAAAATAAAAGAGATGTTAGCAATTATTTGAGCTTTGAATTCCCTTCGAAATTTCCTTTACGGATCACGAAAAGTAAAAATTATGACTGACCACCAACCATTAACTTACGCGCTTAGTAATAAAAATACAAATTCAAAAATGAAACGCTGGAAAGCTATCTTAGAAGAGTACAATTATGAGTTAAAATACAAACCTGGTGCTACCAATGTAGTAGCAGATGCCTTATCCAGAATTCCTAAAAAATCTAATATTAATGCACTTACCATGACGCACCATAGTGATGAAAGCTCATCACATGACCTAGTCCAATCAGTAGATACCCCAGTTAACGTTTTTAGAAATCAAATAGTACTTAACACAGGCGAAGAAGATAGCTATCAATTAACCAATCCTTTTCATAATTACATACGACACACTATTTGTAAACGAAATTATTCTAAAAATGAACTTATACATATTTTCAAGCGGTATCTAAATCCTAATATTATTAACGGTGTTGTGGAATAAAAACACCGTCCTAGTAATAAATAATGTATTTTATTTTTATACCACAAAATATATTTGCACACGAATTGGCATTGCGCAATAATATTAAATATATTATTTATATTAATTAACTATGTCATAAAGTTAATAAACTTAACAAATAATAAATAATGCTTAGTGCGCATTTATGCAGTGTATGCAAATTTTGGGTATGAACAATTACAATTAATTATAATTATTATTGAGTGACGATTGCTCAATAGTAAATTGTATTATTATTATTGAATCAAAGTTCGTTTACATTTTTATGTAAACAAAGGCCGGTAAATTAATATTTGCCTATAAATACTTGGTTTTTTGGTAATTGAGAGAGTCGAAATTTATTCAGCTTACAGTTAACAGCTTTCAAAACAGAAAGTTTTGTACGAAGCTAATTGTTTAACTTAAGCTTGGAATAAATAAATAGTCTTTTTAAACCAATAAATTTGAAGTTTAATTGTACTAAGATTATAGATTCGCTCCCATATAATATTTAATATATATATTATACTGGCAAAAGGCCAAAATATATATATAACATAAAATATTATAAAACGTTTGGCGCAGCCGGTTAACCAAGAACTACGTTTCTTGGTAGAACCACAAAAATTGCATATATCGATTCTTGAACCAGCACCAGCAGGATTTTTTATCGGACAACCTCTAGAGGTGTACGAGGCAAACAAAAGAAGAAAACAACAACAACAGCGGTAAAGTACGTGATCATCATACAGAAAAATTTGCAAAAGAAACACCCTGAGTTTGCGTGAAGCATAAAAGGGATAAGCACGACGCATTTTTGCGTAGCTTTTGTTTAAAATTGTAGAATTTTTGTTGTTTTTGTTGGATTAATCTTTGTACATTTTTTATAGATGTATAATTAGTTTTCGAAGAAAAAATACTGTTCTTAATTAATTTTTTTTAATATATAAAAATAGATGTATATAATTAGTCTTTTTTTTTTTAAAAACAAAAAAAGATATGGTTTTAAAAATCAATTTTTTATATATACAAAAATGTGTAATTTTCAAAAAAAAAATTGTTTTAAATTAATTTTTTTATACAGTTGCTCACAAAAGTATCCGGCCACTTCTTTTATTCAGTAGAATTAATCTTAGCCGTTAAGTTTTAAATATCAGAAAATAAATAATTATTATTTTTTAACATTATTTAGTCTTGTAATTTATAATCCAATCATAGAAATATCAAAATTAAATATACTTCAGAAAAAATCGACAACCAAACAATTAAGTACATAATTCGGAAATGCAATTTTTCTCGAATGACGCACTATTTGGAAACTATTTGGTAACTAAACTTACTTTGGGGAAGTCCCCCGTATGCATACATACTTAGTGGCCGACTTTAGTGTCAATTTTTTTATGAGTTGGGACAGCTATGTAAGTTTGTCTGATAATTAATTCATTTTTCTAATATGTTTTTCTAGTATTATAAACTGCATTAGTAAAGGCTTTTTATAGCCAATATTAAACAAAATACTTATTGAAAATGAAGTGAAAAACATTAAATATTTTGAACTAAGTAGGGTGGCCGGATACTTTTGTGAGCAACTGTATATACAATTAGATGTAAAAGTAGTTTTCTTTTTTGTAAGGGATTTTTTTTATATATTCATTTTATACAAATACTGGAGAAAATTGTTAGTAATGAAGTTAAATTAAAAAATTTTGTTATACATAATTAAAATTTTTTTTATTATTTCTGTGTAATTTTTGTAGGAAGGTTTTTGTTTTGATTTTGTTTTTTTTTTGTCTCCTCTTGTTTAACGTATTTTTTTGTATGGGACAAAATATTATTTATTTTGTCAATATAAAATATAGTATTCGGTATTTAACGAAAATTCATTAATAAAAAGTTACAAAGGATAAAAATATTTTGTATAATACATATTTTGTTTAATACATTTTTTTTTGTATTTGACAAAAATTTATTTTTTGTGAACGTTTTTGGCTAGCTAATAAAAAAAAAAGCATAAAAAATGTTAGTAAATAGGAAAATTTATTGTATCTTAGTCTCGCGTGTTTTTTTAAAAAGATTTGTATGTATAATTTTTTTAGTTTGGTAATATGGGGTTTTTCAAAAATTTTATGTGTTTCATGTAGCTTTCGTATTTATATAAAAAATGTCTTTTAGCAACGGAATGCTGTCCGTCACTGAGACATTTGAAACTTTTTTAGTACATGTTCCAGTATTTTCAGGGTCAGGAGAGAATCCGACTCTGGATTTACAAAATTTTCTATATCTGGCTGAAGAAGATTATTATGTAACTGAATTTAGGGGAAGAAGTTTTGTTCTAAACAATCTTATAAGAAGTAAATTAAAAGGAAAAGCGAATACTATTTTCCAACATAAAAATATTACAGATTTTGAAGAATTTAAAAATGTTTTGTGTGATTACTTTGTACCTTATAAGGACCTTCCTCAATTAGCTAGGGAATTGGAAGAATGTTATCAGGGACAGGATGAAGCAGTAGAAAATTTTGGAAGTAGACTTTTGCAAAAGCTGGAGGCCTACACAATTATGGTAGAAAACATTTACCCAGGTGAGGGTAGGGTTCTAAAAGAGGAAATGACGAAAGTAGCAAAACCCAGTTTTATAAGAGGATTATGTTCGGAACAATTAAAATTTTATGTAAGATCACAAAATTGCTCAAATTTAAATGTAGCAGTACAAAAGGCGATCGAATACGCCAGGGAAAACTACACATTGAGCAATTCAAAAGAAAATCTGTCAAGGGAAAATGTTATTTCTACATTATTAAAGAAATTATTAATGAAAATGGATGATCAAAAGACAGGTTATCATAAAAATGATTTCAATAACGAAAATTATTCTTCTGGACTACAAAATTTCCGAAGGAACTCGGAACGAAATCAAAAAATAAATTACACGAACAATATAAATAGCTACAATAGAAATTTTAGTGCAACTAATAAAAATAATAATTATAGAACAAATAAAAATATAATATAATGTTATAGTTGTGGAGAACTAGGTCATACTAGCCGTTTTTGTATAATATATAGAGAAAAAGTAGTGGCGCCAAATTGTGAATGGTGCGACTGCTCAGGGCACAGTATATTTCATTGCCCTGCTAAGCAAAAATTCGAATCGCGTGCTTTAATAAGGGATGAATCAAAACGCCCTGATTCATCCCCCACCATTATGTTATTAAGAAGACAAAATTTACAGAAAAATATTGAATTACCGATGAATATATCAAAAATAGATGAAGCAAAGTTTCCAAATGACAATGGAGATCAGGTTATCATAATGAATAGAAATTCATTTAAAATTGAGGAAAAAGGTAGTAAAAATATTGCATATAATACGCCACAAGGGCATAGTAACACATTGAGAAATAGTAATGAAGATTTTTGTAATAATAATGAAGTAGAAAGTAATAATGAAGTAATTAATATGGAGAAAAGAATACCCAAAGATGGTAGTTCTAGTTATAATAATTTATATAAAAAATGCAATATTCAGGGTACGTCAAAATTACAGGAAATTTCGAGTACCATAAATAAACAAAAGGCGATAGAAGTTCCTTTTGGTAAAACCCCAGGAAACCTGAAGCAAATTTATGTTCATTTCAACCTTGTAGTAGTACCACGCTTGGGTGCTACCCAAACTATTTAGTATTGATGAATTATGGAAAACAAGTATAATCCTATAAATTTTTGTGGAGAAAATAAATTAAAAAACAACAGTGTAATAAATAAAATGAAACAATCCGAAGTAATAGAAGAATATAATGTAGTAGAAGAGAGTAAAAACTTGGACGTAGAAAAAATAGAATATGGAAATGTTATAGAAATACAGGATGAAAAAACTAAAACTATAAGCAACGTAAAAAAACAATGTAGAAAAAACAAAAGTAAGGATAAAAAGATACATAAATATGAAGAAAATTCGGAAGAAGCATTAAGTCATATTAGACTTTTATATAACAATGAAGAAGTACAGGATAAAAACGAAGAAATGTTAATTTCGGAACTTAAACCGAGTATAGTTCCACAGCAGGAAAATTATCAAATAATACAATTTAATGAAAATACAGAAAAGTATATCGAAAAGCACGTAGAAAAAATAGAAGCAGAATTTATTCAACAAAAGGAAAAGAGCCAAAAAGGGACAAACTTGAATACAAATTTTATGGAAAAAGTAAATAATTTAACCCAATATCCTGAAATAAAAATAGTAAAGGAAAAATTGAATAAAAATTGTTCGCTAGTAAATGCGCGCAAAACTCATAAATATAGTCTTACAATAATTCCACGGAATTATAAATATTTTAGGAAATATGCATAAAATTATGAAACTCGAAAATAATGATTTTTATAACTTTATACGATTAATATGTTAAATCTAGATTAGTTTTTTATATTTCAATAAAAATTGTTTTGTCTTTGATAAGAATAATTAATCTATTTTAGGTGCGTATTTTTAGGAGAAAAATTTAAAATCAAATTAATTTTTTTATATAAATTAATGTAGTTTTAGTAATACAACATAATAAATATAATTTTAAGTTTTGGGGGTATAATATTCAGTTTAAAAATTTTTTGTTAGTATTTAAAATTAACTAGCCAATTACAGTTATATATAAAAAAAGGGGAAAATAATTATTCCATTATTTAATTATATCATAGAGAAGATAATTACACAGAAATAATATACTAATACACATATTAAAAAAATTAATATTAAAAATAAAAGAAAAATATAATAAAATAAATGAATATATTTAAAAAATTGTTGTACGGTATAAAAATAAAAAAAAATTAATAATTTGTAAATGTTGAAAATATATAACAATATAATTGTTAAAATGAGATAAAATTAAAATGAAATAAAAAGGAATTAGAAGAGAATATATTAATAAAAATTAAGAAATGTATAAATGAATGGTATATTGAAGAAATTGAAAAAAAAATGTGTAACTTAAATATTTATAATTTAAAAGGAAAAGCTAAAAGAAAACGAAATATGTAGTATAATAATTTGTATATTGATATAAAAAATTATTAATGAAATTTTAAAAGGTATAAATAATTATGTAAAAGAAATTAATGAAAAATGATAACGAAATTTAAAAATGAATAAATAAATATGTAAAAGAAATTGATATAAAAAAAAAATTTTTAATAAAGAAAATGTTAAAAAAAATTATATTGTTTAAAAAATATGTAAAAGTATAAATATATAAATATAAAAAGAAAAAGATTTGGATTGTATAAAATTAGAAAAAAAATTGATATAAAATTATATTAATTTCAAAAAATTTTTACACTGTGAAAAATAAATAATATGAAAATAAAATGTATAGAAAATAAGATTTAAAAATTGTATAAAGGGAAAAGCTGAATAAATTGAACAACTCTGAATTGCCCAACATTCAAAAAATGTATCCATTTTTTGTACTTCAAAGGGGGAGGTGTTGTGGCATAAAAACACCGTCCTAGTAATAAATAATGTATTTTATTTTTATACCACAAAATATATTTGCACACGAATTGGCATTGCGCAATAATATTAAATATATTATTTATATTAATTAACTATGTCATAAAGTTAATAAACTTAACAAATAATAAATAATGCTTAGTGCGCATTTATGCAGTGTATGCAAATTTTGGGTATGAACAATTACAATTAATTATAATTATTATTGAGTGACGATTGCTCAATAGTAAATTGTATTATTATTATTGAATCAAAGTTCGTTTACATTTTTATGTAAACAAAGGCCGGTAAATTAATATTTGCCTATAAATACGTTGGTTTTTTGGTAATTGAGAGAGTCGAAATTTATTCAGCTTACAGATAACAGCTTTCAAAACAGAAAGTTTTGTACGAAGCTAATTGTTTAACTTAAGCTTGGAATAAATAAATAGTCTTTTTAAACCAATAAATTTGAAGTTTAATTGTACTAAGATTATAGATATTTTATATGTATATTATACTGGCAAAAGGCCAAAATACATATATAACATAAAATATTATAAAACAACGGTATTAAAACTACCGAACCAATTATGGGAATCATCCAAAAAATTTATCCTCTACACTTTAAAAATTTTAAAACCCGTTTCACTCAATTAATCGTTCAGGATATTGTTAATGAAAATGAACAAGATGATCTCACAGTATCGATTCATCGCCGCGCTCATCGCAATGCAGATGAAAATAGAATTCTAATTTTAGAAAAGTATTACTTCCCAAAAATGATAAAAAAATTAAGTTTCATGTCAAAAGATGCACTAACTGTAAAGAAAATAAATATGACAGACATCCTAACCATCAAATAATTAATTCCACACCCATTTCAAATCACCCTGGACATACACTTCATATCGACATTTACTCTACAGAACGAAAATTAGTCCTGACTGCAATAGATAAATTCACCAAACTAGCTTACTGTAAACCCATTAAATCGAGAGCTATCGAAGATATCAAACAGCCTTTAAGAGATGTTTTATACTTCTTTAATATTCCAGAAAACGTCGTATTAGACAATGCGAAATCTCTAAATTCTGCGTCAATCGTCTCTATGATGACAGATGGCCTAAATATTAAAATTTTTACGACTCCACCCTATAAAAGTGAAGTAAACGGTCAAATAGAGCGCTTTCACTCTACACTTTCAGAAATTATGAGATATTTAAAATCCGATGGCGTAGAAAGAACATTCGACAGTCTATTAGAACGATCTGTAAACGAATACAATCACTCTACTCATTCCACTACTGGAAAAAAACCAGTAGAACTATTTTACGGTAGAATTGCAAACGTTAATCCAGAAGAGTTCGAAAGAAACCCGTATCAGTAATATCGAAAAACTTCGATATTACTTCTGGACTACAAAATTTCCGAAGGAACTCGGAACGAAATCAAAAAATAAATTACACGAACAATATAAATAGCTACAATAGAAATTTTAGTGCAACTAATAAAAATAATAATTATAGAACAAATAAAAATATAATATAATGTTATAGTTGTGGAGAACTAGGTCATACTAGCCGTTTTTGTATAATATATAGAGAAAATGTAGTGGCGCCAAATTGTGAATGGTGCGACTGCTCCGGGCACAGTATATTTCACTGCCCTGCTAAGCAAAAATTCGAATCGCGTGCTTTAATAAGGGATGAATCAAAACGCCCTGATTCATCCCCCACCATTATGTTATTAAGAAGACAAAATTTACAGAAAAATATTGAATTACCGATGAATATATCAAAAATAGATGAAGCAAAGTTTCCAAATGACAATGAAGATCAGGTTATCATAATGAATAGAAATTCATTTAAAATTGAGGAAAAAGGTAGTAAAAATATTGCATATAATACGCCACAAGGGCATAGTAACACATTGAGAAATAGTAATGAAGATTTTTGTAATAATAATGAAGTAGAAAGTAATAATGAAGTAATTAATATGGAGAAAAGAATACCCAAAGATGGTAGTTCTAGTTATAATAATTTATATAAAAAATGCAATATTCAGGGTACGTCAAAATTACAGGAAATTTCGAGTACCATAAATGAGCAAAAGGCGATAGAAGTCCCTTTTGTTAAAACCCCAATTAGGAAACCTGAAGCAAATTTATGTTCATTTCAACCTTGTAGTAGTACCACGCTTGGGTGCTACCCAAACTATTTAGTATTGATGAATTCGGCATTCAAAAAACCAGAATTAAAAGAAATGGAAAATGAATTAAGTCCAGTAAATTTTTGTGGAGAAAATAAATTAAAAGATAACAACGTAATAAATAAAATGAAGCAATCCGAAGTAATAGAAGAATATAATGTAGTAGAAGAGAGTAAAAACTTGGACGTAGAAAAAATAGAATATGGAAAAGTTATAGAAATACAGGATGAAAAAACTAAAACTATAAGCAACGTAAAAAAACAATGTAGAAAAAACAAAAGTAAGGATAAAAAGATACATAAATATGAAGAAAATTCGGAAGAAGCATTAAGTCATATTAGACTTTTATATAACAATGAAGAAGTACAGGATAAAAACGAAGAAATGTTAATTTCGGAACTTAAACCGAGTATAGTTCCACAGCAGGAAAATTATCAAATAATACAATTTAATGAAAATACAGAAAAGTATATCGAAAAGCACGTAGAAAAAATAGAAGCAGAATTTATTCAACAAAAGGAAAAGAGCCAAAAAGGGACAAACTTGAATAAAAAATTTATGGAAAAAGTAAATAATTTAACCCAATATCCTGAAATAAAAATAGTAAAGGAAAAATTGAATAAAAATTGTTCGCTAGTAAATGCGCACAAAACTCATAAATATAGTCTTACAATAATTCCACGGAATTATAAATATTTTAGGAAACATGCATAAAATTATGAAACTCGAAAATAATGATTTTTATAACTTTATACGATTAATATGTTAAATCTAGATTAGTTTTTTATATTTCAATAAAAATTGTTTTGTCTTTGATAAGAATAATTAATCTATTTTAGGTGCGTATTTTTAGGAGAAAAATTTAAAATCAAATTAATTTTTTTATATAAATTAATGTAGTTTTAGTAATACAACATAATAAATATAATTTTAAGTTTTGGGGGTATAATATTCAGTTTAAAAATTTTTTGTTAGTATTTAAAATTAACTAGCCAATTACAGTTATATATAAAAAAAAGGGGAAAATAATTATTCCATTATTTAATTATATCATAAAGAAGATAATTACACAGAAATAATATACTAATACACATATTAAAAAAAATAATATTAAAAATAAAAGAAAAATATAGTAAAATAAATGAATATATTTAAAAAATTGTTGTACGGTATAAAAATAAAAAAAAATTAATAATTTGTAAATGTTGAAAATATATAACAATATAATTGTTAAAATGAGATAAAATTAAAATGAAATAAAAAGGAATTAGAAGAGAATATATTAATAAAAATTAAGAAATGTATAAATGAATGGTATATTGAAGAAATTGAAAAAAAAATGTGTAAGTTAAATATTTATAATTTAAAAGGAAAAGCTAAAAGAAAACGAAATATGTAGTATAATAATTTGTATATTGATATAAAAAATTATTAATGAAATTTTAAAAGGTATAAATAATTATGTAAAAGAAATTAATGAAAAATGATAACGAAATTTAAAAATGAATAAATAAATATGTAAAAGAAATTGATATAAAAAAAAAATTTTTAATAAAGAAAATGTTAAAAAAAATTATATTGTTTAAAAAATATGTAAAAGTATAAATATATAAATATAAAAAGAAAAAGATTTGGATTGTATAAAATTAGAAAAAAAATTGATATAAAATTATACTAATTTCAAAAAATTTTTACACTGTGAAAAATAAATAATATGAAAATAAAATGTATAGAAAATAAGATTTAAAAATTGTATAAAGGGAAAAGCTGAATAAGTTGAACAACTCTGAATTGTATCCATTTTTTGTACTTCAAAGGGGGAGGTGTTGTGGAATAAAAACACCGTCCTAGTAATAAATAATGTATTTTATTTTTATACCACAAAATATATTTGCACACGAATTGGCATTGCGCAATAATATTAAATATATTATTTATATTAATTAACTATGTCATAAAGTTAATAAACTTAACAAATAATAAATAATGCTTAGTGCGCATTTATGCAGTGTATGCAAATTTTGGGTATGAACAATTACAATTAATTATAATTATTATTGAGTGACGATTGCTCAATAGTAAATTGTATTATTATTATTGAATCAAAGTTCGTTTACATTTTTATGTAAACAAAGGCCGGTAAATTAATATTTGCCTATAAATACGTTGGTTTTTTGGTAATTGAGAGAGTCGAAATTTATTCAGCTTACAGATAACAGCTTTCAAAACAGACAGTTTTGTACGAAGCTAATTGTTTAACTTAAGCTTGGAATAAATAAATAGTCTTTTTAAACCAATAAATTTGAAGTTTAATTGTACTAAGATTATAGATATTTTATATGTATATTATACTGGCAAAAGGCCAAAATATATATATAACATAAATATTATAAAACAACGGTATTAAAACTACCGAACCAATTATGGGAATCATCCAAAAAATTTATCCTCTACACTTTAAAAATTTTAAAACCCGTTTCACTCAATTAATAGTTCAGGATATTGTTAATGAAAATGACCAAGATGATCTCACAGTATCGATTCATCGCCGCGCTCATCGCAATGCAGATGAAAATAGAATTCTAATTTTAGAAAAGTATTACTTCCCAAAAATGATAAAAAAATTAAGTTTCATGTCAAAAGGTGCACTAACTGTAAAGAAAATAAATATGACAGACATCCTAACCATCAAATAATTAATTCCACACCCATTTCAAATCACCCTGGACATACACTTCATATCGACATTTACTCTACAGAACGAAAATTAGTCCTGACTGCAATAGATAAATTCACCAAAGTCGCTTACTGTAAACCCATTAAATCGAGAGCTATCGAAGATATCAAACAGCCTTTAAGAGATGTTTTATACTTCTTTAATATTCCAGAAAACGTCGTATTAGACAATGCGAAATCTCTAAATTCTGCGTCAATCGTCTCTATGATGACAGATGGCCTAAATATTAAAATTTTTACGACTCCACCCTATAAAAGTGAAGTAAACGGTCAAATAGAGCGCTTTCACTCTACACTTTCAGAAATTATGAGATATTTAAAATCCGATGGCGTAGAAAGAACATTCGAAAGTCTATTAGAACGATCTGTAAACGAATACCATCACTCTACTCATTCCACTACTGGAAAAAAACCAGTAGAACTATTTTACGGTAGAATTGCAAACGTTAATCCAGAAGAGTTCGAAAGAAACCCGTATCAGTAATATCGAAAAACTTAAATAAAAACAAGAAAAAGACATTAAACTCCATAATAAGAAACGTAAACCAATTAACACTTATAAAGCTGGCGACATTATTTACGTCAAACATAATAAAAGAATAGGCTCGAAACTAACGGTACGGTATAAACCTGAAATAGTCAAAGAAAACAAAAATACCATAGTAATAACAGAATCAAGCAAAACTATTCACAAGAGTAACATAAGAAAATAAAAAATTCTTTTTGATTTCAAAGGTGTTTTTAACACCATATTTGGCGAAGTACAAATACTGGACTACTCAAATTCTCAGGTTATTTCTGTTAACATTGGGATTGCTAAAATTCAAAACGGAAACTTTAAATTAATTCATGTGATAGAACAGGACAATTATCAAAATATAAACGAAATCGTTATAAACGAAATGAACAAACTCCTGCACAAACATTTGGGACTGACCCACTTCTTTTATCCCTTCTTAAATCATGAATTAGAACAAATCCAATCTATGTTAGATAACTTAAGAATTCATAATTCAAACAGAAGTTAAAAGATCATTAAATTTTATTGGCAGTGCATGGAAATGGATCGCAGGTAATCCTGACCATGAAGATTTTGAAATAATTAAAGATAAAATAAATAATGTGTTAGAAAATAATAACAAACAAGTAGTAATAAATAAATTGCATAATGAACGAATTAATAATATAACTCATATGGCAAATGAAATTTTAAATCTAGTAAAAAAAGATAATACGATAGTTGATCATTTAGTTGCAAGTTTGCAATACAAATTAAAAATTATAAAAGAAGAATTAATAAATATTAAATATGCCATTCATTGGGCTAAAGCAGGAATAATTAATTCATTAATGTTATCGAATGCAGAGGTACAACTAGCAATCGATACATTGGAAAATGAAAATTTACCTTATTCAACCCCAGAAGAAGCTTTAGATTTTGCTAAAATAAAAATAATGACTAATAAATCGTGTTTACTTTATATTATTTATATTCCTTTTACTAGTAATGAAATTTATGAAAAAATATTATTTAAACCTATAAAAAGAAATAATTTTGTTAATGAAATTAAATATGAAAAAATATTAAAAAATAATAATGAAATATATGGAATTGTAAAAGATTGTAAAACAATAAATAATTTATCAATTTGTAATCGAAATAATATTTTAGATTTAAGTAATTCTACGTGTTTACCAAAATTATTAAAAAGTCGTATCGGGAAATGTACCAAAATTAATAATCAACATATTCCTACAATAAAAGAAATTTTTGAAGATTTAATATTATTAAATCAATTTAACGACAGTATCAATATTAATAACGAAATTCATAATTTAAACGGAACTTAAATCATCATACCAGCTTGCTCCAGCCATCCTTCAGCCTACACCAGATGAGAAGCAATACAAAGAAATACTTTCACTAGAGATGCTAAAAGATATCAATATCAACAATACAAATAAAGTAGAAGTATTTCATAAAGAAGAAAAAATTCACAAATTTATCAATCACTTCTATAATAATTTTTATAATAGTTTTTATTGTAATTAAATCTTGTAAAAGGGAAACTTTAATAATAGAAAATACTACAAACATAAATCCAAATATTGAAGAAGCACAAGATTCGGCATTAACCCAAATAAAATCAATCGCAGTTAACGAAGTTATTCAAAATTCAAATCCGGAAATAAATGGATCAAAAACATCGCTTCCCATTGCTCCAAGAAGAAAATTTTATGACACATCATTTTTTTAAATCATTAAATGAGGACATTTGGACTTAAGAGGGGAAGAGTTAACAATTGTTAACTTTATCAGATAAAAATTATTAAAAATTCCATTCCCAAGAAATAATCAAATTTAAATTATAAAAACTAAGTGTCATATTGCACTTGCATTAAACGCGCATCCGTAAGTTATCTTTATTAAATATTTCTTCTCACAATCGAAAAATACTAATTTTTTTACTTATTTTGGTTCACACAAATATTTTAACTTTAAGGTGACATTCAATTGTAAATTAGCTTAGTGTGCTATTTTTGTTTATTATTTAAAGTTATTTTAAACTTAAATATTATAAATTTTTTCAGTTGTAATTTTGACTTCAAAAGAGTAAGAATAAAAATAACTCAAAAAATTAAATTTGCTAGTTTATGTTTTTTTTATTAAAAATAATAAAGGAAATATTTAACTTATACATATCTACATATAATTTTTTTTAAACATAAATCCTTATTAAAAATATTTATTACATACTTTGAAACTGTCGTACAGTCGTATTATTATTGTAACCTAAATTCATTCTAATAGAACCAAAAAATAATTCTACGTGGTCCAGATTTAGTTTGTAATACGGTACAAATTTTAATAAACCTGTTACAATAAATCTGAAACAGACGAAATATTAGGGTACAGTGACAATATTATTTTTGATATTACCTTTCATAAAGTGGTTCAATTGTTTTCAGAGCAGTTATGAGACCAACAAACCCTGTGCTCCATTTTGTAACGTAGTCAAATATTGGATTACGTAAGATATATAACTTTTAATTTCACTAAAGTTTTTTTCAGATATTGATTCTGTGTAGCCAAATCCACCATATTTCCTAGAATTTAAAATATCAAATGTATTATTTAATATTCTTATAAAATTGGATGTTGGCCCACTTCCATCAAATTCCTTCAACTTTAAGACATTTCGACAAAAATCAATAGCGTCAGCAACAGACTTGCTGCGTAGTTGTACTGCTAATTTAACCTTCATTTTTTGCTTGTGGAAATACACATGGGCTTTACGTAATCTATAAATATTTTGTTGATAAAGTTTCTTTTCAAATCATTTGAAAAATATGCAATTTTATTACTTTCCCTTTTATGAATTCACACTTCCAGTATATATGTCGGTATGTCGGTATGTCGAGATCTCCTCACCTCGCCATAACTCTTAAACGGCTTGACCGATTGAGCTCAAATTTGGAAGTTGAGCTCGTGCCATCAAATGCCTATATATTTTTTTACGATTTTAGGTCCCATAGTAAGGGAAAGTAGACCTTATCAGAATTAATGCCATTTATAAGGAGGTCTACTTACCCTTACTATTGCTGACAGTGGCTCAAACTCAACGGGAAAGTACATTGATGTGGTATTATTTGCTTGTTTATTACTTTTTAGTTGAATATTTCTTTAAGGGAAAGTATTTTTAAAAAACTTTTTTTTATTTATATTTTTTTTTATTTATGAAGTTGTTCTTTATCTTGTAATTCAAGTAGTTTTTGAATATATCTGCATTCGACGATCTCTTGTTTTTTGAACCACTTTATGAAAGGTATTTTCTAGCTACGGTTACAGCAGACAGCCATGACAACTAATTTGCCATTACATCACTATTTCCACCATCTCCTATATCCACACAACCAATTAATTTTTTACCATCCCACTCTTGCTGCTTCCTTATGGCCACTTCATCAAAAATTCAATTTAAAATAATTTTACCATCAACTGCTTCTCCCGGATTTCTTTAAAGAGAAACCATAGATTTTAAGTCGTTAGACTCAATTTCGGGTGCCGGCCTTTTTTTGGTGCAGATGGTATACATTGCTTATTGAAATTATTCTAAATATAATATACAATTATAATATATGTACATTTATAAGTAATTAATATATTTTTTAACATTCATCTTATCTGAAAACTGAAAACTTACAGTAATTGGTAACGTATCTCGCCGAGTCTAACGGTACTCGGAAGTTTTTGACCTACTTTCGTTTAAAACATCAATCTGAAGTAAAATATAAATATAAATAAATATACGTATATTTGACAATATTTATAAATAGAAACTTACATTAATTGGTAAATTTTTCTGCCCAATTTCTGGAATAACACGGGTCTAATGTAAAAAAAATATTTAAAAAAAGTTGGTAACATAACATTTATAAATGCAAAATTACATCCATTTGTACATTTTCATTAAAAGTTTCTACATCCTTCAATATTTATAAGGATAAATATTAGATTAAGAAAAAGGAATAAATAATAAATTAAGAATAGTTAGAAAATTATAGAATAAAAAAAGGATTAACTACAACAGAATAACAATTAGAATAGAAATAATATAGAATCAGATATCCTAAAAATATAGAAAAATTTATTTAAAATTTTTCTATTTCTAACATCGTAATCAATAACTCACAAGTTGTTGAGTGGGAACTGTAGTTTTCCTTATATACCTTCATTTTAAACTTGCAGGATTAAAAAAATCTTCTGATTTGAAATGTAAAGAACACACTTTGTAAAACACACAATACTCCTCAGGTAGTATATTTACTGCCTCAAACCATTCTAATCTTAAATTATTATCCTTTGGAAAGCTAAAATAATAATTATTTTTTAATAATTCATCAAAATAATGTATACGCCTCAAGTGCTTCAGGACACAAATTTTTTATATACGACCCTGTCGACAAATTGATGTTCATTGAAAGCTCTTTTGAATATTTTAGCGCAATAATATACAATTTTAATATTAATTATTTTAATGTTATTTGAGTTAACCATATTATATTATGACTTTAATTCAAGGAAATAAGTTGTTATTACTTAAAAAATAACTCCACATTCAAGAATACCTTTATATATTTCCTATATTTACCTGTAATAAGACACTTCCGAACATCCGTGTGATTTATCAAATAAATGTTATTTACACGTTTTAATTCAACGAACTATATATAGCTGAGTTTTTTTATTCCTACTCTAAACTACTCTTAATAAAAGAAAAATATGATTTAGAATTGATTGAAAAAATTTCGCCCACTTTGTGGTAATTTTTTAAAAATCAATTTTTCAATATTCAAATATACGAAATGAAGTAGCTTACTTTTCAAATTTATAGTTGCCATATTAAAATTTAATAATTTCCTATTAATTTCCCTTTACTCTACATGTTGTACTGGATATTATTTAGAGTACGCAAGAACAACAACCATACAGATACTCTAGTTACTCTAACTGCCCTACCATAGCAGGATGATTACAAATTGACGAATGGAAGCATGACACCTCGCGGAATTTTTGAGAACCTTAATACACAAATAAAAATGGTTTCAATTCAATTCAATTCAAAAAAAGTATTTTATTAATTCAAATTTCATTACAAAAATTATTATTTAATATATAATATTATTATTAATACATATTAATATTATTATTACGTATTATGAAATATTTATTATTATTATATTATGTTTTTATGTAATATTAAATTAGTGGTTTAATTTGTTACAAATACTAAATTACATTGGCTTTAAAGCCGTCTGTTTTAGTGGTTCCATAATAATTTGACTTCTATTATTTTTTCTCTTTTTGTTTCGTATACATAATATTAGTTTATCGTTTTTATTTCGTATCTTATGTGTTTAAAATTAATTTTTTAGTTTTGTTATGTAAAGCCTACCCTGTTTAATTTTCCAAATTTAAGTTCTAAATTAATTTGTTTCCAAATTTAAGAAATATGATATTTCATTTCCTAATAATTTAATTTTATTAATAATTTAATTTCAATAATAATTTACCTTCTGAATTTACTTAATTAGCAGTTTGCTAGTTAATTCAAGTTCAGTGTAAATAGGCATTTGACCTAATATTGGACTTTAATGCACGTTTTATGATACGTGGGCTTTACATAAAATTAAAACCTAAAGTTGATGAGTTTATTCGTGTACTTGAGATTTATCGGTCGAAGTTTTGTAATTGCGTTTGATATATATATATATATATAATTAAAAAATAAACCATTTTATATAATTAAAATATACCAGTTTGTTACATAAAAATCAATTTTTTATTAAAGTTTTTCATATAAAAGATTTAAAAGGTTCATTTAGAATTATCGTAAGTATTTATGTTATGATAAAAACATAACATTGGCCCAGCCGGTTAACGTAAATTTACATATTTACGTAAAAAAGAACTTTTTCATTCGCGACCAAATTAAAGCTTAAGCTTGAAAAAGTATATATAAAAAAAAATAGAGTGATTTGCCGACGGGAAAACAACATTTAATAAAAAATATATTACTATTGTTGAATGAACATTTTGTGTATTAAAAAAGAGTGTGTAGAACTAAAATTTAAAAAATATTTGTATTAAAAAACTTAGTGATTTGAATATATTGAAAAAATAAATATTAAATAAATGGAGAAAAAAGAATTTAGATTGATTTTGAAGTGAAGAATAGATTTTTAAATAATAAAGTTATAGAACATTGCATAAAAATTTTTAGAATATAAAATAATAGTGATTGAGTGATTAAAGAAGAAAGTTTTAGAATATAAAATATAGTTATTGAATGATTAAATAATTATATAAAAAAATTGTTAAGAAATATTAAATTAAAGTGACTAAATAGACGAAATTTATTTAAAGCGTTGATAGATTGAAATAACAAAATTTTCTTAAAAAATAAAAAAAAAGTGATAATAGATTACAATAGTAAAATTTAGAGAAGAACAAAATATTAAAATTCAAATAAGGTATGTAGCAAGATATATTGATAATATATAAATACGAAAACAAATATTTTTTTTGTTAATTAAAGAATGAATATATATCATATATTTAAAAAATATCGTGAAAATTTATTTTAAAATATTCGTAAAAACCTTTCTAAATAGTAGTGAACTGTAATAAATGTGTATTGTCGTCGGGAAAACATAATAAAATATTGTATGTAGTGAGAAAGAATAAATTGTTTTTGTGCGTAAATTTATTTTGAGTATTTAAAAGATATAACAGAAATCGAATTGTTATAAAATTTATTAAGTAAACTGGTAAATTAAATTGAAAAGTGAATAGTATAATAGCAATATAAAGAAGAAAAAAAATAGTGATAATATAATAACAAAGAGAATAAATTTATATGTTGTAAAATAAAATTGTGAAATAAATTTAAATTTGTTATAATATATAGTAAAATACGAAAAGAAATTGAATTACTAATTTAAAATTTAAAAAATTTAAAAAATAAAAAATAAAACAAAAAAGAAATATATATTCAAAAGAAGTGAATTATCTGATATACGTGTAACATTAAAATAAAAATCGTTTTTTTTTTTAAAAAAGAACTATTGCCAACTCATAAAATAAATATTTTAATGAAATAAAATAAATATAAAACTGATTCATTTCGCTCCTAAAAGAATAAATAATTAAAAGATAAAGTTTTATGGCTCCCATTACAAGACAACAGAAAAATAAAAATAACAATAATACTGTAACCGACTGGGTAAATAAAACTTTATTAGGAAGAAAAGATATTAACGGAGTGTTGGTAACAACTGACAACACTGCCGGCAGCACAGATTCCAGCGTCAATATAGAATTAGAATTTTCAAACGAAAACCTGGTAGAATCAACTCCAAGACAACCAGCAACGACCAGCAACAACCAGGTACGACGATCTGTAACGTTTGCAGCACAAGCAGCACAAATAGAGGAAAATAGTGAAGAATTAGAAGGTGCAGTAGGAGGTATTAAAGGTACTAATAGTTTAAGTAATATTGTAACAAATACACAAAATTTTGAAAATAATTTAGTTAGTAATAATAATTCAATAAATAATTTAAATTTAAATCTAAATAATAAAATAAAAAATACAATGAATTCGGAAAGAAATAATCAAGACAATAATTTTAGAATGCAGGGAGCAATACCGCGTACTGATAGGCTTTCCAATTTGAAAATCCCAAATTTCCATTAGGTATAAATAATAATAGCAATTTTCGATTAGAAGATAATATTTTATATAATGCTAGAAATACCCACAGAAGATCAAATATACTGACAACGGACAATACATACGAACTAGGTTACACATCGGGAAATGCAAATCAGACAATACCTTTAGAACGGACATATAAAACTTATTTTCAGGGAGTCCCTAATTTCAGTGGTGAAGGAGACAAGATCTTAGAATTACAGAATTTCGTATCTTTAGCACATGAGGCCTATTTCCGCACTGACGAAATGGATAGACCAGCCGTACTCAATCAAATCATAAGAGGAAAGCTCAGGGGAAAAGCGGCTTACATTTTTTAGGAAAGAGGTGTCAGGAGTTTTCGGGAGTTTAAGACAATTTTAGAGAATGCGTTCCTTCCCTATAAAGATTTGACTCAATTGCGTCGAGAAATTGAGGATTGCGTACAAATCCCGGATGAGAGTGTAGAACAATATGGAGATAGAGTCGAACGTAAGCTGGAATGCTTCCCAGCTTCCCACAATCAGAAACGATCAAGCAGTATATTGTTGCTCAAAATTGTTTAAATTTCCAACAAACAATTGTAAAAGCTTGTAAGTTCGCTAGGGAATCACTTAATTTAATTAGACCAATAAGACAGCAATTAGTTTCTCCACCACCAGCTAAGTCTGACACAACGGAAATATTGTTAGAATTAATTAAGACATTAAGATTACCAAACAGCAATGACAGGACAAATTCCCGAAATACAGAAAGTAACAATCAGAGACCAAAAAATGACGGATTTAGACCACATGTAAATTCACAAAACTCTCGTTTTAACGCACCAAATTTCGCAGCTCCCAGAAACAATACACAAGTGACTTGCTACAATTGTGGACGACTAGGTCATTACAGCCGAGATTGTAAGGCACCACGTATACAAAATGCAAATCGCACTCCAGGTACTCTTAGACGAACACAAAATACAGTACAATGCACAGCTTGTAGCAATTCCGGTCACACGTCCGCCAATTGTCCATTTAGAATGCAGGAACATCCGCAATCTACAGCACCTGCCCATATAAATGCTATTGGATAACAAACTGTTTTAAATTGTGCTTGGTGTGAAAGAACAGGTCATATTGAGCTTACTTGTCCCGCGCGCCAAAGATATCAATCGAAACAGGGAAACGACAATGGGATGATGTAAAACCCATAGTTTCTTCCCAAAAAAGAGAGGGTGGGGTTGTATTAGCAGGACATCCCGGGGTGAACCGTTGGTAACTATGCCGCTCGATATTGCAAAAGACAGAACGGTCACTTTACTTGTAGATACAGGAGCGCAAATAAGTCTGCTAAAAAAGAGTCAATTGCAACAGGGAACAACAATTAGGGAACATGAGAAAGCAATTATACAAACAGTACATGATCGGAGTGCAACGTTAGGGAAATGTTCCGGAAAATTTTTGATTCCCGAAAAAATTACATGTGATTTTCAGGTTGTGGAATCAAACTGTCAATTACCGGCAGACGGAATTTTAGGGAACGACTTTTTATCAAATCACTGTAACATATTAGGACCGGAACAGAGACTGCATTTCCCGTAAACGACGAATAATAGGACAGATTTCTCAATACCAATTAAGTGTATAAATAATGGTTTCAAAAAACAAATCGCAATTCCAAGTGTTTCACAAATTTCTTTTGACGAATCCCGAAAAATCGAATTAATTAATAAATTAGAATGTAGCAAAGAGGAAATAGAAACAAATAAAGATAAAATTATAAATTTCAGTAAAGATTCAAAAGAAAAAATTAGTAATAGTAAAAGTAAGTAGTAAAAATTGTAGTTACGATAATTCACCAATAGATTCGTATTTTGAGGAATCAAAAGAAAATGTTGGTATAATAAATAGTAAAGAAATTTTTGAAATTAATGAAGGATCATTGCTTGATTTTAACTGTAAAAATGAAGTAAAACTGGAAAAATTTAAAGTTAATAGTGAAAATCCCGTCGAAAATAGTAGCGAAAAACAAAATATTGAGAAGTATATAAAATCATATAGTAAAAATAGTAGCAACGTGGACCAGGAATTTGAAAATAAGAAATTTTTTGATAAGAAAATTGATATTGTTAATTGTAGCGGAAGAAAAGATGTAGATTTCGAGATTAAAGAATTTGTAATTGCTGCGCGATGCGAAAAAGCTGTCGAAATATTAGTAAGAGTTGAAGGCGACGTGATATGTTTATCGAAGAAATTAAGTGACGATTTGTTTTTAGGCAACACTTTAGGAACAGTTAAGAATGGCAAGTTATGGGTCGCCATTATGAATATTTCAAAAATATTTATTACATACTTTGAAACTGTCGTACAGTCGTATTATTATTGTAACCTAAATTCATTCTAATAGAACCAAAAAATAATTCTACGTGGTCCAGATTTAGTTTGTAATACGGTACAAATTTTAATAAATCTGTTACAATAAATCTGAAACAGACGAAATATTAGGGTACAGTGACAATATTATTTTTGATATTACCTTTCATAAAGTGGTTCAATTGTTTTCAGAGCAGTTATGAGACCAACAAACCCTGTGCTCCATTTTGTAACGTAGTCAAATATTGGATTACGTAAGATATATAACTTTTAATTTCACTAAAGTTTTTTTCAGATATTGATTCTGTGTAGCCAAATCTACCATATTTCCTAGAATTTAAAATATCAAATGTATTATTTAATATTCTTATAAAATTGGATGTTGGTCCACTTCCATCAAATTCCTTAAACTTTAAGACATTTCGACAAAAATCAATAGCGTCAGCAACAGACTTGCTGCGTAGTTGTACTGCTAATTTAACCTTCATTTTTTGCTTGTGGAAATACACATGGGCTTTACGTAATCTATAAATATTTTGTTGATAAAGTTTCTTTTCAAATCATTTGAAAAATATGCAATTTTATTACTTTCCCTTTTATGAATTCACACTTCCAGTATATATGTCGGTATGTCGGTATGTCGAGATCTCCTCACCTCGCCATAACTCTTAAACGGCTTGACCGATTGAGCTCAAATTTGGAAGTTGAGCTCGTGCCATCAAATGCCTATATATTTTTTCACGATTTTAGGTCCCATAGTAAGGGAAAGTAGACCTTATCAGAATTAATGCCATTTATAAGGAGGTCTACTTACCCTTACTATTGCTGACAGTGGCTCAAACTCAACGGGAAAGTACATTGATGTGGTATCATTTGCTTGTTTATTACTTTTTAGTTGAATATTTCTTTAAGGGAAAGTATTTTTAAAAAACTTTTTTTTATTTATATTTTTTTTTATTTATGAAGTTGTTCTTTATCTTGTAATTCAAGTAGTTTTTGAATATATCTCCATTCGACGATCTCTTGTTTTTTGAACCACTTTATGAAAGGTATTTTCTAGCTACGGTTACAGCAGACAGCCATGAAAACTAATTTGCCATTACTTCACTATTTCCACCATCTCCTATATCCACACAACCAATTAATTTTTTACCATCCCACTCTTGCTGCTTCCTTATGGCCACTTCATCAAAAATTCAATTTAAAATAATTTTACCATCAACTGCTTCTGCACTTTCAACATTATACGAAATGTTTTCAAATGCCTGCTGTAACGCCTGGTTCACAGTTGAAACATTTATACCAAGTGCTCAAAGTTCGCAAGTGTGGCAAACTTGAATGAAATTTATTCCTTACATATTCATAATTCATATTCTTTCGCCGATGAAAAATTTAAATTTAATGCAAATGACCGCAATTGTGGGGAATATTTTTGTGTAACAGATTTGCTGCTACATTTCATTAATTGTCTTTCCAACAATTGTTGATTGACACTACCAATAGTATTTAATACATTTGCATCTTCAAAATTCATTAAATTTTGATTTTGCAAATCTTTTAGACAGTGTAATGGCATATTTTTGGGGCAATGCCCTCTCCCGGATCTCTTTAAAGAGAAACCATAGATTTTAAGTCGTTAGACTCAATTTCGGGTGCCGGCCTTTTTTTGGTGCAGATGGTATACATTGCTTATTGAAATTATTCTAAATATAATATACAATTATAATATATGTACATTTATAAGTAATTAATATATTTTTTAACATTCATCTTATCTGAAAACTTACAGTAATTGGTAACGTATCTCGCCGAGTCAAACGGTACTCGGAAGTTTTTGACCTACTTTCGTTTAAAACATCAATCTGAAGTAAAATATAAATATAAATAAATATACGTATATTTGACAATATTTATAAATAGAAACTTACATTAATTGGTAAATTTTTCTGCCCAATTTCTGGAATAACACGGGTCTAATGTAAAAAAAATATTTAAAAAAAGTTGGTAACATAACATTTATAAATGCAAAATTACATCCATTTGTACATTTTCATTAAAAGTTTCTTTAACATTCGCTACATCCTTCAATATTTATAAGGATAAATATTAGATTAAGAAAAAGGAATAAATAATAAATTAAGAATAGTTAGAAAATTATAGAATAAAAAAAGGATTAACTACAACAGAATAACAATTAGAATAGAAATAATATAGAATCAGATATCCTAAAAATATAGAAAAATTTATTTAAAATTTTTCTATTTCTAACATCGTAATCAATAACTCACAAGTTGTTGAGTGGGAACTGTAGTTTTCCTTATATACCTTCATTTTAAACTTGCAGGATTAAAAAAATCTTCTGATTTGAAATGTAAAGAACACACTTTGTAAAACACACAATACTCCTCAGGTAGTATATTTACTGCCTCATACCATTCTAATCTTAAATTATTATCCTTTGGAAAGCTAAAATAATAATTATTTTTTAATAATTCATCAAAATAATGTATACGCCTCAAGTGCTTCAGGACACAAATTTTTTATATACGACCCTGTCGACAAATTGATGTTCATTGAAAGCTCTTTTGAATATTTTAGCGCAATAATATACAATTTTAATATTAATTATTTTAATGTTATTTGAGTTAACCATATTATATTATGACTTTAATTCAAGGAAATAAGTTGTTATTACTTAAAAAATAACTCCACATTCAAGAATACCTTTATATATTTCCTATATTTACCTGCAATAAGACACTTCCGAACATCCGTGTGATTTATCAAATAAATGTTATTTACACGTTTTAATTCAACGAACTATATATAGCTGAGTTTTTTTATTCCTACTCTAAACTACTCTTAATAAAAGAAAAATATGATTTAGAATTGATTGAAAAAATTTCGCCCACTTTGTGGTAATTTTTTAAAAATCAATTTTTCAATATTCAAATATACGAAATGAAGTAGCTTACTTTTCAAATTTATAGTTGCCATATTAAAATTTAATAATTTCCTATTAATTTCCCTTTACTCTACATGTTGTACTGGATATTATTTAGAGTACGCAACAACAACAACCATACAGTAACTCTACTTACTCTAACTGCCCTACCATAGCAGGATGATTACAAATTGACGAATGGAAGCATGACACCTCGCGGAATTTTTGAGAACCTTAATACACAAATAAAAATGGTTTCAATTCAATTCAATTCAAAAAAAGTATTTTATTAATTCAAATTTCATTACAAAAATTATTATTTAATATATAATATTATTATTAATACATATTATTATTATTATTACGTATTATGAAATATTTATTATTATTATATTATGTTTTTATGTAATATTAAATTAGTGGTTTAATTTGTTACAAATACTAAATTACATTGGCTTTAAAGCCGTCTGTTTTAGTGGTTCCATAATAATTTGACTTCTATTATTTTTTCTCTTTTTGTTTCGTATACATAATATTAGTTTATCGTTTTTATTTCGTATCTTATGTGTTTAAAATTAATCTTTTAGTTTTGTTATGTAAAGCCTACCCTGTTTAATTTTCCAAATTTAAGTTCTAAATTAATTTGTTTCCAAATTTAAGAAATATGATATTTCATTTCCTAATAATTTAATTTTATTAATAATTTAATTTCAATAATAATTTACCTTCTGAATTTACTTAATTAGCAGTTTGCTAGTTAATTCAAGTTCAGTGTAAATAGGCATTTGACCTAATATTGGACTTTCATGCACGTTTTATGATACGTGGGCTTTACATAAAATTAAAACCTAAAGTTGATGAGTTTATTCGTGTACTTGAGATTTATCGGTCGAAGTTTTGTAATTGCATTTGATATATATATATATATATAATTAAGAAATAAACCATTTTATATAATTAAAATATACCAGTTTGTTACATAAAAATCAATTTTTTATTAAAGTTTTTCATATAAAAGATTTAAAAGGTTCATTTAGAATTATCGTAAGTATTTATGTTATGATAAAAACATAACATTGGCCCAGCCGGTTAACGTAAATTTACATATTTACGTAAAAAAGAACTTTTTCATTCGCGACCAAATTAAAGCTTAAGCTTGAAAAAGTATATATAAAAAAAAATAGAGTGATTTGCCGACGGGAAAACAACATTTAATAAAAAATATATTACTATTGTTGAAGGAACATTTTGTGTATTAAAAAAGAGTGTGTAGAACTAAAATTTAAAAAATATTTGTATTAAAAAACTTAGTGATTTGAATATATTGAAAAAATAAATATTAAATAAATGGAGAAAAAAGAATTTAGATTGATTTTGAAGTGAAGAATAGATTTTTAAATAATAAAGTTATAGAACATTGCATAAAAATTTTTAGAATATAAAATAATAGTGATTGAGTGATTAAAGAAGAAATTTTTAGAATATAAAATATAGTTATTGAATGATTAAATAATTATATAAAAAAATTGTTAAGAAATATTAAATTAAAGTGACTAAATAGACGAAATTTATTTAAAGCGTTGATAGATTGAAATAACAAAATTTTCTTAAAAAATAAAAAAAAAGTGATAATAGATTACAATAGTAAAATTTAGAGAAGAACAAAATATTAAAATTCAAATAAGGTATGTAGCAAGATATATTGATAATATATAAATACGAAAACAAATATTTTTTTTGTTAATTAAAGAATGAATATATATCATATATTTAAAAAATATCGTGAAAATTTATTTTAAAATATTCGTAAAAACCTTTCTAAATAGTAGTGAACTGTAATAAATGTGTATTGTCGTCGGGAAAACATAATAAAATATTGTATGTAGTGAGAAAGAATAAATTGTTTTTGTGCGTAAATTTATTTTGAGTATTTAAAAGATATAACAGAAATCGAATTGTTATAAAATTTATTAAGTAAACTGGTAAATTAAATTGAAAAGTGAATAGTATAATAGCAATATAAAGAAAAAAAAATAGTGATAATATAATAACAAAGAGAATAAATTTATATGTTGTAAAATAAAATTGTGAAATAAATTTAAATTTGTTATAATATATAGTAAAATACGAAAAGAAATTGATTTAAAATTTAAAAAATTTTTAAAATTTAAAAAATTTAAAAAATAAAAAATAAAACAAAAAAGAAATATATATTCAAAAGAAGTGAATTATCTGATATACGTGTAACATTAAAATAAAAATCGTTTTTTTTTTAAAAAGAACTATTGCCAACTCATAAAATAAATATTTTAATGAAATAAAATAAATATAAAACTGATTCATTTCGCTCCTAAAAGAATAAATAATTAAAAGATAAAGTTTTATGGCTCCCATTACAAGACAACAGAAAAATAAAAATAACAATAATACTGTAACCGACTGGGTAAATAAAACTTTATTAGGAAGAAAAGATATTAACGGAGTGTTGGTAACAACTGACAACACTGCCGGCAGCACAGATTCCAGCGTCAATATAGAATTAGAATTTTCAAACGAAAACCTGGTAGAATCAACTCCAAGACAACCAGCAACGACCAGCAACAACCAGGTACGACGATCTGTAACGTTTGCAGCACAAGCAGCACAAATAGAGGAAAATAGTGAAGAATTAGAAGGTGCAGTAGGAGGTATTAAAGGTACTAATAGTTTAAGTAATATTGTAACAAATACACAAAATTTTGAAAATAATTTAGTTAGTAATAATAATTCAATAAATAATTTAAATTTAAATCTAAATAATAAAATAAAAAATACAATGAATTCGGAAAGAAATAATCAAGACAATAATTTTAGAATGCAGGGAGCAATACCGCGTACTGATAGGCTTTCCAATTTTGAAAATCCCAAATTTCCATTAGGTATAAATAATAATAGCAATTTTCGATTAGAAGATAATATTTTATATAATGCTAGAAATACCCACAGAAGATCAAATATACTGACAACGGACAATACATACGAACTAGGTTACACATCGGGAAATGCAAATCAGACAATACCTTTAGAACGGACATATAAAACTTATTTTCAGGGAGTCCCTAATTTCAGTGGTGAAGGAGACAAGATGATCTTAGAATTACAGAATTTCGTATCTTTAGCACATCAGGCCTATTTCCGCACTGACGAAATGGATAGACCAGCCGTACTCAATCAAATCATAAGAGGAAAGCTCAGGGGAAAAGCGGCTTACATTTTTTAGGAAAGAGGTGTCAGGAGTTTTCGGGAGTTTAAGACAATTTTAGAGAATGCGTTCCTTCCCTATAAAGATTTGACTCAATTGCGTCGAGAAATTGAGGATTGCGTACAAATCCCGGATGAGAGTGTAGAACAATATGGAGATAGAGTCGAAAGTAAGCTGGAATGCTTCCCAGCTTCCCACAATCAGAAACGATCAAGCAGTATATTGTTGCTCAAAATTGTTTAAATTTCCAACAAACAATTGTAAAAGCTTGTAAGTTCGCTAGGGAATCACTTAATTTAATTAGACCAATAAGACAGCAATTAGTTTCTCCACCACCAGCTAAGTCTGACACAACGGAAATATTGTTAGAATTAATTAAGACATTAAGATTACCAAACAACAATGACAGGACAAATTCCCGAAATACAGAAAGTAACAATCAGAGACCAAAAAATGACGGATTTAGACCACATGTAAATTCACAAAACTCTCGTTTTAACGCACCAAATTTCGCAGCTCCCAGAAACAATACACAAGTGACTTGCTACAATTGTGGACGACTAGGTCATTACAGCCGAGATTGTAAGGCACCACGTATACAAAATGCAAATCGCACTCCAGATACTCTTAGACGAACACAAAATACAGTACAATGCACAGCTTGTAGCAATTCCGGTCACACGTCCGCCAATTGTCCATTTAGAATGCAGGAACATCCGCAATCTACAGCACCTGCCCATATAAATGCTATTGGATAACAAACTGTTTTAAATTGTGCTTGGTGTGAAAGAACAGGTCATATTGAGCTTACTTGTCCCGCGCGCCAAAGATATCAATCGAAACAGGGAAACGACAATGGGATGATGTAAAACCCATAGTTTCATCCCAAAAAAGAGAGGGTGGGGTTGTATTAGCAGGACATCCCGGGGTGAACCGTTGGTAACTATGCCGCTCGATATTGCAAAAGACAGAACGGTCACTTTACTTGTAGATACAGGAGCGCAAATAAGTCTGCTAAAAAAGAGTCAATTGCAACAGAGAACAACAATTAGGGAACATGAGAAAGCAATTATACAAACAGTACATGATCGGAGTGCAACGTTAGGGAAATGTTCCGGAAAATTTTTGATTCCCGAAAAAATTACATGTGATTTTCAGGTTGTGGAATCAAACTGTCAATTACCGGCAGACGGAATTTTAGGGAACGACTTTTTATCAAATCACTGTAACATATTAGGACCGGAACAGAGACTGCATTTCCCGTAAACGACGAATAATAGGACAGATTTCTCAATACCAATTAAGTTTATAAATAATGGTTTCAAAAAACAAATCGCAATTCCAAGTGTTTCACAAATTTCTTTTGACGAATCCCGAAAAATCGAATTAATTAATAAATTAGAATGTAGCAAAGAGGAAATAGAAACAAATAAAGATAAAATTATAAATTTCAGTAAAGATTCAAAAGAAAAAATTAGTAATAGTAAAAGTAAGTAGTAAAAATTGTAGTTACGATAATTCACCAATAGATTCGTATTTTGAGGAATCAAATGAAAATGTTGGTATAATAAATAGTAAAGAAATTTTTGAAATTAATGAAGGATCAGTGCTTGATTTTAACTGTAAAAATGAAGTAAAACTGGAAAAATTTAAAGTTAATAGTGAAAATCCCGTCGAAAATAGTAGCGAAAAACAAAATATTGAGAAGTATATAAAATCATATAGTAAAAATAGTAGCAACGTGGACCAGGAATTTGAAAATAAGAAATTTTTTGATAAGAAAATTGATATTGTTAATTGTAGCGGAAGAAAAGATGTAGATTTCGAGATTAAAGAATTTGTAATTGCTGCGCGATGCGAAAAAGCTGTCGAAATATTAGTAAGAGTTGAAGGCGACGTGATATGTTTATCGAAGAAATTAAGTGACGATTTGTTTTTAGGCAACACTTTAGGAACAGTTAAGAATGGCAAGTTATGGGTCGCCATTATGAATATTTCAAAAATATTTATTACATACTTTGAAACTGTCGTACAGTCGTATTATTATTGTAACCTAAATTCATTCTAATAGAACCAAAAAATAATTCTACGTGGTCCAGATTTAGTTTGTAATACGGTACAAATTTTAATAAACCTGTTACAATAAATCTGAAACAGACGAAATATTAGGGTACAGTGACAATATTATTTTTGATATTACCTTTCATAAAGTGGTTCAATTGTTTTCAGAGCAGTTATGAGACCAACAAACCCTGTGCTCCATTTTGTAACGTAGTCAAATATTGGATTACGTAAGATATATAACTTTTAATTTCACTAAAGTTTTTTTCAGATATTGATTCTGTGTAGCCAAATCCACCATATTTCCTAGAATTTAAAATATCAAATGTATTATTTAATATTCTTATAAAATTGGATGTTGGTCCACTTCCATTAAATTCCTTCAACTTTAAGACATTTCGACAAAAATCAATAGCGTCAGCAACAGACTTGCTGCGTAGTTGTACTGCTAATTTAACCTTCATTTTTTGCTTGTGGAAATACACATGGGCTTTACGTAATCTATAAATATTTTGTTGATAAAGTTTCTTTTCAAATCATTTGAAAAATATGCAATTTTATTACTTTCCCTTTTATGAATTCACACTTCCAGTATATATGTCGGTATGTCGGTATGTCGAGATCTCCTCACCTCGCCATAACTCTTAAACGGCTTGACCGATTGAGCTCAAATTTGGAAGTTGAGCTCGTGCCATCAAATGCCTATATATTTTTTTACGATTTTCGGTCCCATAGTAAGGGAAAGTAGACCTTATCAGAATTAATGCCATTTATAAGGAGGTCTACTTACCCTTACTATTGCTGACAGTGGCTCAAACTCAACGGGAAAGTACATTGATGTGGTATTATTTGCTTGTTTATTACTTTTTAGTTGAATATTTCTTTAAGGGAAAGTATTTTTAAAAAACTTTTTTTTATTTATATTTTTTTTTATTTATGAAGTTGTTCTTTATCTTGTAATTCAAGTAGTTTTTGAATATATCTCCATTCGACGATCTCTTGTTTTTTGAACCACTTTATGAAAGGTATTTTCTAGCTACGGTTACAGCAGACAGCCATGACAACTAATTTGCCATTACATCACTATTTCCACCATCTCCTATATCCACACAACCAATTAATTTTTTACCATCCCACTCTTGCTGCTTCCTTATGGCCACTTCATCACAAATTCAATTTAAAATAATTTTACCATCAACTGCTTCTGCACTTTCAACATTATACGAAATGTTTTCAAATGCCTGCTGTAACGCCTGGTTCACAGTTGAAACATTTATACCAAGTGCTCAAAGTTCGCAAGTGTGGCAAACTTGAATGAAATTTATTCCTTACATATTCATAATTCATATTCTTTCGCCGATGAAAAATTTAAATTTAATGCAAATGACCGCAATTGTGGGGAATATTTTTGTGTAACAGATTTGCTGCTACATTTCATTAATTGTCTTTCCAACAATTGTTGATTGACACTACCAATAGTATTTAATACATTTGCATCTTCAAAATTCATTAAATTTTGATTTTGCAAATCTTTTAGACAGTGTAATGGCATATTTTTGGGGCAATGCCCTCTCCCGGATCTCTTTAAAGAGAAACCATAGATTTTAAGTCGTTAGACTCAATTTCGGGTGCCGGCCTTTTTTTGGTGCAGATGGTATACATTGCTTATTGAAATTATTCTAAATATAATATACAATTATAATATATGTACATTTATAAGTAATTAATATATTTTTTAACATTCATCTTATCTGAAAACTTACAGTAATTGGTAACGTATCTCGCCGAGTCAAACGGTACTCGGAAGTTTTTGACCTACTTTCGTTTAAAACATCAATCTGAAGTAAAATATAAATATAAATAAATATACGTATATTTGACAATATTTATAAATAGAAACTTACATTAATTGGTAAATTTTTCTGCCCAATTTCTGGAATAACACGGGTCTAATGTAAAAAAAATATTTAAAAAAAGTTGGTAACATAACATTTATAAATGCAAAATTACATCCATTTGTACATTTTCATTAAAAGTTTCTTTAACATTCGCTACATCCTTCAATATTTATAAGGATAAATATTAGATTAAGAAAAAGGAATAAATAATAAATTAAGAATAGTTAGAAAATTATAGAATAAAAAAAGGATTAACTACAACAGAATAACAATTAGAATAGAAATAATATAGAATCAGATATCCTAAAAATATAGAAAAATTTATTTAAAATTTTTCTATTTCTAACATCGTAATCAATAACTCACAAGTTGTTGAGTGGGAACTGTAGTTTTCCTTATATACCTTCATTTTAAACTTGCAGGATTAAAAAAATCTTCTGATTTGAAATGTAAAGAACACACTTTGTAAAACACACAATACTCCTCAGGTAGTATATTTACTGCCTCATACCATTCTAATCTTAAATTATTATCCTTTGGAAAGCTAAAATAATAATTATTTTTTAATAATTCATCAAAATAATGTATACGCCTCAAGTGCTTCAGGACACAAATTTTTTATATACGACCCTGTCGACAAATTGATGTTCATTGAAAGCTCTTTTGAATATTTTAGCGCAATAATATACAATTTTAATATTAATTATTTTAATGTTATTTGAGTTAACCATATTATATTATGACTTTAATTCAAGGAAATAAGTTGTTATTACTTAAAAAATAACTCCACATTCAAGAATACCTTTATATATTTCCTATATTTACCTGTAATAAGACACTTCCGAACATCCGTGTGATTTATCAAATAAATGTTATTTACACGTTTTAATTCAACGAACTATATATAGCTGAGTTTTTTTATTCCTACTCTAAACTACTCTTAATAAAAGAAAAATATGATTTAGAATTGATTGAAAAAATTTCGCCCACTTTGTGGTAATTTTTTAAAAATCAATTTTTCAATATTCAAATATACGAAATGAAGTAGCTTACTTTTCAAATTTATAGTTGCCATATTAAAATTTAATAATTTCCTATTAATTTCCCTTTACTCTACATGTTGTACTGGATATTATTTAGAGTACGCAACAACAACAACCATACAGATACTCTAGTTACTCTAACTGCCCTACCATAGCAGGATGATTACAAATTGACGAATGGAAGCATGACACCTCGCGGAATTTTTGAGAACCTTAATACACAAATAAAAATGGTTTCAATTCAATTCAATTCAAAAAAAGTATTTTATTAATTCAAATTTCATTACAAAAATTATTATTTAATATATAATATTATTATTAATACATATTATTATTATTATTACGTATTATGAAATATTTATTATTATTATATTATGTTTTTATGTAATATTAAATTAGTGGTTTAATTTGTTACAAATACTAAATTACATTGGCTTTAAAGCCGTCTGTTTTAGTGGTTCCATAATAATTTGACTTCTATTATTTTTTCTCTTTTTGTTTCGTATACATAATATTAGTTTATCGTTTTTATTTCGTATCTTATGTGTTTAAAATTAATCTTTTAGTTTTGTTATGTAAAGCCTACCCTGTTTAATTTTCCAAATTTAAGTTCTAAATTAATTTGTTTCCAAATTTAAGAAATATGATATTTCATTTCCTAATAATTTAATTTTATTAATAATTTAATTTCAATAATAATTTACCTTCTGAATTTACTTAATTAGCAGTTTGCTAGTTAATTCAAGTTCAGTGTAAATAGGCATTTGACCTAATATTGGACTTTAATGCACGTTTTATGATACGTGGGCATTACATAAAATTAAAACCTAAAGTTGATGAGTTTATTCGTGTACTTGAGATTTATCGGTCGAAGTTTTGTAATTGCGTTTGATATATATATATATATAATTAAAAAATAAACCATTTTATATAATTAAAATATACCAGTTTGTTACATAAAAATCAATTTTTTATTAAAGTTTTTCATATAAAAGATTTAAAAGGTTCATTTAGAATTATCGTAAGTATTTATGTTATGATAAAAACATAACATTGGCCCAGCCGGTTAACGTAAATTTACATATTTACGTAAAAAAGAACTTTTTCATTCGCGACCAAATTAAAGCTTAAGCTTGAAAAAGTATATATAAAAAAAATAGAGTGATTTGCCGACGGGAAAACAACATTTAATAAAAAATATATTACTATTGTTGAATGAACATTTTGTGTATTAAAAAAGAGTGTGTAGAACTAAAATTTAAAAAATATTTGTATTAAAAAACTTAGTGATTTGAATATATTGAAAAAATAAATATTAAATAAATGGAGAAAAAAGAATTTAGATTGATTTTGAAGTGAAGAATAGATTTTTAAATAATAAAGTTATAGAACATTGCATAAAAATTTTTAGAATATAAAATAATAGTGATTGAGTGATTAAAGAAGAAATTTTTAGAATATAAAATATAGTTATTGAATGATTAAATAATTATATAAAAAAATTGTTAAGAAATATTAAATTAAAGTGACTAAATAGACGAAATTTATTTAAAGCGTTGATAGATTGAAATAACAAAATTTTCTTAAAAAATAAAAAAAAAGTGATAATAGATTACAATAGTAAAATTTAGAGAAGAACAAAATATTAAAATTCAAATAAGGTATGTAGCAAGATATATTGATAATATATAAATACGAAAACAAATATTTTTTTTGTTAATTAAAGAATGAATATATATCATATATTTAAAAAATATCGTGAAAATTTATTTTAAAATATTCGTAAAAACCTTTCTAAATAGGAGTGAACTGTAATAAATGTGTATTGTCGTCGGGAAAACATAATAAAATATTGTATGTAGTGAGAAAGAATAAATTGTTTTTGTGCGTAAATTTATTTTGAGTATTTAAAAGATATAACAGAAATCGAATTGTTATAAAATTTATTAAGTAAACTGGTAAATTAAATTGAAAAGTGAATAGTATAATAGCATTATAAAGAAAAAAAAAATAGTGATAATATAATAACAAAGAGAATAAATTTATATGTTGTAAAATAAAATTGTGAAATAAATTTAAATTTGTTATAATATATAGTAAAATACGAAAAGAAATTGAATTACTAATTTAAAATTTAAAAAATTTAAAAAATAAAAAATAAAACAAAAAAGAAATATATATTCAAAAGAAGTGAATTATCTGATATACGTGTAACATTAAAATAAAAATCGTTTTTTTTTTTAAAAAGAACTATTGCCAACTCATAAAATAAATATTTTAATGAAATAAAATAAATATAAAACTGATTCATTTCGCTCCTAAAAGAATAAATAATTAAAAGATAAAGTTTTATGGCTCCCATTACAAGACAACAGAAAAATAAAAATAACAATAATACTGTAACCGACTGGGTAAATAAAACTTTATTAGGAAGAAAAGATATTAACGGAGTGTTGGTAACAACTGACAACACTGCCGGCAGCACAGATTCCAGCGTCAATATAGAATTAGAATTTTCAAACGAAAACCTGGTAGAATCAACTCCAAGACAACCAGCAACGACCAGCAACAACCAGGTACGACGATCTGTAACGTTTGCAGCACAAGCAGCACAAATAGAGGAAAATAGTGAAGAATTAGAAGGTGCAGTAGGAGGTATTAAAGGTACTAATAGTTTAAGTAATATTGTAACAAATACACAAAATTTTGAAAATAATTTAGTTAGTAATAATAATTCAATAAATAATTTAAATTTAAATCTAAATAATAAAATAAAAAATACAATGAATTCGGAAAGAAATAATCAAGACAATAATTTTAGAATGCAGGGAGCAATACCGCGTACTGATAGGCTTTCCAATTTTGAAAATCCCAAATTTCCATTAGGTATAAATAATAATAGCAATTTTCGATTAGAAGATAATATTTTATATAATGCTAGAAATACCCACAGAAGATCAAATATACTGACAACGGACAATACATACGAACTAGGTTACACATCGGGAAATGCAAATCAGACAATACCTTTAGAACGGACATATAAAACTTATTTTCAGGGAGTCCCTAATTTCAGTGGTGAAGGAGACAAGATGATCTTAGAATTACAGAATTTCGTATCTTTAGCACATGAGGCCTATTTCCGCACTGACGAAATGGATAGACCAGCCGTACTCAATCAAATCATAAGAGGAAAGCTCAGGGGAAAAGCGGCTTACATTTTTTAGGAAAGAGGTGTCAGGAGTTTTCGGGAGTTTAAGACAATTTTAGAGAATGCGTTCCTTCCCTATAAAGATTTGACTCAATTGCGTCGAGAAATTGAGGATTGCGTACAAATCCCGGATGAGAGTGTAGAACAATATGGAGATAGAGTCGAAAGTAAGCTGGAATGCTTCCCAGCTTCCCACAATCAGAAACGATCAAGCAGTATATTGTTGCTCAAAATTGTTTAAATTTCCAACAAACAATTGTAAAAGCTTGTAAGTTCGCTAGGGAATCACTTAATTTAATTAGACCAATAAGACAGGAATTAGTTTCTCCACCACCAGCTAAGTCTGACACAACGGAAATATTGTTAGAATTAATTAAGACATTAAGATTACCAAACAACAATGACAGGACAAATTCCCGAAATACAGAAAGTAACAATCAGAGACCAAAAAATGACGGATTTAGACCACATGTAAATTCACAAAACTCTCGTTTTAACGCACCAAATTTCGCAGCTCCCAGAAACAATACACAAGTGACTTGCTACAATTGTGGACGACTAGGTCATTACAGCCGAGATTGTAAGGCACCACGTATACAAAATGCAAATCGCACTCCAGGTACTCTTAGACGAACACAAAATACAGTACAATGCACAGCTTGTAGCAATTCCGGTCACACGTCCGCCAATTGTCCATTTAGAATGCAGGAACATCCGCAATCTACAGCACCTGCCCATATAAATGCTATTGGATAACAAACTGTTTTAAATTGTGCTTAGTGTGAAAGAACAGGTCATATTGAGCTTACTTGTCCCGCGCGCCAAAGATATCAATCGAAACAGGGAAACGACAATGGGATGATGTAAAACCCATAGTTTCATCCCAAAAAAGAGAGGGTGGGGTTGTATTAGCAGGACATCCCGGGGTGAACCGATGGTAACTATGCCGCTCGATATTGCAAAAGACAGAACGGTCACTTTACTTGTAGATACAGGAGCGCAAATAAGTCTGCTAAAAAAGAGTCAATTGCAACAGGGAACAACAATTAGGGAACATGAGAAAGCAATTATACAAACAGTACATGATCGGAGTGCAACGTTAGGGAAATGTTCCGGAAAATTTTTGATTCCCGAAAAAATTACATGTGATTTTCAGGTTGTGGAATCAAACTGTCAATTACCGGCAGACGGAATTTTAGGGAACGACTTTTTATCAAATCACTGTAACATATTAGGACCGGAACAGAGACTGCATTTCCCGTAAACGACGAATAATAGGACAGATTTCTCAATACCAATTAAGTGTATAAATAATGGTTTCAAAAAACAAATCGCAATTCCAAGTGTTTCACAAATTTCTTTTGACGAATCCCGAAAAATCGAATTAATTAATAAATTAGAATGTAGCAAAGAGGAAATAGAAACAAATAAAGATAAAATTATAAATTTCAGTAAAGATTCAAAAGAAAAAATTAGTAATAGTAAAAGTAAGTAGTAAAAATTGTAGTTACGATAATTCACCAATAGATTCGTATTTTGAGGAATCAAAAGAAAATGTTGGTATAATAAATAGTAAAGAAATTTTTGAAATTAATGAAGGATCATTGCTTGATTTTAACTGTAAAAATGAAGTAAAACTGGAAAAATTTAAAGTTAATAGTGAAAATCCCGTCGAAAATAGTAGCGAAAAACAAAATATTGAGAAGTATATAAAATCATATAGTAAAAATAGTAGCAACGTGGACCAGGAATTTGAAAATAAGAAATTTTTTGATAAGAAAATTGATATTGTTAATTGTAGCGGAAGAAAAGATGTAGATTTCGAGATTAAAGAATTTGTAATTGCTGCGCGATGCGAAAAAGCTGTCGAAATATTAGTAAGAGTTGAAGGCGACGTGATATGTTTATCGAAGAAATTAAGTGACGATTTGTTTTTAGGCAACACTTTAGGAACAGTTAAGAATGGCAAGTTATGGGTCGCCATTATGAATATTTCAGAAGTGGAACAAGTTATTACAAAAATTGAACCTGATCTTGTTCCACTTAAAGACTATCAGGTTCATAATTTACAGGAGGAATCTGCCAACGAAAATACAAAAATGAAAATAAAATCGGATGAACCAATCTCTAATATAAGGCATTTGTTCGAATCCACAATACCTAAAAATGTAGAGGTAGATAAAAGAATTTCTAAGCTGAAAGAAACACTTTGTTGTCAAGATTCATTAAACTGGGAAGAAAAAGAAGCGTTAGAAAAGATATGTGAAGAATATAACGATATTTTTCACTTAGACGGCGACAAATTGAGTAGTATAACTGATATCACTGACACTATCCCTGTAAAGGTAGATACTAAGCCGATTAATAGTAAACAATATAGACTAGCGGAATGTCACAGAGATATTATAAACGATGAAATGAAAAAATTACTAGAAGAAGACATTATACAACCTAGTAATAGCCCGTGGAATTCACCATTATTGGTAGTACCGAAAAAAACTGGACCAAATGGAGAAAAAAGGCATAGGGTAGTAATCGACTTTGAATGAAGTAACGATAGGGGACGCTTTTCCATTGCCCCACATTGAAGAAATACTAGATCAATTGGGGGATCTAGATATTTTAGTACCCTGGACCTCGCAAGTGGTTACCATCAGGTTCAGATGGAACCAGCGGACAGAGTAAAAACCGCTTTTAGTACCTCTTTCGGTCACTTTGAATTTAAGCGAATGCCTTTCGGTCTTACGGGAGCACCAGCGACATTCCAAAGGGTGATGAATTATGTGCTGGCTGGTTTGCAAGGATTTAAATGCTTCGTATATCTTGACGACATTGTTGTATATGGCAATAATTTGGCAGACCATGACGAGAAACTGGGAATTGTTGTAAAGCGACTTAAACAACACAACCTCAAGTTACAACCTGAAAATTGCAAGTTTTTAAGGAAGGAAGTTGTTTATCTCGGACATAAGATCACTTCTGAAGGAGTAAAACCGGATCCCGAAAAAACAAGGTGTGTACAAGATCATACCATACCACGCACCACTAAGGAATTGCAATCGTTTTTAGGTGTAGTCAATTACTATCGGCCTAGTATGCCCAATTTAGCGGAAACAGGTGCTAAATTGTACAAAATGGCTACTAAAACTCAGCCATTCAAATGGACCGAAGAACATCAAAAGGAATTTGAAAAGGTAAAAAATTTACTAGTTAATCCACCTCTACTTATATATCCAGATTTCTCGAAACCGTTTAAGTTAACAACGGACGCATGTAATTATGCATTGGGGGCGGTACTATCACAAGGTGAAGTAGAAGATAGACCAGTAGCTTATGCCAGCCGAATTTTAGGTAAGTCAGAGAAAAATTACGCAACCATCGAAAAGGAAATGTTGTCCATATATTGGTCCATTAAAAATTTCCGCACCTATCTTTTGGGCCGAAATTTTACGATATTTACTGATCCCAAACCATTGATTAGTGAATATAATAAGAAAAACCCTGAAGGTAGAATAAATCGATGGAAAGTGAGGTTATCGAAATATACTTTTACAATAAAGTATAAACCAGGAAAACAAAACTCGAATGCGGACGCGCTTAGTAGAATTCCAATAATAGAGAATCCCGAAAACCTAGAGGAAAATACAGCGAAAAATGATTGCTACAAATTAAATGTCATAACGAGAGCACAACAAGAGAAAATAAATCAGAAAAAATCAGAGAAAATGGAAGTAACAACAGAATAAATAGAATTAAGTGATAATGAGACCGATAATAATGTAATGGAACCCATTGAAAAATGGCCCACTAGAATCGAAATTGAAAATAAAGATGAAATACTTGAAATAATAAAATATCATCGTGATACACCCCTTGGTGGTCACTTGGGAATAGTAAAAACATATAAGAGATTGGCTAGATATTATTTTATTTTATTTATTTATTTGTGTTTAAATCAAACAACTTACAAAATTTCTTAAAATATATAAAATTACAAAATTCTTAAAATATATAAAATTAAAATTAAAATAGTAACTATGAGTAATCAAATATAGATAAAATATATACAATAATAATATGTATATAATAAAAATATTAATTCTATATAAAAAATAGAATATTGTCAAGTATTTAATTGATTTTACTCATATTAATTAACTAGCTATAAATTCCAATTTAAAAGTGTTTACAAATTACTAATTAAGTATAGTAATAAACAAAAGGTTTAATTAATAACAGTAATAACAATCATAGCAATTATTATAGCAGAAACAATTCAGTTACTTAATATTAACTTTTTTAAATTATTTTTAGAAGTTGAACTTCTTATTTGATTTTGATATTTATTACATAATATCAGCATCCGATTAATAGGTTCAAACTTTCCATATGAAGTTCTATGGAAAGCTATTCTGAACAAATTAGGCGATCTACAGCGATAATTATTAGCAAATTGAATTTTATTTAAAATGAACAATGAATCAATTTGCAAATTTATTACTTCTGTTAAAAAGATCACGTCAGCCAATTCCCTTCTCTTTTCTAATGTTGTCAAATGGATGAGATTCAACCTTTCTAAATATGGTGGTAAAATGTATGGGTTCAACCATTGAAATTGACGAAGAGCAAATCTAATAAAATTTCTTTGGATTGCTTCTATTCGGCGAACATGAATATCGAAGTATGGATTCCATACTTGACTGGCATATTCTAGATTAGGACGAACAAGACAAGTAAATAGTGACTTTAATATGTAAGGATCCGCAAATTCTTTAGACCACCGTTTTATAAAACCTAACATTGAATTTGCTTTATTGATAATATAATTGTAATGCAACTTGAAGTCCAATTTCGGATCGAAATAAACACCCAGATCTTTAAAGGATTTAACTCTTGAAACAGTTTTTTCGTGGAGTTTATATGAAAATTGATTGGGCGAATGTTGACGTGAAAACGTCATTATTACACATTTATTGACATTAAGTTTTAGAAAATTTGAGTTACACCACATTGAAAAACGATCTAGATCATTTTGAAGCAAATATGAGTCTTTCAAAGAAGTAATCTTTTTATATATCTTCATATCGTCTGCGTATATACTTATACTGCTATTTTTAATTATAGACACTACATCATTTATCGAAATAATAAATAATAATGGTCCAAGATGGCTACCTTGAGGTACCCCAGAATTAGCTTTAAAAGATGACGATATAGCTGTTCTAAATCGAATACTATAAGATCTATTAGATAAATAAGATTCAATCCATTTAACAAAATAAGGGGGAAAACCCAATTTTTCAAGCTTAAATAATATAATACTATGGGGTAATAGATCAAATGCTTTACTAAGGTCACTATATAATACATCCGTTTGAAATCCTGCTTCCATATTATTAATAATATTGGAAGTAGACTCAACCAAATTAGTTACCGTCGATCTATGTTTCATGAACCCATGTTGATTAGGTACTAAGAAACCTACACAGTGTTCATAAATTGAATCAAAGACCATTAGTTCAAATAACTTCGGTATACTAGATAGTTTAGCTATAGGACGATAGTTAATAACATCTATTTTAGACCCTTTCTTATGTATTGGTCTAATATATGATTTTTTCCATATATCTGGAAATATGCCCGTCGATAGAGAGTGTCTAAATAAAATAGATAGCGGTACATTTAATGAAGTAGAACAATTTTTCAGAATAATGTCCGGTATGCCATCAGGTCCAGCAGACGAGTTATCACCAAGCTTATCCAGATAAGACTTAGTAAGAGAGTCATCAAAACTAATATCCTGAAGAGTAGTCTTAGGAAAAGTGTTTAAATGATTAAAATAAGTCTCATTTAATTGAAAATCAGAATTACCGTATGAATCAGAAAAATGGTCACGAAAGTAATTAGATATCACAGAAGGATCATTACTTAAGTGACCATTGAAACTCATAAAGGAAGGGAATTCATCTGATTTTCTTTTAGAATTAACAAAATTCCAAAATAATTTAGGATTATCAATAAGCTTAAATGACATGTCGTCAACATAATTATTGTATTTAATATCTACTTTTTGTTTAAAAGTATTAAATAAATCTACAAAATTAATATAATCAATGTTATTTTTAGATTTGAGATATTTTCGCCATGCTTTATTTTTAATATTTCTCAGCTTTCTGAGTTCATGACAAAACCACGGCGGACTATTATTGGTCCCTTTGTTAATAATTTGCGGCACAAAAATATTAAAACCATATAGAATAATGTTATAAAAATTTTCTATGGCAGAATTAAATTCTACATTATTAAGCAATCTATCATAGTCTATAGAATTTAAGAAAGTATTAAGGCCATGAAAGTCAGTTTTTTTAAAATTAAATCTATATGACGTAGCATTTGTTACTAGCGGAGGCACGTTATAACAGTAAGAGAACGAGATAGGTGGATGAAATTGATCGATATTAACTAGAGAAGTCTTAAATTGTGAAATCATTAAATTATCCCAATCAGATGTAAAAATAAGATCTAGTTGTCTAGACTGGAAGTTTTTAATATCTGATATTTGTTGTAGATAGTTAACATTAAGATTATCACAGAAGGAACATTCTATTTCACTAGTTACATTTGTTGGAAGAAGATAAGATTCTTCATCATGCTGGACCCAATTAATATTAGGGTGATTGAAGTCACCACAAATGATTAATTCATCTGAAGAACTCATTTCCGAAGATATACAATCAATTGCCTTGTTAAAATTCGAATAAACATCATTATTTGAATTAGGAGGAATGTAACAACAAATAAAAATTAGTTTTTTCGAGATCAGATTAATTTGAACACCTATTATTTCTAATGATTCCGAAAATGGAATAGAAATTTCTGAAACGTTAAAGTTGGATTTAATTGCAATTAAAACTCCACCTCCTTTAGCTGTTTGCACAGGAATTAGTGGGTCTTGGAGGTGATATCTATCTTTTCTAAAAACTGAGTAAGATTGGTTAAATAATTCAAGATTATTAATTATTGGATTCAACCATGTTTCAGTTAAAGCATAGATATCAAAATCCATAGATAAAGAATTAGAATGAACAAGTTTAGTCTTAGTGCGAAGTCCCCTAACATTTTGATAGTAAATTTTTAAGTCAGTAAACTTTAACTTATTAATTGAGATTAAATTAGAATTACTTGACTTGGCACAGTTATCGTCAATGTTGTTATTAGGAACATGGCTTAAAATACTTGTAATCTGTTTCACGTACTCTTTGAAGATCTTCCCTTCTTCTATTATTGACATGACTACGGAAAGCTTTCAGATCTGCTAATATATCGGCTTGAGATAAACCCAGATCTTCATTATATTTCATGTAAAGCTTACTAAGTTCTTTCTGGTCTAAAGGTAGGCCTTCCGACTTAATAAAGGCTTTAATGCTAGTTTTAGTATGACCAAATACACAAGTTGAACTAGGTTCATCATATAAGTAAGCAAGAAAGAGCCTAACATTATCATAAATTTTATGATCTCTAAAACGACTCATAACATACAGATTATCACCATTCGCAACTGAATTTAATGTCATCCTAATGATTGGCGAGACTAGTGGATTAGCAAAGTTAGGAGAGGAAGTGGGAACAGTAGTATTAGGATTAGAATTAATATGAAGAGGGTGTTGGTTAGTTTGGTTAGTACTAGAATTAGTACAAATGGTACTAGTAGAATTAGTATTTGTACAAAGAGTACTGGAAGTAACTGGAAAGGAATTTGAAGAATTAATATGAAAAGGGTATTGGTTAGTTTGGTTAGTATTAGAATTAGTGCAAATTGTACTAGTAGAATTAGTATTAGTACAAAGAGTACTGGAAATAACTGGAAGGGAATTTGAAGTAACAGTAGGGCACATCACTGTATCAGAATTTAACGGACCAAAATTAATATTGTCTAAATTTTGATAATTTAAAAAATTATTACCGTTAATATTTTGATATTTAGGGTCAGCTACCAGAAAAGTATCGCCTTGTACAAAGTTTGGATATCTAAGTACATTTCTAAATGAAATATCACTCGGATTTCCAAATGACTTATCAGTAGGAGGAAGACTACGTGATCTATTATCGCTTCTATGTACAATTTTTTTACTAAAATTCTTAGTAGTAGGTCCAGATATATTATTAGTATTATTACTAGGTATTCTATTAAATTTATTTAAATTATTCCTAGTATCATTGCTAATATTATTATTACTATTATTATTATTGGAATTTGGATTCTTTTGAGATTTTTTAGATCTACTTTTATTTTTATTTTTAATTTTATTATTAATAGTAAAAGAATCACTCTTATTATCAACCTTTTTCTTATTATTGATCGAACTATTTAATTTCAAATTTTTATTTTTTTTATTGATAATATTCTTATTTATCTTAATATTATTTTTATTTTTACAACTACAATTACAATAACAGTTGTTTTCAATTTTATTTTTATTTTTAACATCTTTACTTATATTATTAATATTTACATTACTAATTTTAATATTTTTTTTATCAACAAACTTACTTTTTTTACTTCTTTGTTTGTTGTTTTTATTGTTAATAGACTTAGTGTTAGGTTTCAAAATTTTACGTTCAGTACCTTTATTGTTGATTGTGGTATTTGAAGAATTTTTATTTAATTTTTCGATCCAAATGGAGGCAGATGCATTAATACTCTCCCAAAATGAATGCTTTTCAATTAACGTAGTTACATCATCAACTGTAACGTCAACCTTAAAGCTTGAAAATTTTAGTTTATTGTTACTTAAATAACGTGGAGATACTTTTTTGCAATCAACATTAAAAATCCCGAATGTTTTAGAAATCAAATTTTTAAGCCATTCCGCATCTATTAACGCTGGTGTTCCTTTAATAAATATAGAACTTCGTATAGAATCAGGATTAGCAGAAGTTGAAGCTCTTATATGATCTTGATCTACAATAGTTTCATCACTAATAGAAAGTTGATTTCTATCCGGAGACATATCAGGGATAGTATTGACACAATTAATTATGTTTTTACATTTAATCTCATCTATAGCGTCATTAAGAAGTAATTTAGCTGAAGCGAATTCTTCACCATAATGAACAAATTTCGCTTGTAAATCAGCCATGTCAGTAATGCAATTTAAATTCTTTATTTCATTGATTATTTTCCCAAGGTTATTCGTCTTATCAGATAAACACTTGTCTACCAATGAATCAAAATTTTGGGCATTAGCATCAACAATAAACTTAAGCTTCTTTATAGAGGAGAAAATGTTGTCTAGATTATATTGTAATTTAACAATAATCGAATCATTACTAGTTGATATATTATTTGAGAATAATTCGAAATTATTATAATATTTATCAACTTTTTTTGAAACATTATCGATACTTGTTGATTGAGCTTTATATGTTTTTACAGTTTTATCAATCTGACAACATAACTCATCAACATGTTGCAGTATTGATTTGTTATTCTCTTCCAACTTTATAGCTTTTTGTTCAGCTAAAATAGATTTTTTATTTAATGTTTCGATCGTGTTGGAGAGATATTTTAATAAATCATTATTTGACTTAATTGCTAACATTATGTGAGAGAGGTTTATTTCTCTACATTCGCTGCAATAAAACACAAAAGCTTTTTTGTGCTCTTTAAAATATTTAAAGCCAGATCGAGAAAGGCCAATACACTGAGGATGGTATTGTTTTGCACAAATACCATTGCAGGCAATTATATCAGCTGGATCTGAGCTATCATTTGATGTACAATGCACACTATTACACTTATGCATTTTTTATACCAATAATTAATTAATAATATGAATTAAATGTATATTATAGGTAAATAATCAATTTTAATTATTAAACAAATTAACACAGTTTAGTATATAAAACAAAAAAATGTAATAAGACACCTTGCACAATAAGTTCAGTTTTTATTTGTTATAATGCGAATTTTAAAGTTAATTATTTAGGTTAATTTTATTTGAATAAAATTAAATTTAAATGTACAAATTGTAATATAACACCAAAAAAAAAACTTATTTATTTATTAATTACGGGTTATTATAGGTCAATTAATTCTCATAAACGAATTTATATAAAAATAAAAATTAAGGTAAATGACTTAAGTAAAAATTAACTTAAAAATGAATTAATTGAAGAGCTATTTTAAACACGTCCGAATAGGTTGACAATTAATAAATTATATATTATTTCTGGAAGACCATGCTTAAGTCAATTAGGAAATATATCGAAATTTGTCCTAAATGCCAGAGAACAAAGAGAGGTAAAGTTACTAAAATGACTATGGCAATCACGGATACTGCTAAGCGTCCTTTTGATAAGGTATATTTAGATATTGTGGGTCCGTTCCCAATTACGTACAACGGCAAAAAATATATCCTCAGTTTCCAAGACGACCTGAGCAAAATGTTAGATTGTATAGCGATCCCAAATATGGAAGCTACGACAGTAGCTAACGCTTTTTATAAAAACATAATTTTAAGGTATTCTATAATCCCGAAAAGATTGATCACAGATCAAGGAACAAATTTCACAAGTCAGGTTTTTAAAACCTTGTGTAAAATTTTAAAAATTAAAAAAATAAAACAACTGCTTATCATCCACAGTCTAACGGGTCCTTAGAACGAAGACATGGTCCCCTGGTGGAATATCTTAAAATGATTGTAGAGAAAAATATTCAAAATTGGGACGAATGGCTTGAAGAGGCAGCATTCACTCATAATCATACGCCTCATGAAGCAACGAAATTTTCACCTCTTTTCGTACTATATGGATTTTGCGATCCCTTACCCATATCATTACGGAGAAAAGTAGAACCCGTGTATAACAACGAAAATTTGGGAGCCGCAATAAAGTATAAACTTCAAACTATACACAAATTTGCTCGAGAACATTTAGAACAAAGTAAAATTAAAGCTAAACTGAATTATGATAAGAATGCGAAAATAACAACATATAAAAAAGGAGATAAAGTTTTACTGATAAATCCCGTTAAGGACAATAAATTGAGTTTAAATTGGTCTGGGCCGTATGAAGTGTTTGAGGTACCTAACGAACTTAATAGTATAATTAAGATAAGAAAAAGACTTAGAAGGGTACATAATAATAGATTAAAATTGTGGAAAGAAAATACTTAATCCCTAATAAATAATAAAGTTTTTTTTGATTATATTGATTTCGATTATATCGATACATAATATCGAATTTTTTTTAATATATATATTTCTTTTAATCAATATTTTTTATATTTAGTCAATTTTTTTACTAAGTTTAGTTTTTTTTATATAATCATTATCTGCATGAAGGCAATAATATAGTTAATTTTTATTTGGTTGCTTACAGGTGCAAAAATGTTCATATTATTATTATTATTCTCAATATTGATTGAAATGGCGAGTGGTAAAAGGTAACTTTGGAGAATATTAAAGTCGAAAATACGGAAGTAATATTCGAAAACTGGTCGAGTGATCGAATATAAGGATGAGGTGCGAATATTTACGAAGCTAAAGGTAACAAATAAAGCCGAAATAAAAGATTTTTTAGTTAAGTTAGAAAATAAATTAGGAAAAAAATGTAATAATACAGTAAGCTCTAGAAATACTAAAAGTTGTAAACTTTGGAAAAACGAATTCGCACTATGGACAAATAAAATTAGAAAACTGACAACCGGAATGAATCATTTTTTCAAGAGCACAAAGACATTATTCGGGACAATGGATCAAGCTGACTCGGACAGAATTTATCAAACTTTAGACAAATTACAACAAAGCGGAGGGACAATGTTAGAATTACTAGACAAAGAAACGGCGGTTGTGGCTTCAAATTTTGAATTCATGCGACAAGTAACCGGGAATCTATCTAGTCAAGCAATAGAAATGGAAGATACTATCGAAAAGCTAAGTAATACAATGCAAAATAATTTAGCGATAATTCAAGCCGATACGAGAGATATTTGGCTCGAAATAGAACTTAATAGACTCGTTATTTTTGCACTGGCAGAACTAGAGCGAGTATATGATTATTTACTAGAACAAGAATCGATTATTAATGTATTGCAACAACATCGTATACACCCACTAATAATTGATTCTGAATTGTTAACCACGTTGGTCCGGAATATGACAACCGGTACCGGGCATGAACTATTATATTCAAGGGAAGTGATTAACCTATCGAAAAGCTAAGTAACTGGCTACTGTTTTTTTAGCTCACTCAGAAGGGGAAATAGGAGTAAAAATCCAAATCAGCATCCTTCACCAGGATGAATATACTATGAACAAGGTATATCCTATACCCCGCAAATATGGCTCAGATTTTGTAATACTTAATGATAAGTAAATACTACATTCATTTCATTATCTCTAGAACGTCGCCAAAACTGACACAACAACAAGGACGAACTATATTGTCTGACGAAAATGTAGGTTCCCAAATATTATCTTTCCGGGACTAATAATAAAATTATTTAAATTTTTCTATTTTTTTTTTCTTTTTGAATAATTTGGCACTTTCGACATTAACTTAATCATTTCTATTTATTTTAATTGTATTATATTCAAATTTGATTCAAAATTTTCATTCGATAACAAAATTAAAAGTGGAACCCTAAAATTATTTTTTGTAAATAAACAAAAAAAAACGGAACCCTTTATATAATCCTAAATGATAACAGAAGAGAATATCATGTTACCCATTGCAACGTTTATATATTCTTATTTGTCAATATTAATTAAAAACGCTTCTTATTTCTTTCGGTATCTAACTTCAACTGAACTCTTTATTTTTCTTCTTTCTTTTTTTATAAGAATTTAAACTTATTACTAATATAAAATTAATTAGAACATATTGGCAAATAAGTTATATAAACCTTTATGAACTTTATAATATAAAATTAAAATGCTTATTGGTCAATATTGCTAAATTAGCAATATTGGCCAACAACCAAATGCCTTTTGTTTATACAAGTGTTTATTCTTTGTTGGTGGTCTTTGGATTTCAAAATATACTTAAAATACTTTGCTTTGCATAAATATATTAAAATATGATTGCATATTTCAATATATTTAGGTACATTTTAAGTTCATTATTTTTATATAATATTTTTAAATTACATTTAGAGTGCGTTGCACCTCACACCACCCCCCTTAGAGAAAAAGAATAAACACTGTCGTTCTTCTTCTAATTGTCTTACGTTAAGTTTTATCATCTACCAATATAATGTTTATATGGCAATGTTTATATATTTTATTTATAACATATAAACATATTAGTTATATTTTATCAAAACTTAGATTTATATATAAAAATGTATATTACTACGTCTTATTTTACGTTAAACCTTGTATACTAAACTTATTTATCAAACGCGTTTGTTAAAATTATTTATTATTAAAAATTAGTTACTTAGTTATATGAATAAGATTAAAAGTATAAATTGATAATATCTGAATATTTGTATTTATGTAATAAAATGATTATATATGGTTATATATATATATAATGGTTATATCTTGTGTATTTATTTTAGAAAATAACAATAGTACGGTTTCACCCGATTTTTATGAACTATTGTGTCTTTCCCTTTATATTTTATTTTACAATTTACTGAATCTTGTGATATTACTTCATATGGTCCAGTATATACTGGATCCAATTTTTTTCTCGCTTCGTTTTTTAGTAAAACAAAAGAACCTACATCGAAATCATAATCCTTAGCTTTAACTCTTTCATCATACCTTTGCTTTCTTTCTGTTTTCTTTTTTATTAAAATTTCTTTTGCATTGTTGTGAACAATCTGCAACTTATTTTTCAATTCTTTTGCATAATCTTCGTAATTATACATTGGTTCTACATTTTTGGTCAAATTTGATGGTAATATGCAATTTCGCCCGTACACCAATTCATGTGGTGTATACCCCGTTTCCGAGTGTATCGATGTATTATAGCAAAATACATAATATTGTAACCATGAATCCCAATCCGAATGATTTTTCGTTACATAAGCCCTTAGATATGCACCTAAAACCTTATGCGAATTTTCAAGGGCACCGATACTTTCGTGATGGTACGCGGTTGACGTTAATTGCTTAATTTTTAACAATTTACAAATATCTTTAAAAACTTCGTTTACAAATTCTGTACCTTGATCTGACGTAATAACTTTTGGTACACCGTATTTTAATATAAATTGAGATACGAGCCCCTTCGCGACAGAATTAGCCTCTTTATTTACTAAAGGTACTGCTTCAATGAATTTCGTTAATTCATCTTGAATCGTTAATATATATTTATACCCCTCTAAAGATGTATCTAAAGGACCAACAAGATCAACAAAAATTTTCTCAAAGCTTGAGTCGGCAGTTGATGTAATCACCATTGGTTGCCTTTTGTTGTTAATATGTTTATTGCGTTGGCATGAATCGCAATTTTTAACATATGATGTTATATCTTGTTGCATACCTGTCCAACAGTACTCTTTTTTTATATTTCTAATCATGCGGTTTATCCCGGCGTGTCCGCTGGTCGGTAAAATATGGTAATCGTTCATAATAATTTTCTTTATGTTCGGATCCGTAACTTTTTTTAATCTCTCAATAATCTCTACTACAATTCCTATTGGTTTAAATAATTCTTTTATATATCTTTTATATTTTATTTCAGGGCGCCCGTTTAAGAGTTTCATACACTCTTCTTTAGTAACATATACTTTTTTAATTTTTAATGGATCTATGACTAAACGTACATCTCTCAACAACATTTTGTCAAATGATGCCGATCGAGTAATAGTACTAGCGTCATGTCCAAACTTTAGTAAAATACAATTTCTATCGGGAATATAGGCCACTCTTTCATTTGGACCTGTTACTATATTTAAATCTTTATATTCAACATTTCCTACTATCTCTTTAACGAATTTTATTTCTACCATTTTTAAACCGTCTATTGGAGGTGTAAGAAGTTTCTTTATCATATCATTGTCATTAGTTATATCCTTATTTTTTTCATTTTTCGTTTGCGACCGTGTTGCGACACATATTTGTATTTCTTTTAAATCTGAGTTTTTTACTTGAATTCGACTTAAAGCATCTGCCGTTCCGTTATCTTTACCTTTCGTGTATACTACCGTAAAGTTATATTCTTCGAGTAATAAACGGAATTTTGTTAATCTACTAGATGGCTCTTTTAAACTAAACAGATATACTAATGGCCTATGATCTGTTAGGATCTTAAAATGTCGGCCAAAAAGATATGGTCTATAATGCTTTACGGACCATACAATAGCCAACAACTCTTTCTCGATCGTGCTATAATTTTTTTCTGCCGTATTCAGAGCCCTACTAGCGTATGCTATCGGTCGGTCATCATAATTTGACAGAACCGCACCTATTGCATACCCAGATGCGTCCGTTCTGAAAATAAAATCTTCATTAAAATTCGGAAATTGAAGAATTTCTGGACTTGTCAATAAATTTTTCAGGGTTTGAAAAGCGGTTATACAATCTTTGTCAAATTCAAAAGGTACGTCTTTACGTAATAATCTGTTCAAAGGTAAAGTTATAGCAGCAAAGTTTTGTATAAACTTTCGGTAATAATTCGCAAAGGCCACAAATCGTCTCACTTCATCAGCGTTTTGAGGCTGCGGATAATTTTTCATTACTTTGGATTTTGTTGGATCAGGTAATATACCTTTATCCGAAATTAAATGTCCTAGATATAATACTTCTTTTTTTAAAAATGAACATTTTCCCGGGTGAATTTTTAAATTTTTCTTTCGAAGTCTCTCAAATACTTCCATTAAATTTTTATTGTGTTCCTTGAGATTTGTCCCAAATACTATAATATCATCAAGATAAACGAAACATCTTGAAGAAGTTAATCCACTCATAGCAATGGACATCATACGGGAAAAAGCACTGGGTGACGTTTTTAAACCCATTGGTAATCGAGTGAGTTGATAATGACCATTTTCGGTCGAAAAGGCAGTATAAGGCTTACTCTGATCATCCAGTTCCATCTGGTAATAGCCTTGGCTTAAATCTAAGCACGAAAAATATACTGCTCCGCCTAACATATCATAGATGTCGGTTATATTAGGTAACGGAAATTTATCGTCTTCTATGACGTCATTTAGACCGCGATAGTCAATTACTAAACGCAACTTTTGCAATCCCGTGATCGGGTCTTTTTTCTTTGGAACGACCAATATTGGCGAGTTCCAAGGTGACATAGAAGGCTCCGCTATATTATCTTGGACCATTTTTTCGACTTGGTCTTTAATTTCCTGTTTTTGCACATGGGGTAACCGATAAGGTTTTTTATATTTGGGTGTAGTTCCCGATTTTAAATTAATTTGTGCTTTAGAAATGGTGGTAAACGTTAAGTTATCACCATCAAGATGGAAAACGTCATTGAATTTTGTACAAATATTAATTATTTCTTTCCTTTCCTCAGAATTCAAATTATCCGTATTTATTTCTTTAAGAACTCTTTCTACTCTACTTTGCTGATACGCTTTCGTGTCGCTATACTGAAAAACTAAATATTCGGACGCTGGTAACGATATTGGTTCGTACCAGTTCAACGTAACTTCTTCCGATCTGGTATTTAGAATTTTGACCGGTATTTTCCCGTTTACGGCTTTTGACACCGATCCGGCCATAAAAACTCCATCACACAATTCTTGTGGATGAAATACCCGTTCGTCTACGTAATTAGTGTCTATAAGGTATGTACTTTCACAACGAGCATGCAATGATAAAGAACTTGCTTCTTCTGGCTTTAATAAAGGTAATTCTATTACTGAATTATTAATTTTAAATTTTGCAACAGATTTCTCTAAATCAATAATTGCATCAACATCCCTAAGAAAATTTGCACCAATAATTCCATCAACTGGAAAACTATCTTCTACTATATGGAATTTATACCATTTGTGCAAATTTTCGAAATTTAATTTAATTTCTTTCGACCCTAAGGTCTTCCTAGAACCTGCTATACCATTTATCTTAAGTTGATTGTCTCTATCTAAAATTGTATTTAATACAAATTTATTTTTCATTAAGCATATTGATGCACCTGTATCTATTAATAACTTCATACTGCTATTTTCGTTTTCTATTCTAATTTTTACATACATTCCCCTTGACACATCACCTACGTAGACACCCTGTGTTACTTTATTGTTATATTCTTTGCCTATTCCTCCCCTCCCGAAAGATTGGCATTGCTTTCGGTGGGCTGAGAGTTTCCCTCTTTGATGGTATAAACTTTACTACTTTGCCTACTATTTGTTCTACCATTATTGTTATGCCATCGATTTTGATTATTTTGTATACTATTATAATTGTTTCTATTATTATAACTACCACTGTTATTACAATTATAACTACCATTACGTGCTCCTCTGAAATTCGAGTTACCTCTACCATTGTCTTGTACTACATTAGAATTTTGATTATTTCTGTTATAATTTTGATTTTGGATATTTCCATTACTTCTATTAAAACCTTGATTTTGGTTTTGATTATTTCTATTATAATTTTGATTTTGATTGTAATTATTTCTATTAAAATTTTGATTTTGATTACAATTATTTCTATTAAAATTTTGATTTTGATTATAATTATTTCTATTAAAATTTTGCTTTTGATTATCTCTTGAATCTCCCCTATAATTATATTGATTTCTACCAAAATTATTTGTACGATTGTGGTTATTATTATTTCTAAAGTTTTTATTAGTATTTTCGTTATCAACATAGTATAAACTCTCTGGTTTTATTTCCAAACATCCATCAATTTCTAGTAAATGTTTTATAGCTTCTTGAAAATTAGTATGACGAGCGCTAGCGAGAATAATTCTATATTTTTCTTGCACACCGTTTTTCAGAAAAGCTAAACCTCTCCTTTCATTAGAGTCCTTTAATGCTTCCCTACTACCTTCTCCCTGTGCTGTCACTTCAAGATCTATCATTTTTGTTACTAAATTTTCTATTTCTGTAACATATTCCCTCATTGATCTATTCCCTTGCTTTGCTTTACCTCTCCTAATGTTTCATTCGAAATTTCTATTTTTTCTACCTCTCCTAATGTTTCCTTCGAATTACTAATTTCTATTTTTTTTTCATCTGTTACTTTATCTTCTGATTTGCTTTCTAAGTCTTCTTCAATTAGTATCAAAACAAGGTAATTCTGGCGCAAGAGAAGGAACGGTGGTAGACTCGAAAGAGAAAAAAAAAAATAAGATAAATATTGAAAATTAATTGTTTTAAGTAATAGTTTTAAAAAAAAAAAATGGGTCAATCACAAAATTATCCTGATACGCAGACACAAGAAGTGGTAAATCAAACATCACAAATATGGATTGAAAGTCAACCAATTGAAACAATCGTTTGGGGAAGCTTATACACAAGGAATAAATTATTAAAAACTCTTGATCTTTGTAAGGATAAATTTTCAGCTGGACGAGCTGAATCTAATGACCTTGTACTTAAAGCTGAGGATATGCCAGAACAAATATTATGTCGTATATCAAAAGTACATTTTTCTATAACTAGAAATCTAAATGGCCAATCGAATCCGGTTTATATTCAGGATCATTCGTGTAATGGTACATTTGTAATTACATTACAATCAAATTATTCTCGTACAGTACAAAAACAAAAAAAAAATTTTTGTCCTTATATCAATATCGTGTTGATTTCGTACCAGATATTGAATCACCACGTTTACGTAAAGGTATAATGTTTCCAAATAAATCGAAATTTGTTGGATATATATTTGCTGGTACTGTATTATATACACAAAAACATTTTAATGATTTCGAATTTAATACAAAAAATAATTTTAATGATGAACCGATACTTGTTAATATTAAATATGTTGGTACTGTTGATGAAACATCAAGTCAATCAATACAAATATTAATTTAATATTACGCCACATATGAATAAATTAGAACTACAATTAGTTGGACGTAATTTATTTGATGCTAAAGCAAAAATACCATTACGTGAATATAATTTAAAATTATGGCGTGGTTATATAACATCAATACGACAACATGAAAATGATATATTATTATGTGCTGAAATATCACATAAAGTAATGCGTTCAAATACACGATTAATGCAAGCAATGTCACAACATACTCGAGTTGATCCAAATAATCGTATTTATCGTTTACTACAATATCAAAACGATTAACAACAACACCAGATAGTTTAAATGTATTTAAAGATTGAATTTACTGGTCGTCAACTTAAACAACAAGATATATTATTAGGTAATAAACGTAAATATACAACAAATCCAAAATTTGATTGGTCAAATGAATTTAAATCAAATTCAATGTTTTTAACACCAGAACCAATTAAAAATTGGGGTATTGTTACACCAAAACAATATCATCAAGATGCTGTAACAGTAACATTTATACAACGTTTAATTAGAATATCACGTAAAATGAATTTTATTTTAAATGAACCAAAATGGTATTTATTTGAACGTGATAATATTGGTTTATATACAAGTGAATTAGAAAGATGTTGTCAAGATGATCCAAAATTTATAATATGTATATTACGTAATAATAATCGTCCAGATTTATATAATTGTGTTAAAAAGAAAACATCGAAAAGAAAAAACAAAGTATACCAAACAGCAACAAAAATGATCAAACAACAAAAAAATTCAGTTAAAAAAAAAATTTTATTCCAAAAATCAGTGAAAAAGAATTATTTTATACCAAGAATTATACCATTATATATTTTCATTATATATGTATCATCTTTTATCAATTTGAAACTGTTACTCTTTTACAGTTTTATTTAATATAAAAAAAAATATCTTTAGTATTTATCATTTTTAATTATTTGCGATTCATTTAATTTAAAATAAGTTTTTATACAAAAAAAAAAAAATATAACTCTGACAATATTATCTTTCAAAATAATTATATAGTACAAATAGTACAACTAATTAAAAAATTTTTTTTTTATTTATGTTATCCAAATAGTAGTTTCTCTTTTTTTTTTTCAAAATTTTGTTTTTTCAATATATGTAAATATGTATATAAAATTTTCGGTAATAATTTACAGTAAGAAAATTTTTCAAAATATTTTTCAATAAAAAATTTTAGTTTACGTAATTGAATACAAGATTACTAGAAAATTTTAACGATCTCATAGAAAACTTATTATAAAAGAACATTTTAATTGGAATTATTGACCGAAGTTTTATTTATTAGTTTGTTTGTCATGTATATAGTATTTATAATATTTATTTATTTTTGTAATGTATATAATATTTATTCCATATTTATTTAATGTTTAGTTTATTTATAATATTTATATAATATTTAATATAATATAATATATGTATATATGTAGAAATATTTTCTTTTTCACTTATCTTTTTTTTCTAAATTTTCTTTTTTATGCTGAGAAACTTGTCTTTGATGGTCTATCTAGATGTTTCACTACGTCCCCGATGAATTTTCTTTTTAGATGGTTAATTCCTAACCAGGCTAAAAAAATGATGATTGCTGTGACGAACATTATTAACAACACAATTGCTGTATAAAAATCGCCTGTTGGTTGTTGCGGTGTGAATGAAGCGATTTGTGGTCCAGTGTTGACCGTTGTCTGTTCTTTCGATTGTGATTTTCCCATAACACTTTCACTTATAGTTTATTCAATTAATTTTATTAAAATTTTCTTTGTACTTTATTCATATACGGTATATACTCTCTTTTTTTTTTTTTTATAATTATTTTAAATATATCATAAAATATATATATATATTTAATATTCATTTAAGAAGAGTATATTATTTTTCCGACACAATATATTTTCTTTATACTTTTTTTAAAAAAAAACCCATTTTAGCAGGATCGCCATGCAACGTTTATATATTCTTATTTGTCAATATTAATTAAAAACGCTTCTTATTTCTTTCGGTATCTAACTTCAACTGAACTCTTTATTTTTCTTCTTTCTTTTTTTATAAGAATTTAAACTTATTACTAATATAAAATTAATTAGAACATATTGGCAAATAAGTTATATAAACCTTTATGAACTTTATAATATAAAATTAAAATGCTTATTGGTCAATATTGCTAAATTAGCAATATTGGCCAACAACCAAATGCCTTTTGTTTATACAAGTGTTTATTCTTTGTTGGTGGTCTTTGGATTTCAAAATATACTTAAAATACTTTGCTTTGCATAAATATATTAAAATATGATTGCATATTTCAATATATTTAGGTACATTTTAAGTTCATTATTTTTATATAATATTTTTAAATTACATTTAGAGTGCGTTGCACCTCACACCATATAAAAAAAGCGAGTTTGAAAACACATTGCTAAACGTTAAAATTTATAAGTGGAACTCTACAACAACAAAATTAAAATTATATTCAGTAAAAATAATAGAAAAGCGGAATCCTATATACAATTTTTTTTTTGTGATAAATAAAAAATATATATCAGGTTAATATATAAAAATTTATTTTTTTTTCATATACATATATATGTTTACTGTTAAATTAGTACAATATAATTTGATAATTTTTAATTTTAATTTATAATTTTACAAATTTTAAATATAATTTAATATAAATTTTCAAAAAAAAAAAAAAAAAAAATAAAGAAAATTTTATAAAAATTTTTTTTTAAACATTATTTTTTAAACAATTTTTTTTACATTGAGATATTTTTTTTTACATTGAGATCGTTTACTCTGACGAAATTGTTTTCTTAAAGTTTTTTTTATTTTTCTCGCACTTTTAACTTTATGACGAGAGCACCTCAGATGGTGTGCCTTTCGACCAAAGGTTTTACCACATGGCCTACACTTCCAGGGTCTTATGTTCAAATGGATTCTTATGTGCCGGTTCAGATTTCCGCGGCGATTGGTGTTATAATCACAGTAGCGGCACACGAAGCACCTACCACTGCTACACCGTGGAAACCTCACTAGGCACACCCTGGAGGCCTGGCACACTACCAGAGGCGTCTCGACATAAGTAAGGTCTTCTACATACTCCCTACGATCAACAGTTTCCTGTACTGTTTCCACAATTACGTTTTTTACAGCTTCCTCTGTTTCCACGATTATGTTTTCTAAATTATTAAATACAAAAAAAGGGGGGTAAATAAAAGAAAGAAAAAAAAAAGACAGAAACAACAAAATGTAATACCTGATCCTTCTTCATCAATAAAATCTCCTTCAATGTAATATTCCACTTCTCTTTCTTCCTTATTTTCTTCTTCACATTCCGTTGCTTCGTTTCTTCAAAATAAAAAAAGGGGGTAAAAAAAAGAAAAAAAAAGAGAGAAACAACAAAATGTAATACCTGATCCTTCTTCATCAATAAAATCTCCTTCAATGTAATATTCCACTTCTCTTTTTTCCTGCTTTTCCTCTTCACATGCCGTTTCTTCGTTTCCTTCAAAATAAAAAAAGGGGGGTAAATAAAAGAAAGAAAAAAAAGGGAGAGAAACAACAAAATGTATTACCTGATCCATCTCCTTAAATGAAATCCCTTTCTTTTTTCATTTTCTTCATTTAAACATTCCGTTTCCTCTGTTCCTCCTTTTTCTTCTTCAAATAAACATCCATCCTCTTCTTTTCTTTTAAAATAATCCTCCACTTCTTTTTCAGTTAATAACTGCAACACTTCCAACCCTTCAATAAAAACGAAATCCCGTTCAAAATCCCGAACGCTCACAAATTTCTCAAATACTGTAAGAAAAATAAACAAAAATTTATAAATAAAATAGTAATTCTAATAACTCTAATAATAAATATTTAACTTACCTTCCTGATAGCTAAACATTAAAAAAAAAAATTTTTATTTATTAAATTAATAAACACTAAAATTGAAATCCGACCACTTCACTTGACAAAATACAATTAAATTAAATACATAATTTGAATCCTAAATTTATTTTATTAAAATGCACTTTTGCAAAAATGCATATAAAATTTTTGTTTTCTTCTAACATTGAAATGCTATTATAACTATACCTAAGCTTAAAACGAAATTAATTATATCAAGAAAAATTTGATGATCCTATTTTTTTATCTAACTCCGTTAATATTTTAGAATTGGTAATTTGATTATTTCGTTTAATAAAAAAAAAAAATGAATTTCTTACACATACAGACATATACATATATATTACTACACAGATTTTAGTATGATAAGTAAATACTACATTCATTTCATTATAATTTTTAATTGTCGTAACAAAAAATTTAATAATATGATAATGATAATATAGCAATAAGAATAAAGAAATGCAACATGAAATATTTAATTTTAAGAAAGATTAAAAAATGTATACTAGATAAGTTTATCACGATCATATACCCCTTATCTGAAAAAATTATATTTTTTCAAAATTTAATTTTTTCTTTGGATAATGGGAGGTATGTTATGTAAAGCCTACCCTGTTTAATTTTCCAAATTTAAGTTCTAAATTAATTTGTTTCCAAATTTAAGAAATATGATATTTCATTTCCTAATAATTTAATTTTATTAATAATTTAATTTCAATAATAATTTACCTTATGAATTTGCTTAATTAGCAGTTTGCTAGTTAATTCAAGTTCAGGGTAAATAGGCATTTGACCTAATATTGGACTTTAATTTTCCTTTAATTTAATTAAAGGAAAATCAAATGCACGTTTTATGATACGTGGGCTTTACATAAAATTAAAACCTAAAGTTGATGAGTTGTGTACTTGAGATTTATCGGTCAAAGTTTTGTAATTGCGTTTGATATATATATATATATATAATTAAAAAATATACCATTTTATATAATTAAAATATACCAGTTTTTTACATAAAAATCAATGTTTTATTAAAGTTTTTCATATAAAAGATTTAAAAGGTTCATTTAGAATTATCGTAAGTATTTATGTTATGATAAAAACATAACAGTTTAATTAGTATTATTATTTTTATTATTATTATTACTTTTATTATTGTTATTATTATTATTATTATTGTTATTATTATTTTTATTATTATTACTACTATTTTTTATTACTTGTATATGTTAAGTTGGTTTTAATTTTTAATTATTTCTATTTAGCTAAATTCTTGGACTATTAATTTCCGGTAATTCAATAGCTTCTGCGGTGTAGCCGGCCAGTTTTTCCCAATTTTCACCATTAATTATTGTCATACCCTCATCATCAGTTAGTATATTTTTATTAAAGTAAAGTTTTCTTCATTCTCTAAAAATTGGGCATTCTGTCAATAAGTGTAAACTATTTTCTTCTTTATTTAAATTACAGAGTGTACACAGTAATGTTTCGGTGTTAATATGTGGCGAGTAGTTTAATCCCAACAGCTCTCCTCTAATTTTAAATATAGCAGATATTTTGTTTACGGAATATTTATCATTAAAGTAGTTTTTCTCCCTTAGTTCGTGTTTCAGATTTATATAAATATGTCTGTGATTAGATGTTCTTGCTTTAAATAAATATTGTTTTCTGAAATCATTATCTATCTTTTTAATCAGTTCGTATAATTGTTTTTTCCAGCTATCTCTATCATATTCATTTAAATTTAAGTCCATCTCATGCTCATCAGCTAATTGCATCCATCGTTTAAATTGTATCTCTTTTTTCTGATGTAAGATGTTTGTTATTTGATATGTCAATCTCTCCTTATCCTGTGACATAGTATTGATCACGTAATCTATATTCAGTTTTAATGTGTACAGATACAGAGGGGCAAGACCGGTTTCAACAAAAATCATATATTCTGGAGCATGTTTAGGTTTAGGTAGTTTAAATATTCGTTTCAGGAAATATCTTTGTATTATCGAAGCACATATATCCCCAAGTTTGTGCTGCATAGGGCATAGCACACTATAGACCTCATAACTGTTTGAAAAATTTTAATATTTAACTGAGTGTGCTATATTAACATTTCCAAGAATATTTTTCCAGGTACCATTTAATGCAGCCGTTGCCTGATTATATCTTTCCTCTAGTCTAGATGTTTCTGCATACTTAGTTTTGGTGTTAGAATAACACCTAAATATTTATATTCTTTCACTACCTCAATATTGTTTCCGTTTATGTACCATTTTTCGTTATTAGCTAGTTTTCCCCCTGATTTAAATACCATTATTTTAGATTTATCAAGATGTATTACCAAATTCCACTTGTTGAGGTATTGGCTTAATTTGCTTATCATTAGCTGTAATGATTCTGGCGATTCGGCCAATATGACCATATCGTCAGCATACATTAAAAATTTTATGATCAGTTCCAAGATTTGTACTCCGCCTGTGAGCGAGTTTACGATATCATCAATAAAAATCGAGAATAGTGTCGGACTTAAGATACATCCTTGTCTAAGGCCTATTGTCGTAGTAATTTCTTCTGAGAGTTCGGTACCGTTCCATACGTTAGTTCTCGTTTTTGAGTAGATTGCTTTTATTATCTTTATGAATTTATATGATATCCCACGTTCACTCAGTTTGTATATTAACGCATTCCTATCTATGTGATCGAACGCCGATTTTAAATCAATGAAGAAAGCATATACCTTCTTATTTTTTAGAAAACGTAATTTTATAATATTTGTTAATGTATAAATGTGATCGTGAGTTCCATAGTTCGATCTAAATCCTGCTTGGAATTTCGATATTAAATTTTTTGCCTGTATAAATTCTTGTAGCCGTTTTAATAGGAATCCATAGAATACTTTACTCATAGAATTCGAGAACGCAATAGCTCTATAGTTGGAGGCTTCATCCGGATTACCTTTTTTATATATTGGGCATAAAATTGAGTGTTGGAAATCAGTTGGTATTACCGCCTCTCTGTATATTTTGTTGAAGAAACTTAACATTTTTTGTAAATACTCACGTGGTGCATGTTTTATGAATTCAGCTGGTAGTCTATCCTCTCCCGGTGCTTTATCGTTTTTCATTTTTTTTAACGTAGCGACTAATTCTTTCCTGGTGAAATCTGGATCCAAAATATTTGATTGTATACATGGCTCAGCATATTGTATTGATTGTGCATAATTAGGTGGGTTCAATTGTACAGAAAAAACTCTGCTAGCTATTGTGCACACAATCAATGACTTACCCATTATTGGTATTCTTCCTTTTAATTTATTTATTTTACTCCAAAGAGTTGAAGGATCTTTGGCTTTTACTAGACTCATAGAGAGTTTAAGGTTATATTTGTTTTTTGTTTGAATACAGATCTCTTTAAATATACGATTTTTTTCCACATATAATATTCGATTATTCACTGTTTCGGATTTTTTATAATTTCTGAGGTATTGAAAAGATTCTTTTCTCGCTTTCCAACAGTTCCAATCAAACCATTTTTCTTTAAATATTATTTTATTTTTCGGTTTATTAGTAATTGAGTTTATAATGCACTCTTTCAAGCTTTTACTAATTTCCAAAAATGATTTATTTTCCATCTCTATTTCTTTAGTTTTTTCTCTCACTTTTATTTGATATTGATCCTTATAATTTTCATTCCACTTTATTTTTGGGAGTAACTTTATTTTTTCATATTCGGGCGGTTGCATACTAATTTTTGCAACAATTGGCATATGTTCCGTGTAATTTTTAAACTTTATTTCCATTTCTTCTATTATTCTTTCCCAATTTCCTTTTACCATACATAAATCAATTACCGATGCACCGTTGCTATTTATAAATGTATATTCTCCCATTTCATCACCTTTTGTACAGCCATTCATTACGTAGTATCCTAGTTCATTACACATTTCTATTATAGATTTTCCTTTTGTATCTAATTTTGCATCTTTAGATTTTCTTACATTTCTAACTATAAAATCTACATTTCCACTATTCAGCACACCTATTCTCGCATTAAAGTCTCCTATTACCATAACGTTATTTTTATCCAGCAATTTCAGGTACAGTTTTAATTTATTAAACTCCTCATTCCAATTACTGCAGTTAATATATACTGGTACAATATAATACATTTTATTATCAATTTTCATTACCACCAGCATTTTGTCGTTAATTTCTTGGAATTTTATTTGTGTTCTTCTATTACATTTTAATATGCCAAATATATATCCTTCTTTAGGCCTACCAGTATTTTGTTTTATTGCTGGTATAAAATGTAGATCGTGTGTATGAAAATAGTTTTTAAACTCATTTCTTTTACTTTCTATTACAAATGTTTCAAATAAGAAAAATATATAGAACTTTCTAATATATGCAAAGAAATCTCCGAATATTTTTTTACTAGACAGTCCTGCTACATTGTAGCTCAGTATTTCTAGTTTGTTGTTGTTACTCATTTTATCCTTATTTTCACTATTATTACTATTACCATTACTATTATTATTACTAGTATCATTATTATTATTATTATCATTAATATTATTGTTATTATTATTATTATTATTATTATTATTATTATTATTATTATTATTATTATTATTATTATTATTAATATTACTATTATTATTATTATTATTTTTATTTTTATTATTATTTTGATTATTAATATTATTGTATCTATTTATACTACTTTTACTATTATTAGTATTATTAATTAGACAGACGGCATATGATTGTTATTGATTTTCATTCATAAGTTGTTTGATTGTTTATTCTACATCAATGCCAAGTATTTCTTTAATTTTCTCAGCACCATTTTCTTCGTAAAGTTTGCCATTGCGTTTTATCTCATAAACTAGTCCTTTATCTACATTCCATTTACATTGCATATTTTCAATAAACATACATTTTTTTATTTTTATCGTTTTTTTTTAGAATTTCTTTTCTGATGGCCAATAGTTTTTTGTGGGATTGTTGATAGGTTAAAGGTAAATCCCTACTTATAGAAATTCCTGATTTTTTTAACAGTTTCGTATTTTTCATAATAGTGCTTATGGATCTTATTGACGGGAACTCCACTAATATGTTAGCTTTTCTATCGTTTGCGTATTTTTTCCTCAAGTTCACAACCTTTTCCATTGGCAATGTTGTTTCAATTTTTAAAACGTTTTTAATTACATTTTCAATTTTTATTTCTGGATTTTCATTTTGCTCTATCACCACATTTCTAAAATCTAAATCTTAGATTCTTTTTCTGGTTGCTCATTTTCAGTTTATCTATCTCATTCACCAGCATTACGATTTTTTAGGGCTTTTTTTAAAAAAAAAAATCCCTTATGTTAACGCTTTTGTCCGTCTGTCTGTCTGTCCGTCTGTCCGTCCGGTGTAAACAATAAAAACCAGTTATTTCATATAGTTACTGTACACAAAAGTTTATGATGGACCCACCTATGGAAAGCTTGATTTATTGAGAACCAGATGTAATTGAATTTTGAAATTCGGCCGGTAGGCGGCGCTATTTGCATTTTGCCAAAACACCTTTTTCCGAATAAAAATTTAATTTTATATAGTAAATTAGCACCAAAAATAAAGTGTGACCACTCGTAGGAAAGGTATTTAAGAGTACAATACGATGTCAGTAACCGTATTTCAAATTTATACCGCTAGAGGCGCTGAATAGTAAAATATATAAAATCTTAATTTTTAAACTGTGATTTCCAATAGTCAATAAGCCCCAAAAATTAGATTTAATGTCGCATCTGAAAGGTACTAAGTAGTATAAAACCGTAGTTCTTATAATTTTTATTTCTACCACTAGAGGGCGAAACATATAATTATAATGTTTCTTAAAAATTTTATTTTACTTGGTGAATCTTTACCAAAAAGGAAGGGAAAGTAATTGCATGAAACCTTATATAAAATAAAACATATCAGACATTTCTATAGTCTGGTTTTGTGCCGCTAGAGGGCAGTAAATTACAAGTAAAAACTTGTACTTTAATATAAAATGTGTACCAAAAATGAAGTGTGACTACTTGTTGGAAAGGTAGTTAGGAGTAGAATACGATGCCTTTAACCGTATTTCCAATTTCTACCGCTAGAGGCGCCGAATACTAAAATAGTGTTTTCCAATTGTGAATAAGCTCCAAAAATTAGGTTTAATGTCGCATGTGAAAGGTAGTAAGTAGTAGTATAAAATCACAGTTATAATTTTCATTTCCGCGGATAGAGGGTGCAACATATACTCCGAATATGCATTTAGAGTAGTTGAATTTAAAAAAAGCCCGTAATTATAAAACTACTGAACAGTAGTTAGGCTGTGCGACATTTTTATCCTGTTATGCTACTGTTTCTTTTAAAATCTCATTTTCCTTCATTATTTCTTTAATGTTTCCATCAATTATATCCAACTTTACATTAATAGGAGCAAGTAGTCCTTTCATTATTTCCAATGTTATAGGTGCAGCCATAACGCTTTTTTTTTTTTTTTGCGATTTCTTTCCTGGACTTTCACTTGAAGAGACTGAGAAGGCTTCAGATTTTCACGTTTTGATGTTATTTCAATTATTTGTGTATCTTCAAATACTTCGTCACTTCCCGAGCTCATTTAATAATATTTTTATGTTTATCAATTTCCAATATCCTAAGTTAATGTAATTAATTATATTTATTTGTATAATTAAAATTTTGGTTTTATTATTAACTATAGTTATGCTTTCTTTTTGCTGCGGTTGACGTACTTGCTCGAATTTTATTTTAATGCCTAACGTTAGGCAATTTAGTTTACGTTTTCTTAAGTAAATTAAATTCATAATAATTGTAAAGCTCTACTAAATTAATGATAATTATTTTGTACTGGCAGGTTTTTCAAGCTTTATGCTGAATTAAATTTAATGTTTACATTTTCATTTGACAATAATATGATGATGTGTTAATTTCGAAATACTAATAATGTCTATGAAGTCCAAAGTTGTTATTTTTCTTTTTCAACCAAATTTACTGGTCATATAATTTATTTATTTCTTATGATTGGACTTGACTATATTTCAATTATGTGAGCTATTCTTGTCTTAATTTTTATATTTATCTGTACTGACCTTGTTATATCTGGGTGATCACATCAAAAGTTTTCTAATGATGGCAGATTCTTCACAAACTGATTTAATTGTTCTTTTTTATTTATTCACTTTCACCTTATTTAGATGTATAATACCACCAATAGTATGTAATCTTTAATTCTTTTCCTTTAATTTATTTGAATTTTTAATTTATCAATTTTTATGGAGCCAGATGTAAACACAACCAAACGCTATGACACTTCATTTTTATATTCTGGTTTACGTATGTCATTTTATATGTAAATTTGAATGGTGATTTAATAAAATTATAATTAAATGTATTAAAAAAGTGATAAATAACTTAAGTAAAAAATTAATAATATACAAAAATATGTAATTAAAAAAATCTGCAAAAAATATTTGTAAAAAAGGTATGCATAATGTAATTTATATTTATATTACAAACTTAAAAATTTTTTTTTGTTGAAATTAGTAATCAAAATATACTACAATATCTGCAAAACGTATTAACAGGTGAATATTATCATCTCTGCATTCTATATTTGAAGAATTCATATCGTACCTAAGTAATTGAAATTTAAAAAAACGTTATGTTTGCATACAAAAATTTTATTTTTATAAAGCTAATAAATATTAACACACAAATTTATTTGATTAAGTTTTGTATATTTTAAATAGATTCATCATTTTTTTAAACATTTCTTTATACATATATATTTAATTATTTACTAATAAATTAATTAAAAATTATACTTACCAAAAAACTCTATTGTTATTTAGTGGAAAGTGAATATTGTTATTAAAAATATATTTTTTGCCTGAACAATATAAAAACTATTAAAATACTGGCAAAATTTAAAAATAATTATTCTTCCTTATTATTACAATTATTACAACGATGAATAATAATATTTTTTACTTGTTTAATGTTTTTTATACCTTACTTTTTTTTATCTCAACAATAGTAAACCAAAAAAAAATCCGACCCTGGTATAGAAATTATCAGCTGATTATAATCAGCTGTTTTTAATTTTTACTAGCACTTTACTTTGACACAGTGGCGACCTAAGGAAAGAGAAATACAAATTTCTTGGCTTCACAAACACTTTTTGAGAAATATTAATTTTTCAATGTGTTAGATAGAGATAGCAAATTAATACTCCTTCCATATATTTCTAATTCGTTGATTTTATCCATATTCTTTTCCTATTATTTTGTTAATTAAAAAAAAAACATTATCTTAATAAAATTCTTTCTTTTTGGGTTTTAATTAATTTAATTAATTCAGTTACAGAAAACCATAATGAACTTAATGAAAATTAAGAAAACTTAAAGGGCTAACCATAATGAAGTTAATGAAAATTAAGAAAACTTAAGATGGTGTACGACTATATGAAAATACGCCGAATGACCGAAATAAACTTTACAAAAATTAAGTTGACTTTCGTTAACTTTTAAAAAATTTCGTTAACTTAATGAAGTACGATTACGATTGCTATAGGCCTAACCATAATGGACTTAATGAAAATTAAGAAAACTTTCGATATTTTCATTAAGTTATCGCTGTCAAATCCCTTTTGGCCATAATGAACTTATGAAAAATTAAGAAAATACAACAAAATATATCACAAATATCAAAGTTTGAAAAAAACGTAAAATAAATTATTATTTTTTTTATTTTCATCATGGATGCCATGGATTTTATTTCAGCAAAACAATTTTCTTAATTTTTTTTAAGTTTTGTACGTTCAAAATTAATTATTTACATCATTGTACATGAAAAAAAAACTGCATAAACAAAGTTAATTAAATTATTTAACATTCCCATTTTGGTTTTACATTTTATATAAATTTTGTTCAAAATATAATTAACATAAAAAAATGTAAACAATACAATTTTTAATGGCAATACAGAAATGTCAAATTTCAACCAAACTGAGATACCATACAAGGATTATACGAGCCCAAACCATAAAAAATTGGTACGGTCATGTATTTTTCACATATTGAGTTTTGCTTTACAATTTCAGAAATAAGGAAAAAAAATTTTTAAGTTATGTTTAATTTTTTTCAATTGGTAATAAAATAATAATTAGTTGTTATAACGGGTAGTTTGTTATAACTTACAGCGAAAGTAACTAAAAATTGGTGTTGTTATAACTTACAGGTTATAAATTGATTAGTTATTATAACTTACAGGTTACAGCGAAAGTAACTAACTAACTAACGTGCCGTTCGAATCGAAACAACTGTGACTGCCACTTAACAGCCACAGCCGCGGCTAATATTTATTTAGTGAAAAACAGCATTTAATTGGTTTTTACATTTTTCGTTTGAACTAATATTTATAGTGTTTTATGTAATTCTTTCCATCTACGACATTTATTTACTTTATTTTAATAGTTTATTAGTAAAGTGCTCTTCACGACCTAAAAATTTTTTTTTTTTGATATTTGAATATTCAGAAATTTTACGAAATAACAAGTTTTGATTGGTTGAAAAAAATATCTAAATATCGCGATAGTGTCAAAAAAAATATCCAAAAATACATGTCTCTGGGCATATTCAGATAGATTTCAGTGCTGCCAGACAAAACGTAAGCAAAATATCAAAATATCTCTCACACCAAAAACAAGTGTTCGCGTAATTTTGCAAAAAAATATCCAAATATAAAAAAAAAATATTTAGGTCGTGAAGTGCACTTAAGTTTTATAATTTTGATATTTGAATTTAAATAAAATGGCAGAAAACTTTTTTATAATTATTATTTTTATAATTTTTTTGATATTTTGTTTTTTTATTATATTTTTTTGATTTTTATATTTTTACTTAAATCTATCTATGCTTAAACAAAACTATACAAATACATTTCCTTTGACATTATCTTTTAAAATTTAACGCAGTAAATTTTGAATAAGATGGTTCTTGGAGCTACGGAATTTGAAATTAGAATTAGTTAAATATTTCTGACTTACGTCATATAAATACTTGACCTTTGAAATATTGTGAAGTTTATTTATCGAATAGTATATGTAGAATGGTAAATTACTTAAAAGTTTAAGGATTTGGTTTTGTTTCATTTGAATACGTTTTATGTGTGCTTTCGCACACCTGCTACATACTTGCCTGCCAAATAACATTAAACTTTGAAAAATCTGCTTAAAAATTATAATTTTATTTTCTAAATTTAACTTTGATTTTCTCGTTACCCGCTGCATTTTTCTATAAATTGCTGCATTTTTCTATAGTTTTATTATAGATATAGTAAGTGTTTTGGCTATGTAAATTCCTAAATAATTTATTGTATCTTCCCATATAATGTCTTTGTCTATTGTCCGTCAAGATTTAAATTTTTATTTGGAATTAAAGAAGCCTTTCTGCAAAGCCGTATATACGGCTTTGCTTTCTGTTTCTGGTGATGTAAATTGCTTGCGTTTTCGTTGTATTTATTTTAATTTTCCACATAAAAAAAAAAAAGCTTTTTCTAAATTATTTGATAATTCTATTAGCCTTTGAAATATTGTTCTTTTGATGAGGACAATAGCTGTGTTTTTTATTCCTACTCTGTACTATACGAGTAGAGTATCTGTATGGTTGTTGTTGTAGCTACTCTACATAATTATCCAGTACAACATGTAGAGTAAAAGGGAAATTAATGGGAAATTATTAAATTTTAATATGGCAACTATAAATTTGACAAGAAGATACTTCATATCGTATATTTGAATATTGAAAATTTGATTTTTAAAAAATATCAACAAAGTGGACAAATTTTTTTCACTCAATTCTAAATCATATATTCCCCTTGCACTACATCGTTTTTTTATTCCTTTTATATCAAGTAGTTGTAATGGGTAGATTATGAAAATTTACATCCATACATATAAAATTAATTTACTTAGCAAAAAAAAATGTATGGATGTAAATTTACATAATCTACACATTACAAAATGGCGCCCAACGTGGGGCCCGAAAGGATGATAAGTTTCGAGTATCCCGAAGGGTAGGAAAGTTTCGATTATCCAACGTGGTACGCGAAGTTTCTTTAAGTTCGTAAATCCGAAGTGCACGAAAGGACATTTTTTAAGTATGTGCAAGGTAATGCGGTCTAAACGTGCTTGAAACTTACTAGATGCCTGACGAGCTCCGTTTATATTTATTTTTATAGTTAATTTTTGTGGGTCGGACTTGGTTCTCTTGTTATTATTATGGATGACAGTGGTGGATGTACCAGGAATTACAGATTTAATTGATTGAATATCGATTATCTGGCCGGCTACAACTGCTACTGGCTTCTGTGGTTTGAGCATTGGAACTTTGCTGATTCGCATAAATTTATATATTTTAGTATTCGTTGTTGCTGTATTTGTTGCGGAGGACGGATTCTTAAGCGATGTGTGCTCGTGGTTATTATGCAGTTCAATGGAATTACCGACTTATGGCTGGTAGCTATTTTCGGTCCGGTTCTGCATGGTAATGGTGAGGATATATTGCGGGTTTTTGTTCTGTGCGACAATACAGTTTCTATATTTGCATTTATTTAAATTAACGTAGCATACATTTTTTTATAGAAAGGGTTGTATTTTTTTTTGTGGGTTTCCTTGGGACTCTATATGGAGGAACTTTATGCTGACTCACATTTGATTCAACGATGATCCGAGTGAGTACTGGAAATAAAAAAAAAATTATAATAATAAAATAAATTATTAACAATATTAAAAAAAAAATAATACGTATTTAGTATTGGCAACATATTATTCAGCAACATTACTTTATATTCGACTTTGGTTATTGTTAGCGATAACTATAAGAATATTATCAGCAACTGCATTTTTTTTGGGAATTTTGTTGGTATATACATAGATTATTATCAATTTTGTTTAGTCTAAAATTTTTATTAAATTCTATTAAATTTTTTTCGTAATTGAATCGAGTGATCAGTTCTGAATAGTCATGGCTGATGCAAATATTATTGATCGTAGTATAGGTGTTTCAGATACAGATTTAAATTGTGGAATCTGTACTGAACTTTTAACTCCTTTAAATGAAGTTGTAAAAACGAATTGTAACCATTTGTTTAACATTTCCTGCTTAAATGGTTAGAAACTTCCCAGACTTGACCGAATTGTAGATCTAGTTGTCTACTGAAAGACGTAAAAAAATGTGTATCGACTGGTGGTCCAATTGATTCACCTAGCTCTGGTAGAGGCAGACCCGCCCAAACTAGAGGAGCTTTACCTAAACGGGTTACTAGATCCGTCACTAGAAATAATGAACAATCTTGGACTTTTCCAGAAACTTTACCGGTATATACAGATACAAATATTGATATTGATGAAACAAATGTAGATCGTATAAAAACGAATTTCGATATGAATTCTATGCGTGAGGTAATTCAATCATTGGTTACCACTAGTCAAATTACTCTGATGGATAATTTACGAGTTCAAATTTCTGATTCAATTAGGGATGGACTGGTCGATATTCGTCGCCAACTTGAAACTAGCGAACGTAATGTACCGACCGAACCCAATAACAATTTGGCTAATTCTGAACAAAATCCGATTGCACCGACTTTATTCCGAGATCGTCCTCCTCGAACGAACCAATCGGGTGAACTGCTTATTCCTGGCTCGAGTAGGCGTAGCCAAGAATCGTATGTTCCGCCGAATAATGCATCCCTTTCGGATAGCATTCCTACTAACAATCGTAATCCCAATCGTAATTTCACTCGTCATGTTCGTACAGGAGAACCGAATGCTCGTGAATTTGTCAATCCTGCAAATCCAAGTGAAATTACTAAAACGACCAACATTATTAAAAGTTGGAACGTATTTTTTAGTGGAACTCCTTCTGGACTTAGCATTGAAGAATTTATTTATCGTGTCGAAACACTTACCAATCAAACTTTTAACGGTAACTTTACGCCTATTTGTGATAATGCGCATATTTTATTCCATGACAAAGCAAGTGAATGGTTTTGGCGTTTTCACAAATGAGTGCGTATAATTTGTTGGAATAAGCTGATTTATTCTTTGCGTATGCAATTCTCAGACAGACGGACTGACATGGACTACATTGAATTAATTCGAGATCGTAAACAACGTCCTGGCGAAAGTTTTGATTTCTTTTACGATGAAGTTGTTAAACTGGCAGATCATTTGCTTCAACTAATGTCCGAACAAGAATTGCTAACTATTCTTCGTTAAAATCTGCGTGACGATTTTAGGAAAGATTTACTGTATGTTCAGGTATTCAGTGTAGAATATCTATGCAATTTGTGTCGTGAACGCGAGAGGCTGTATGATGATATACGTAATCGTAACAAAGATTTCCGTCAATTTCCTACGAGACCGAGAAACATTGCCGAAATTGATGACCAACAACTTGACGTATTTTCTGAAGATGCAAATGATATATCGGAAATATCTCGACGACCAATTCCACCAAAAAAACCCATTATCTGTTGGAATTGTAAAAAAGAAGGGCATCTATTTTTTAATTGTTTATTACCACCTAAATTGTTTTTTTGGGGTTGTGGAAAAGAAAACGTATATCGTCCCCAGTGTGATAATTGTAGCCCGGGAAACGCGACGACGAGCGAGACCAATCAGCTGACCTCTCGGTCGTAAACCAATCAAATACTGAATCTGTTATCGTATCTGATAGTAATAAAATTTAATATTAAAAATACAGATACAGATCGCCAGATTAATACAAATTTATTTAAAATTAAACCTTGTTCCGAACGTCTTAGAGAGTATTATGAAATTCGTAATAGAATTTTTAATATTCAAAAATCCGAACATAGTCTTAATTCAATCGTAAAAATAAATTTTAAACCAACTCGATCAGCTATTCGATTTAAACAATTTTGGAAACGTGTTTTAACTTCTCGTCAGCGAATCATTTCATCTATCGTAAATATTGAAAATGATTTAAGATCGTACGCGGAAATCGAAATCATTGAAAAAAAATATTTAGGTTTGCTTGATTCAGGAGCAACCTTAAGTTGCATTGGTGGTTCGTTTGCTGAAGAATTTCTAGTTTCCGGTTTAAAATATACTAAATTTATGTCCACTGTTCAGACTGCAAATGGATCGAAGCAGAAAGTCATTGGTTCATTTGAAACTGATGTAAAATTTAGAAATGTTATAAATAAAATCACGTTTTATATTGTTCCGACACTCACACAAAATTTATACTTAGGTATTAATTTTTGGAGAGCCTTTAAATTAGCTCCTGAACTTGTGGGGGAACTTGCTGATTTAAGTGAATCAACTGACAATTCTGTTCTTGATTCATTGACTCCTGAACAACGCACTCGTCTAGACTCAACATTAACTTTATTTCCGTCCTTTTCGCAGCTAGGGTTAGGGAAAACCAATATATTAGAACATGAGATTGATGTTGGTGACTCTACTCCTGTGAAACAACGTCATTATCCTGTGTCACCAGCTGTGGAAAAATTAATGTATGCCGAGCTTGATAGAATGATAGATTTGGGGGTAATAGAGGAGAGTGATAGTTCCTGGAGTTCGTCAGTAGTTTTAGTCAGAAAACCGGGAACGTCCGATTATGTTTGGATTTCAGGAAGGTAAATTCTATCACTAAAAAAGATGCATATCCATTACCGCAAATCGATGGTATTCTCAGCCGGTTACCAAAGGCCAATTTCATTTCCAGTTTGGATTTGAAAGACGCTTTTTGGCAGATACCTTTATCCAAGAAAGCGAGGTCTAAAACGGCGTTCACTGTACCGGGTAGACCACTTTACCAATTTAAAGTCATGCCATTTGGATTGTGTAATGCTCCGCAAACAATGACTAGGTTAATGGATCGGGTAATACCACCTGAATTAAAACACTGTGTATTTGTATACTCTGTTAATAATATCCGATACCTTCGAATCGCATCTAGAAACTTTAAAACTTTTAGCTCGTGTTCTAAGAAAAGCTCAGTTGACAATTAATATGGAAAAAAGTCATTTTTTAATGAAAGAAATTAAATATCTCGGTTATGTAGTTGGTGGGGGTATATTGAAAGTAGATACAGATAAAGTAGCAGCCATTGCCCAATATCCAATTCCTGTTTCCGTTCGACAAGTTCGACGATTTCTAGGTATGGCTTGTTATTACCGTCGTTTTATCGAAAACTTTGCTACAATTACCACTCCAATTAACGATGTTTTGAAAAACCCAAAATCCAAATTCGTATGGACTACGGAAGCAAATTTGTCTTTTGAAAAACTTAAAACAGCTTTGACTACTGCTCCGGTACTTTTAAATCCTAATTATGACATTCCTTTTATTCTCCAATGTGACGCCAGTACTGATGGTATAGGTTGTGTTTTATTACAATTGGATGATGAAGGTAATGAACGACCAATAGCTTACATGTCAAAAAAATTAAATTCCGCCCAGCGAAACTATAGTGTTACGGAACAGGAATGCTTAGCCGCTGTACTGGGAATAAAAAAATTTAGATCTTATATTAAAGGACAAACTTTTACAGTTGTTACTGATCATGCTTCCTTGAAATGGCTTATGCAACAAAAAGATCTATCAGGACGATTAGCCCGTTGGAGTCTTAAATTGCAAGGTTTTGATTTTGCCATTGAGCACCGGCGTGGTTCAGTTAATATCGAACCTGATACTCTTTCAAGGATACATTCGACCGATGCAATATCCGCTATTGATGACATAGGACCCGAAATCGATCTCAATTCCGTTCATTTCAGATCTGACGAGTATAATCAATGGAAATCTATTATTTTGACTAAAAATTTGCCTGACGTCACAATTCTTGATGGTTTAATTTATAAAAGGACAGAATTTGCGACCGGAGATCCAATACAAGAGTGTAATGCGTGGAAATTATGGATTCCAAGTGAATTGACACAGGAATTGATTCAAAAAGCTCATGACCCACCTCTGTCCGCTCACGGTGGAATTTCCAAAACCTTATATCGATTGCGTCGAAATTTCTATTGGCCTAAAATGTTATTGAAGGTTAAAGACTATATCAGCTCGTGTGACGTATGTAAATCGAATAAAGCCACCAATATAACCTTGCGTCCACCTATGGTATCGTCGATGATCTCCGAAAGACCGTTTCAACGATTATATGTTGATATAATTGGACCTAACGTTCAAAATCTGGTAATATTGCTATTTTCATTGTTTTGGACCAATTAACGAAGTTTCCTTTTTGTAAGCTAATTAAAAAACTATCTAGTAACTTAATATGTACTTTTTTGGAAAATGATATTTTTCATATATACGGTGTACCCGAATATATAGTATCAGATAATGGATCTCAATTTACGTCCGGTTTGTTTAGAGCATTGATGGAAAAATATGGTGTTAAGCACAGAAAAATATATACAATAAAAATATGGTGTCAATTTACTGGTATTTATTCTCCTCAGGCGAATGCATCGGAGCGCGTGAATCGTTCTTTACTTGCTAGTATACGTAGCTATATTGACCACAAGCAAATTACTTGGGATGAAAATCTGAGCAAGATAAGTTGTTCCTTAAGATCATCCGTACACCAAGCAGTTGGTCATTCTCCATATTTTATTACATTTGGGCAACAAATGATTACTCATGGTTCAACGTATCAACTGTTGAGAAATCTTAACTCTTTAGAAGATAAAGTCGACCTCTTAGACAGATCTGACCATTTACAACTAAATCGACATAAGGCTAAGCAAAGAATTTCTAAAGCTTTTGAAGTTAACGCTAAAAGATATAACCTGAGATCAAAACCTCTTAAATTCAATATCGGTCAAATAGTTTATCGGAGAAATTTCCAAAAAAGCGATAAAGTAAAGAAATTCAATGCTAAGTTGGCTCCCAAATTTATTAAAGCGCGTGTGAAAGAGTTGGTGGAAAATTCGCTATATAAATTAGAAGATGTAAAAGGAAAAATTGTATCTGTTTATCACGGTAAGGATATTCGGACCTAATGTTTGGCGGTCGTTTAATATTTTTTTTTTGCTTGTAATATTAACAGATGGAAGTTCGGAATGCTTAAATGTTGATTTCATGAGTTGGTACTAAAATTAAATTTCTTCCCTCTGCAATTGCTTATTTGGATACCCTTCTTCAGTAACTTCGACGTCAGAATTTTCCGTCGTAGTTCCTGTTTTGTAATGGGTAGATTATGAAAATTTACATCCATACATTTTTTTTTGCTAAGTAAATTAATTAACTTAGCAACAATAAATCAAATTTTGTAGCAATAAAAATCAAATAAATTTTGATTGGGTGTAAATTAACATCAGATGCAATTAACGAAAGATTTCTTTCGAATTATCGAAAACCAGTTTTTTTCTATTATCAAAAAACTCTGGTTTCGATAAATTTTTGCAACAGTTATATCAATTATTAAAAATTTAATTTTTGTGGGGGAGAGAAATTTTTTTTGAGAAAAAGACACAGAGTAGTCGGATCAGTCTGAGCGTATTGGTTGGTTGGTTGGTTTAAGTGGCGAGCCTCTTGATCCGGCTGTTCAAGAGGCTCCAATTAACGCTATAGCGCCGTTTTGCTACCACTGGCCTCGTGAACCACCAATTTCAAGTATGGAATGAGAGAAAGTAGATTAAAGCCACCCTGTGGCATTTAGGAAATGTACCATATCTGTTGGTAGTATTGTGGCTAGGTTGCTGAGATTGTCAAGAAAAGGACTGCCCAGAAAACAGTATCTAGCTCTGGCTAGCGCTGGGCACTTACAAGTGTAGTGCATTACAGTTTCCCTCTCGTCCGGTTCTTGACAGCTACGGCAGGATAGGCGGAAGGGGATGCCTAGTCTGGCTGCATGTTCACCGATTGGCCAATGCCCAGTAAACACCGCTAGTATTCTGGCAATGTTTTTGCGCGAGTAGTTCAGGAGATCAGCTGTTCTCCTACTTGAATACCGGGGCCATGTTTTTTTGGATGTTTTACATGTTGCTAAGTTCACCCACCTAAGGTTAGCTAGCAATTGGAAGTGAAGGAGGATATTCCGTTTTATACTATTGATTGGAGGGTTCACCTCTTCCGCAAGCAATGCGTCTAGGCCTGAACCCATGCGTGCTAGTTCATCGGCTTTCTCGTTACCTACAATATTCCTATGACCTGGAACCCAAAGTAACGTGACCTGGAACCGGTTACTTATATGCGCTAGCTCTACTGAGCATGCTTTGACCAGCTTAGATGAAATATAAGGAGATTTTAAGGCGAGGATAGCAGCCTGGCTATCCGTGACTATAGCCACCCTGCGCTTAGGGGATGGGTCGTTCTTGACAAGTAAGCAGGCTTTCCAGATAGCCAGCATTTCCGCCTGGAAAACACTAGAGCTATCTGGAAGTCTATAGGAAAGTGCTATTTCCAGCGATTCTGAGTAGACACCAGCGCCAACACCACAGTCCATCTTTGAACCATCAGTGAACAGTACTGAGTCGAACCCATTCAGAAGGCCTGCTACCTTCCAATCACTGCGAGTCGGTATCTGAACCTTGAAGTTCTTATTAAGTATTAACTGGGGGATGGAATAGTCCGTGGACAAGGGGAGCAGTTCTCTAGTTAACGAGCTAAGAATACGGCTATGTCCGTAAGGTTTGTCACGCCAGTACCCACTTTCTCTGAGTCTGAGCGCGCTGCATGAGGCTAAGTATTTGGTGTGGAGATCAGTTGGGAGAAGGTGCAGAATTGTATTCAGGGCATCCCCCGGCGTTGTCCTTAACGCACCTGTGATGCAAATACATGCACTTCTCTGCACCCTACCTAGCATGGTACGGACATAATCCCTATCTAGGGCAGGCCACCATACTATTGAACCATAGGTGAGGATAGGTCTCACTATAGCAGTGTACAACCATAAAACCATACGAGGTTTTAATCCCCAACTTTTTCCAAGCATTTTTTTGCAAGAGTACAAAGCCGTGTAGGCTTTCTTGACTCTCTCCTCTATATTCCACCTCCAGTTCAACTTCGGGTCGAAAATCAACCCCAAGTATTTGACTTTGGAGGATAGATTCAGTGTTATACCGTCCAATTTTGGTCGAGAAAACACAGGTATTTTGGTTTTTGTGCTGAATAGCATCATTTCGGTTTTGCTAGGGTTGGCATTCAGACCACAGCTGCGGGCCCAGTTGCTAACCATACGTAAGGCTTGTTCCATAATTCCGCTAATTATATTAAGGAATTTGCCAGAAACCAGTATTACAAGGTCGTCCGCATAAGCGACGGCCATTATTCCTTCCTCTTGAAGTTTTGATAAGATTTTGTTCATTACAAGGAGCCATAATAGTGGAGACAGCACACCCCCCTGTGGCGTACCTCTATTAACATACCTAGTAATGTGACAGTTACCGAGGTCTGCTTGCACCTCCCGCGTATGAAGCATGTTGGCTATCCATCGTCTAAGTGGAACTGCTACCTCCAGTTCCACCAGAGACTCTAGGACAGCGGACACGTGGATATTATTAAAAGCGCCTTCTATATCTAAGAAGGTAGCTAGGGTATATTCTTTATACTGGATGGATTTTTCTACCGTTTGCACAACTTCGTTCAGTGCAGTCTCAGTAGACTTACCTTTGCAGTAGGCATGTTGGAATTTGCACAATGGGGTTCTTTCTAAAACGCTTCTCAACTCCTGGTCAAGGATGCGCTCAAGGGTTTTTAGCATGAAGGATGAGAGACTAATTGGCCTGAAGTCTTTGGCCATTTCGTGTCCTCTTTTTCCCGCTTTTGGTATGAAGACAACCTTGACTCGCCTCCACCACTGTATGTGGCCGAGTCTGAGGCTGCCCTTGAAAAGTTTTGTCATCCAAGGGATAACTAGCTGTATGGATTCCTGTAGCATCTTAGGGAAGATTCCATCAGGTCCAGAGGATTTATAGGGTGAAAAATTATCGATTGCCCAGGCAATTTTCTTTCCCGTTATAAGTGAGTTTAGCCACTCCCGTTGTGGCTCAGTATTTCCTAAGTCGCCTGTCTGGGCTACATCTTCAGCTTGCACCGTGCAACCTGGGAAATGTGTGTCTACTAACAGCTGCAGAGTCTCTGCAGATGATTCTGTCCAACTACCCTCCGCACTCTTGAGGAAGGACGGATTGGAATGTTCTTTGCTTAGGATTCTACTTAGTCTGGCAGAATCCCTAGTACTTTCAATGGATTCGCAATACTCTTGCCAATTCCTTTTTTTTGCCTCGTTAATTGCTTTTTTGTACTCACGAAGACGGTCCTTGTAGAGTTGCCATGAACCCTGCCTGTAGCAGACGTTGTAGGTTTCTCTAGTCACCTTTCGTAATTTAGTTAAATTGTCATCCCACCACGGAGGGAAAGATTTTTTACTACGCTTGATCGGACATGATACCTTGAATGAGACCTGCATGGCCTTGGTAAATTTGTCCGTCATTTCTTCTAGGGAATTAATGGTCGTTATTTCTGATTGGTTATCTATGGCTGATAACTTCCCTTTTAACACCGATCTAAACTTGGACCAGTCTGTGTTTTTGGGGTTTCTATACGGTTTGGGGCTTTCAGGATTTAAATTAACATTGAAGAGTATCCACTTGTGATCCGAGAAAGATCTTTTCTCTGATACTCTCCAGTTTTCTACTTTGAGGGAATTATTGTTGCTAATTAGGGTAATATCAATCACGTCTTCCCAGCCAGGGAATCTTTCCGAGCTCGGAAAAGTGAATGTTGGTGTGCTGCCTCTATTACACACCATTAAATTAGAATTTAAAATAAAATCAAAAAGTGACTCACCTCTCTCATTTGTTTCCGAGCTACCCCACAGGGTATGTCTGTCGTTTGCATCACAGCCAATAAGCAGGTTACTTCCAGTGGCTAGGACTATCTGCTGTAGATTGGTTGTCGGGGTGGTTTCGTCATGAGGCATATATACCGAGCTGATATATAATTCTTTGCCATCATTCTGCTCGACCTTCACCACGGTAATGTCTTCATAGCTAAAATTAGAACAAAAATGTGCGATTATGTGTTTTCTAACTAGAATACACGTTCGTGGCTTACCATTGGCACCATCTACAAGCTTGTAGAATAGGTTATAGTCTCTGTGATTCAGACCTCTTATTCTGGAGGTGTTGATCTAGGGTTCCTGAATTAGGGCTATGTCGATGTCTTCCTCCCTTAGGAAGATCATCAGGTTATCCGAGGCGAATCTCGAATGCTGGAGATTAACCTGGACAACCCGTATCATCTGGCAAGCTACCTACCCCCGTCTCTTTGGCTAGAGACATCTCTTCTAGCAAGTCGCTTGCCTCATCTAACTCGTCAAGCTCGTCTGTATTCGCCTGGAATATCTTCAGTTTCGCTTGACGGATACCGAAACGAAGCTTGTTCTCAAGCTTCGCGAGGGGCACCAGGCTTTCCTCGTTAATCAAAAGGAGGTAGGACAAACTGCCTTGCTGCAGTTCCGTAGTATCCCCCTCCTTTTTGATAACCATCCAGTTGTCCATCGGGACATCTGGATTGTGTAATTGCAAGCACCGGAGAAGCTTCTCCCCCTCAATTTGCATCCTAGGCAGCCAAATGCGCGCTCTAGGTCTCCTCGGAATCTCCTTAGCTGGGATTAGACCAATCTTGGCATCCTCCCAGGCATCGCTAATCTTAGCGACACTGCTGCTAAGAAAATCCAGAGAAAACTGATCGACACACTTGACCACCCGGTAGCCCCTGACTACCTCGGATGAATCGAACCCCGGGATAGGCCCACCAGTGCTTGCAAGTAAATGATCCATAACCATCTCTGACAGTTTTGCCTCAATTTCCATCCAGAGCTTGGATGAAACTTTTCTGTTGGGATCTTTATCGTTGCTGACAGCTACATTCAAGTGGCATCTGACGATGTCGCTTAGCTTTTTCGCTGTCATCTTCGATTTGGCACTGGTCTCCATCTTGGCGACCTTGGTACGTGCACCTGCTAAGGACTCATCTTGAGACCTATTTCTTTTATTAGCAGGCCGAACTTCAGGTTGTGCGATCTGTGTCTCAAATCGTTGCACAATCTGTGTGTATTTTATCTTGTCTTCTGCATCGTTTTCGTGAGTATTCCCCTCAGCTTCATTTCGCGCAATCTTGCTCAAAATAAACTTTGCCTTGGAATACTCACGTTTGAGCAGGGTACCAGAACTTCTAAATTTCTTAATAGTACCAGGCTTGGTACTATCTGTGCTTGTAAGTGTAGTAGTACTATGGCTGGTACTTGCTACACCTACAGGTTTGTTTGTTATTGGTGTACTATGGCTGGTACTTTCGGTGACGTCCGAAGCTGGAGTACCGTAGCTGGTACTGTCACTTACCGTGTCACCCTTAATAGTCTCCTGGCTGGAGGCTAGGAGTTCATCCTCCGAGGATGAACCGATATTTGGATTTGGTTTTAGTTGTTGTTGTTGTTGTTGTTTTTGTTTTGTTGTTGATTTAAGTTTCTTCATTGCTGTTCCCACGAGTTTGTCCGGAAATGAGAGTCCATTATGGCAGAGCCGACTTACCATGATAAGGCACTGAATACAACCGACCTTGCCTGGGCATCGGAGGGAGCTCGTTAGCGACTGGTTTGACCCCCAGCCTTTCAGTCCTCGGCACGGCGCTCACACCACCACTGACATTAGGTCGCACACTGCATATTCGGTCTGTGTGCATGTTTAATATGTACACAGTTCCAGGGGCCACCACGAGGAGGTAATGCAGGCACTTGGCTAGGAACTTCTACAGTTGCAACATTTATACCCTAGGATACAAATGCCTACCCTGTAGAATCCCCACCCCGACCCCCGTATAGTAGACTAATAAAAAATTGATAAATTTAAATATAATAAAAAAAAGTACCTAATTTTAATGATTTTAAACGGACGCCATTAAAATGAATTATATTAGTTTAATATTTTTTTTAAAAAAATTTTTCTATAAAGTTACCGGGATATCCAAAATCGAATTTAAAAATAATATCGGTAATAGTTTTTTTAAATAAAAAAAAAAGAAATGGGTGAAATGTATCTTGTACTTTAAAAATTAACCAATCCTAGTACTAGTAATAAGTGACTTTCCAGCCATCTTAAATATATATATATGGTCAATTTGAGATTGCCATTAGAAATAACTTATCGTCTATGATCATTTAAAGAAAAATATATACAACAAAAATAAAAATCTAAGTTCGGGTGAAAGTATATATATTAAAAATAAAATAAAATTGACTTTCCGTGATTTAAAATCGGTTTATATTAGGAACTTTTAAAATAGTAACACAAAAAAAGGTATATAATACCAAATTTAAAGTGGATGAACTGATTCTTTTTTTATTCTACGTGAAAAAAAAATTAAATAAAATGGCGATACAAAATAACTAAAAAAAAAAAAATTAATAACTGAAAAAAAAAATTCAAGGAAAGAAAATATAAAGTATAATGAATTTAGTGATTTTTTAATTTAGTGAACTACATTAATTAAAACTATTACAATTAACTAAATTAAAACTATTACAATTAACGTGTGTTAAAATCAAAAAGAAAAAAAAATTAACGAAAAATTTTACAATTAAAAATTAAATAAATTACTTAGAACAGTCGTCAAAATTAAAATTAAAATAGTTTTGTTTTTTTTCTTAAAAAAAAAGGGTTTCAAATAGAAAATTTCAGATATGGCCATTACAAAAAATAATATAAATAATCGTACGATAACTTTTGGCCACTAGTGTAGTATATTCTATCGGTCGGGGTTTTTTTTTTGTCGGTCCTTTCAAAAAAAGAAATTTATTTTTTGATTAAATTCGTGTAAAATAAATATATCTAACATGAGAAGAAATGTTGCTGGAAAAAAAAATTAAATTGAGAAATGTTGCTGAAAAAAAATTAAATTGAGAAATGTTGCTGAAAAAAAATTAAATTGCGAAATGTTGCTGTAAAAAGAAATTTGAGTAGTGATGCGGTGATATTGCTCATCAAAATTGGGGAAATTTAGCTGATTTATTTTTGAAAATGAATTTAAATTAATATTGAGGAGTTATATTTTTTTTTATATACTAATGTAAAAATTGATTTTTTTTATGTTGAAGAATTATCTGATGTAGTAGCTTAAATTAATATTTTTTAATTATAATCCCACTTTGAATGGCTAATTAAATTATAATTTTTTTTTCAAAAAAAAAATAAAAGGCAAAGAAAAGTTTAATTAATTTTGGCTTAGTTACGTATCTTGGGTCGTTCCAAATTTTACAGTATATTTTTTAGTTTCCTAAAACCTTTCAGCAATGCGCACAACAGGCCTGCTGCACGTATTGAAGATCCAGGTAAATAATTATATTATACTTACTAAATATATATAATTGAAAAATATATAAATAAATATATTTAGATTTTTTTTTGGATTTGACTCTGGAGTGTATGCTCCGTAAAAAAAAAAATTTAACTAACTGGGCAAGTAATTGAATTTTTTTTGTATTTTTTTGTTGTTTTAGTATTTCGGAAATTAAATTAATATTTTGATAAATTGAATAAAAGTTATATTAGCACTTATACAATCGTAATTAATTTAGATATATTTTCCTATAATTAATGTTAAAAGCCAATTAAAAAAAAAAAACAACATATTTCCATTACAAAAGAAAAACATAATTATAAAGTAAATTCCTTGAATCAAAAAAATTAGTCAAGTATATACAAATTTATTTTTAACAATTTTTTTAGTAAATAAACAAGAATAAATAAAAAATAAAAAGAATACAAATTGAATAATTTGTATATGAAATTGAGAATGGAGTAGTTTTTATCTTATTGATTCCTAGGAAAACCGGGTTGTCCGAGATGACAATGTGAGCCAGCATAAGGTTACGTATGGGGGCGCACATCATAATTTCGATTATGATTTTTCTAAATTATTTGGTCCATGGTTGGGAGGGCACGGAACATGACGTACCATCTAGTCATGTCCTCCATAGAGAGGTATCCTTGGTGAAGCCGTGGAAAAGTCAACCCGCCTTTGTTTTTTTGTATTTTTTGGGGGAATTTTTTTTCGTGGTAACTTTTATACAACTTTTGCGATTTTTTGAACTTAAATATTGTTGTTAAATTTTATCTAAATTTATTCTTTTTGGTTATTTAAAAAAAAAAAGCACGCAAATAATGTTTGTAATAATATTGGCAGCGCTTAAGAACCCCCCCAAACCGATGAGCTAAGCTAGAGCATAGCTAGGCGTGCTGCGCATAACACCAGCCAACCAATTAATTTTTTTTTCTGAAAAAGAAATTAAAACAACTCTTATACATTACATAGTACAGAGTAGGAATAAAAAAACACAGCTAATATGGCTGTGTCTTTGTCGTCAGCATAAGAACCTACTTCGCAATTTTAAAGTTATGGGAAATCTAAAATATATATATGTTATATATATAATATTGATGAGATTGCAGATCCCTGCGGAGTTCCAGCTTCCAGCAATAATATCGAAGTGATCGGTTTTGATGTTATGTTAATAAAAGAAAGCAAATTCCAATATCAACAAAATACATAGAATTTGCTGGAAGTTAGAAAGATCCAAAAAATAATTTTGGGTGATTTTTACTATGTCTTGTTAATATTAGATACAATAACGGAATTGAATTATGAACCGGTTAATAAGATAATTCATTAACGATGATCAAAAAATTGCAAAAAGAAGGAGTTTTCCCTTTTCAGAAAATTGCAAAAAGAAGGAGTTTTCCCTTTTTCAAATGTGAATATTTTATAATAAAGGCATTATGGTATGGTCTTATGTCGGCGTTTCGAGCGGCGCGCAATAAGCCGCGCCACGTAATATGCTACGCCGCGCATTTTAAGCGCTACTGAAATTTCCCACTGAGAACTGACGTATATACCAACGCGTATGTACTCTGTTGTTATCGAAATAACAATATATAAAAATATTATGTGAGATGGAAATGCAGATTAATTTCTTATGAAATTTAAAAAATTATGTATGAACAATATAAAAAATACTGCCAAAAAAATGCATTGAAATTCAATCTCAAATTTATTAATTATTAGCCCTGTTTTTTTGTAGACGGGTATATTGTATTGCAAATTTTTTGTAAAAAAAAACGATTCACTGAAAATAAGGCGACAATTTTTTTTATTTCAATCACAATTGAATTTATCAGCTGATAATTTTTTTTTAAATTACATTAACTTTGAGTTTTATAAAAGTAAAAAAAAATCATTGAATATCATTAAAAAATATAAAGCTTGCTTTTTTTCTGTTATAAATTGCCATTTTTTAATGTAAAAAAAAACATAGGCTATGCCTTTTTGGTCCAATGTATTTGAAATAAATGAAATAAAATGAAATGAAACGGAATATTGACAACAGAGTCATCTACATGTCATATTATGAACTATTTATCAATTACAATTCATTTGCAATATAACTACTGTAATTATAATTTTTTGCCAACAAATTGTTGTTGTTTTCAATGTAAAAATTTGCTGTACAACATACCCGTCTACAAAAAAACAGGGCTATTTTCAGAAAAACTTTTTTTAAATGGACTGGCAGGTATAAATTATCTAAACTCAATTAAAATGTAAAATATTATACTTGTCTCTACAATGAAATTAATTCAAATTCATGATTAGTTAAATATTTTTATTTATGAATATGTAGTAAAACTTTTGGTAGAATTTAATAAATTAAACACAATTTCAGTTAATTCTTTTAGATTGTTATAATCGGTAGACATTTTTATATTTACAGAAAATAATTATTAAAAAATTAATGACCAAAACTATTTATTTCATAAATTTTAATAATAATTAATATTTATTTCATTAAATTTTTATATTTATTATTATTTCATTAAATATTAGATATTTAAGCATTCTTATAATATGTATATTATAATAAACCTTGTATTGGTAAATAAATAGATAAAAAATAATAACTACTTTTAAAAATAATTAGAGATTAATTATCTAATATAAAAATTTTAATTATTTTATATATGTTTATAATATTAAAACTTTTTTTTAAATATACTCTTCCTGCCACGGTAGCGCACCTTCTTGACAAAAATAATTAGCAAATTTATTTCTGATATCAATCGCTACCCTAGAATGATTTCTGCTTAAAGCTGCACCACTTTCCGAATTTGTGGTTCGTCGAATAATGGGATCGACGTTTTTTTAATCAAATTAACTGTTTTTCAATTAAAAAATTGTACAAAACACAACTGTTTTCAATTAAAAAATTGTACAAAACACAAGTTGCTTGTCCTATATTAATAACTTTCTCTGGCTTCAAATGAATGTTGGATTGATTGTTGAATTCTAAATCTGTTTGAAAGCATTCCAAATGAATGCTCTACACTCTTCAGTTTGCCTTGCATGACTTAGGCGAAAATTATAATTTTTTTTCTTTTTCAAGGCTGTTATATGAAATGGTTTCATTATATGCTTTTCCAGAGGAAAAGCATCGTCTCCTATTATGATGTAGGGTAGACATCTGTTATTTCCAATAACTTCGCCAATAACTTCGCCTAAAATTTTTTCCTAAAATTACTCCTATTTAACACACCTCCATCACTAATGCGCCCATTGCATCCACTGTCACCAAAAATAAATTTATATTGAGCATCAGCTAAAGCCAATAAAACTATGCTGTTGAAACCTTTATAATTATGGTATAATGCACCATGCTGCTAAGAAGCTCTGAAGCCAACGTGTTTGACATTCAATGCACCTATACACAATGGAAATTACGAAAGAATTTCAAAATTCTGTGAAATTTCTTTCAATTCTTGAATAGTCGATTGGAACTGAATTATGATAAACAATCATACAATTTTAAATAGTAAATATTAAATACCTTTAAGTAATCAGCTTTCATTTCATTGTATATGAGGCTGCAAATGTATGGTATCGTGTTGGATACTTCTATAACTTTCTCCTATTGCTAAAAATCTCAAAACCGCTGTTAAGATTTGTTCTGGTGGAATAGCTAGCCTTATCTCAGTGTCTTGTCCTTGAATTTTATGTCTTATTATATTTAAAATTGTATTAAAACATTTTTCGTCCATGCGAATATATCGACGATACCCATCTTTATCTTCTAGTCTACGTTCTTCTGTTAAGAATTTAAACGAGCTCTTAGAGTCTCTCTGCATTCGCCAAGACTTGACCCATTCTCGAGTTTTTTAGTTTTTTTCCCTCATCCTCTGCTTCTAAAAACATTACAGCCGATGCTGCTCCACACATCATTCCCATTGCCATTTGCTCTTCATCCATTATTAACTATAAATATTATTTTAACAAAGTTTACTATTTTCACAAAATTATAGTTTATAATAATTATTATTTCCACAAAATTTTCACAAATATTTAAATATCTTTAATTTATTTTTATTTATTTTTTAAGAATTTACAAGCACAAATTTACAAGCACAAATTTCAGTCAATCCACGATACATTCAAAATCAAAATGATTTTTTCAATTTACGAATGTCAAACTTAACATATTTCAATACCAAAATGTTCCTCTATGAACTTCCCAGGTACGATCTTATCCCTAAAATTCAGTTTCAGTCATTTTGAAATTGTTGAATTTTAAATAAAAAAATTAGGTGAGGAAGGAGCGTGTACTCACAAAAAGTTTATCGCTCCTAGGCAGGAGCATGTAAACATCCACTAAGCCCTGAATCCCCTACTGTAAAAAAAAACAAAATGTGTAAAAAATGCCCCCAGTCACGTTTACCTAAATAGTCCCATTCTAGAGTTACCATTGTAAAATGATGGTTTTCCAGTGGTATAGTAGGTAATGGATATAATTTATAAATCTGAAATTGCTCTTTTTCGAGCCAAGGTATAATAATTCTAATCCTAACCTGTCCGTCTTGGTGCTGTTGTGGCACCTGTGCTTCTATTCACAACGGAAATCAATAAAATTCCAAATTAAAAAATTATTAAATTTAATTAATTTAAAAAACAAAAATCTCAAATTACGCGTTGCTTGTGCACAGAGAAAAAATTTATTTAATAAATTATAATTTCTTTGTGCTGACAACGCGTAAAATGAAAATAACCAATTAAATTAAAATTGGTTGAAATTATTTTGATGGAGAAGCTGCTTGGTTTTCCAAAAAATTATTGGAAAGGTTTTGGAAAACCAAAAAAGCTCTCCAACAAAATAAAAAAGAAAGGAAAATTAAAATTAGAGTCAGTCGATCGGATAAAGTTCTATTTTAAAATCTTAAAATATAAATTATTATTTTAATCAGTCGATCGGAAAAAATTTATTATTTTCAAAAATCGTAATTTAAAAGTAAAAAGTTTAATTAGAACAATTATTTTTATCAAATTAAAAAATATTATTAATCGGAAAACTAATAATAAAAAAACCTTAAAAGTTAAAAATAATTCGTTTTAAATTGACAAATTTTAATAGTCAATTCAATTAATTAATAAAAAATAAAATAAACAGTTAAGTTAAATCATTATAAACATTTATTTAATCTAATTCTTTAACAAGCAATGTTAAAGAAAACAACTTGAAATTAAAATTGTTATTTTAATTAAATAAATAGAGAAAACAAATTATTATATAAAGAAAAATTGTATTAATTAAATTTAATGAAAGTGTAATAATAAAATTCAATAAATAGTTAAAATTCGTAATATATTATAAAAAAAAAAGATTTGTATTCAAAATAAGGAAAAGACTAGTTCACATTTTAAATAAAAGGTGAGATAATAAACAGAAAAATAAAATAAAGAATTATAATATAAAATTCAAGTAATAATAATAATAATAATCATAACAGTGCGAAGTTTCTATTATTGTTATTTGATTCAGTATTTGTACGGAATGTAATACGTCATGGCGATGGCACATACCTTCCGTAATATTTTACATATACCAATTGAGATAAAATTGTTGAATTTGTGATCTTGCAATGCGTTTATTACTTCACCTTCCTCTCTTATTAGATTTTGTACTTCGCTGAATGGATTCTATATAATCCCATTGCATTGTTTTCTGACAAAATCTTTGATTCTGTAATGGGTAGATTTTTTTAAATTTTTTTTGGTGTAACCAAAGCCGTATATAATATATATATTATATACGGCTTTGGTGTAACTCTTCGATTTGTTATTTCTAAGTAAATTACTTTACTTAGTAACAAAATCAAAATTTTATAAATAACAATCAAATAAATTTTGATTGGGTGTAAATTAATATCAGATGCAATTAACGAAAGATTTCTTTTGAATTATCGAAAACCAGTTTTTCCATTGTCAAAAACACTGGTTTCGATAAATTTTTGCAACAATTTAAACAATTCAATAATTGATTTGATTTTAGAATTTTAATAAAAATTAGTTATTAATACTCACTATCTGTGGACGGTACACGTAATTCATAATGTATACCTACATTTTGTATATATTATATATAATATAATATTTTGTATAATATTATATGTAATTTAAATTTAAGATCGGTAGTGAGAATTTTTATTATTTTTTTTTGTTATAAATTTACCAATCTTTATATATTCCTATGAATATTTAAACAAAAAATACATATAAAAAAAAACTTTCCGTGGTTTTAAATTGGATTTATATTATAAACTATTATATAAAAAATTTTTTTATATAATACCAATTTAAAGTATATGATCCGATTTTTTTTTGATTTTATGAGAAAAAAAAATAACATAAAATAAAATGGCGATACAAAAATAATTAAAAACTAATACCAATTAAAAAAAAAATATAAAGTATAATAAGTTTTATTGGTTTAATATTTTTGTCCAACTAAAATCTGAATTAATTAATATTATCGTGAAAACTATTACTATTATCGTGAAAATTAAAAAAAAATTTAAAAAATTTTTGAAAAAGAAATGAAATATATTATTCGCACCATTCATCAAAATTAAAATTAAAAAAATTATTCATAACATTCATCAAAATTAAAATGAAATTAGATTTATGGTTTTTCTAAATGACAAAAAAAAAGGTTTCATATAAAAATATTTTAAATATGGCCATTTCATAAAAAAAAAAAATAAACGTACGATAACTTTTGGCCACGAATGTAGCATGTACCATCGGTCGGTTTTTTGTTGGTCCTCTCAACAAAAAATTTATAAATGCGTTGAAATTAAATATGTAATTAATAGAAATGTTGCCGAATAAAAATGAGAAGTGTTGCCGTATAAAATTGAGAAATATTGCCCAACAAATGTAAAAAAATTTGAGTAATGTTGGAATGTTGCTGTTGTATTTCTCATCAAAAATTGAGATATGTTGCTGATTTATTGAAAGTAGTTGCGGAAAAAGTATTTTTATTGCCGATTTTTTGTGTATTTTTTTTCATATCAAAAGTACATATTATATAAATAATTATTTAAATTTGTGGCTAATTTATTTACCATTTTTTTTAAAGAAAAAAAATTATATAGCGTAATTTCAGGCATGCATATATATATTATTGTCTTCGTACAAATTGTTTTATATAGGTAATTTCCCCAGGGTATTCCTTTTTAGAAATTCGTTCAACAGGCCTGCTGCACGTAAATAAGGAACCAGGTAATTACTTACATTAAAATTGTTAAATTTAATTGATTTTTTTTAATAAATAATTATAATACCAAATTATTATATACGTATTACTGAGAGTTTTCGTTCCGGCTTCGCAAATAAATGGTAGATTAATTACCAACAAAGAATTTTTTTGTACAAAGGATTATTTTTATTAATAAAATCAATGGATTAAATTCTAAAAATGGAAATTAAAATTAAAATAGTACTAAATATTACGCTACAATATAAATAATTAATTTGGTACCAAATATTAATAATAAAAATTATTGAAGAAAGTTATAGTAGTAAAAAAAGTAAGAATAAAAGTACTAAATTTAAATAACTTTAAAAATAATTTTTACTATTTTTTTTTTGCTTTAAGAGATTTGAATTTTATCATAAATATTATATGGTACTACATTCTTTTTAATGAATTTATTGGATTAATTATTGTAAATAAAAGAAAAAAAAAAGTTGCATTTTTCTACTAATTTCCTCTTCGTGTTCCATTAATACATTTAATACGGCCTCGTTAATAAAATCTAAATTTGAAGTCACTATAACCGCATTTTTTGTGTGCAAAATTCGGTGTTTTCTTCTAATCTAAAAACTTTATGAAAAACGAAACACATTCCGCACCGATCGTGAAATCTAAAAGTTTTTCCATGTCAATTCTTAATAAAAAATATATGAAGTGGTTGACAAAAACTCCGAATGTGCCGAAGCTCTTTCCCCTATTTTTTCTTGGAGAATCAGACGAAAGAAATTTTTATAAAATATTCCAATGATATATTATAATAATTCTTTAAGAAATTCGAAAGTAATTCATAATTTTAAGGAAATTGATTTTTTTATTATCCATCTACCTGTCACATGTTTTTTCTCGTTCACTCACCTTCGGAATAAGGAAGAAACAATTCCAAAGGTCTGAATCCTGCACACTGGGTTATTGAGATATTTGTAAGCTTAGTCTAGGTTCACACCGGAATTTGTTTTGTTAAAATTAACAAAATTATTTTGACATCTCATACGGATAGTATAAAATCATACTACTACATAAAAGTTATTGTGTATAAACACATAATTTTTTAACGCACACTATAAAATTAACAAAGTTATTAAAAATGAAAAGTTGTATTTTGCTTTGTTATTTACAATGTTTTTGTTTACCAACCCTGCAAAAAAATGAATTTCCCAAGGGAAATTTTATACCAGCTGATATTTTTGACAAATATTTTGAAGTATGATATCAAATGAAAATCAAATAATTATTTTAATATTTTTTAATTTACTGCCATTTTTTTTTAATTTGAATGTAAAATGAAAAAACTTAACCCTCTAGTGCCCAAGAAAATATATTTCAACCAAACTCTTTTTAAATTATCCAAAATTATATACGGAACAACGTTTGTTCTAGAAATATGCAGGTTTTTTGCCTCTAAAGGACACAATCAGCAAAAAATCCTTTGATGCATTGTTGCATCAATACGCGTTTAGTGGAACATTATAATTTCCTTTAGTGGATTGTTGTGTTCAAATGTTTAGGATATATTATATTCTGGCTATAGCCAATTTATATAATATATCCTACTATTGAACTGGAAGCGTTGATATATTATTTTGGCCTTTGCCAGTTAAATAATATATTAATTTTAATTAATAAAACTCCAATTTTACTGTTACTATATAGTATGTAAAAACTTTATTTGTTCAAAGTAGCTTTTAACATTAAATCTGTACATAACTTTACTGTTTCGAGAGTTGTTTAACGAAAGCTGAACAAATTTCAACTCCCCGAATTACCATAAAAACCGCATTATTTATACACACTTTTTTTACTTCTCAGCTTTTTATTTACATTAAAAATATAAATAAACTTTGTTCCAATAATAATACAATTAATTATTTTGCGTAATTATCGTCAATAATAATTATTATTATTTGTATTTATTGTTACCCAAAATTGCACACATTGCATAAATGCGCACTAAGCATTATTTATTATATGCTCAGTTTATTAACTTTATGACATAGTTAATTAATTTAAATAATATTTTTTAATATTATTGCGCAATGCCAAGGCGTGTGCAAAAATATTTTGGGTTCAAATATAACAAAAATACAAGGACGGCGTGTTTTATTCCACAACACCTCCCATTTTGAAGTAAAAGAAATGGATACATTTTTTTTATATGGTAATTCAGAAGTCCTTAATTTATTCAGCTTCGTTATTCATTTTTAAAAAAAAATTTTTATTTTTTTCAATTTTTTGACAATATTTAATTACAAAATTTTTTAAATTTTGTTTTATACAATTCAAACTTTATAAATTCTTCTACATACATTATTTCATTAGCTTCTTTTACAAATTTATTTTTATATTTTAACAATATTTTATTTCCAACTTTTAACTTTATTAAACATTTGTCAATTTTGTATACATTTTCGATTTTATTAACCATTTTTTCATATACATTTATTTTTATTTTCATTCTTTTCATACTTTGTTTTACGAATTATGCACTCTCAACTATTTGTTAAGAAAATTCACCTATCTTTATAAGATTAGGCTCGGTCGTTTCCCTAACATTTTCTTTTATTTTGCTTTTATACATTTTAACAATATTTTTAACTTTTATACTTTTTTCAAATAACTTTTCAATTCTTTTTACAACAATTTAATATTCAATTTCAATAATTGTTTTAATTCAATTTTCATATTTCTTAATTCCCTTATTTCTTTTAATATTAAACAATATTTTCCTTTCACAAACATAATATAACATTAATATATATTTACTTTTTTTTAAAACATTAATATACGTTTTACATTTTTCATCTTTAAATAATCCTTCATTTTTATTTTTTAAACAATTTTACATACATATTTCTTCCTTTATATAAAACCATATTTCTTACAATTTATAGATTTAAACAATATTAAATATTTTCATTTCTTTAATTTAGTATTCTTACATAACATTTCTCCATTTAATAATAATTTTAAATTTTACATTTACCTTTAAATATTTTTGTTTTTTTTATGTTTGTTTTAATTTTAAATATTTCTTCTACTCCCCTTTTTTTATTTTGTTTTTATTTATATTTTACAATTTCCATATTAAATATATGATTTTATTAAAAAAAAAATATTTTCTTATTTTAAATATATTATTTAAATACAATCCATTTTCATTGATTACGTTTTCCTTTTTATTTTCTATTTAAATTTAGACTATTTTAAATAACTTTCAACTATATATATATATTTTTTTTTTTATTTATCTCCCAGTGCATTTTTTTATATGGAAGTAGTAACACCAAACATATGGAAGTAGTAACACCTAGTGTTCCTATATGCCACCTTTCTTTGATTACTCCTTGTCGTTCTTTTTTGTGCGTTTGCGTTCGTTCTCGATATCTAATTTTAATTGTTCTAAACCCCTTCCCCTTTTCCTGAATTCTTCCACCAATGTCTTTGGATCTGTAAGTTTAATACCTGTTATTGTGTTATTAGATTATGTTGAGTTGTAAAATTTAATAGTATGGGGTTCATTTCACCCAGTAGTGATATGGCTGGTGGGCCCCAAATTCCGTCGCTAGTTTCGTCTATAGTTCGTTCGAAAATTTTCTGAAAGGGAATTTCTAGAATTCCTAATATATATACACAATTTTCCTTTAGTTTTAAAATACCTACTCCAGTTAACTTTGTTTTTGTTGTAATAGGATTGCAATAGCTTACTAATTCCTGATTGCTATGTAAATAAAGCTATGAACATGTAAATCCAACTATTTGTGGAGTGCATTGGTATTAACTGATTGGTTAAATCCGATATTATTTTATAATTACAATTTTTATATTTTGTTTCCGGATCCTTTTCCTGGTGTTGGAAAATTTCTAACACGCAGTTATTAGGTGGGGCCTGTAACAACTTTGGCTGTGTTTGTTTGCACATTATAAATTTATTTATCCCTGATTCTACCTACTGAGACACAATTTTCGTTAAATTCTTGATTTGAAAAGTGTAAATAATGGCCCCAGTCACTTTTTCCTAAATAGTCCCATTCTAGAGTTACCATTGTAAAATGATGATTTTCCAGTGGAATAGGTAATGGATATAATTTAAAAATCTGAAATTGCTCCTTTTCGAGCCAATGTATAATAATTCTAATCCTAACTTGTCCTTCTTGTTGTAAAGGTTCTATAATCGTTATTTGACTCAATACTTGTATGGAATGTAAAGCATCATGAAACATACCTTCTGTAATATTGTATACCAAATGAGATAAAACTGTTGAATCCAAAATTGAGGGGTGCAATTTGTGATTTTGTAATACGTTTATTACTTCTCCTTGCTCCCTTATTAAATTTTGACTTCGTTAAATTTGTTCTGTGCCACTGCTATGGCTTGGTCCATTTCTAACTGGTATGTATTTGTTTTGATACCCATTCCCATTGCATTGTGTTCTGTTAAAATTTTTGTTTCTATCAGTTGCATTTTTCTACCCATTTCTTCTTCGTGTTCCGTTAAATTTAATACCGATTCTTTAATATAATCTAAATTTGAAGTTATTATAGCCGCATTTTTTGTTATTAATTCGAGTCGTCTGTCCCCCTCATTTTGTAATTTGTCCATATATTTTCTCTTAATCCTCATTATCCATTGTACCGAATAACGTTTTTGAAAAACTTCCTATGAAATTTATGTAACCTCTTTTAACCCTTCGTGAGAAAAAATGGTTTGTTTTGTCTAATTCGTTTTGTAATTTCTTTGCGTATTTATTTAAATTTTTAAGCCACCAATTACAGTTTTGGTCCTGCTGAACTTTGATTTGTGTTAGTAAAATACAAGTTTGGTTAATCATTTGTGTTAGTAATGTAGAGAATTTCTCGATCTCCTCCCTTGGTGTAAGGTTAAACTTGGTAAATACTTCAATTTGTCCGCGATGTATAAGCATTTGTCCCTGATTTTCGAAAAGCGCTGCCATTGAGTGCAATTTGTGATATATGCCACTAAACATATACGAAAAATATTCGTCATATGTTTATGTTTTAATGTAAACAAAAGTGTAGGTCAAACGGGCATCGACTTTCACTTTGTTTGTTTACAAAATATCACCAAATATGTTTATGTTCTGTGTGGTATACATGTTAATAACACATATTCCAATGCATTTATATATATGCATACAGAGAACATTATTAGTCATCATGTAAATATATATATGTATATATATATATTTATATGTGCAATACTTTAAATAATATTTGAAACTAAGAATAATTATAAAGAAATTTAAGGATTGCTGGCGTTAGCAAATATTACCAATAATTAGAAATAAGTAACTAATAAATAATAAGTATGTAACGAATAGATTTAGGGTATAATAGAGAATATGAATAAAATAAAGATTCACTTTTAACTTGAAAGTCAAACCAATTGTTTTATTTTAACTAGGCTACTCGCTACCATTATAATAAAATAATATACTTCCAATCCAACTGAACTAGGCTCTTTAGCTAATTTTAGTTTAACTCAGGCTCTTTAGCTAAGGTTATTGGATTGGATTTATTTATATAATAGTCCTACGACCAATCGGGGATACCCTGATATAGGTATCCAAGGGGAGTAGTTAACATAAGATCGGACAAATTGGGCCAGATATTACAAATTTCCGTATCTCAATCTCGTTTGCTTTAGTTGCGGCGATAAATAATATTATCCAAATGACCCTCATTTTCACACCCTGTTATAAATATGAAAAAAAAATACTTTAATCTATTGTCTATAAAAAATTTTTTTTTTTTTTTGACAACAACTAATTATTTTAAACTAATTACTTTAACTAATTTCATATCCCCTACTATTTTTTTTCTTATATAAATTTATTTTATTATTTGCTATTTGGTAAAAAAAATTTACGAAACTGTTTATTTAATTATTATTACTCCTAAATATATGTGCAAAAAAAATTATTTATTTCGCGTACTTATTAGCTAAGTCGCGGAAATTGTTAGAATCCCGACTAAAGAATCCTTGTTAAACATTTTGGTTAAGTGTTATACTTCTTCAAAATCTAAATGCGCTAAAAACTTAAACGATATATACATAATAGAAAAAAAAATTTTTTGTTTTTGTTTTTTATAATTATCTATTTTTTTTTATATATGATATAAGATATTTATTCCCTAATTATTATTATTCTTTTGTGTAAAAAAAAACAAAAAAAAACAACAGGGGCGTTCCGAACTTGGAATATTTTGGAGAAACGTTGGTTGAAACGTGGCGTCCTTCAACCAACGTTTCCATAGAACGCTTTTTGAATGAGTACCATGCCCGGCGGATCGCTCTTTATTCCCGCCACGTCCCGCAGAGGTTGGACATGATTTCATATTTTAACGTGCCATAAAACAATTAAGAAAAGTTAAAATTGTAAAAATTAAAATTGTAAAAAAGATTTAGTAACGGAAAAATTATTTGTAACGGAATTAAAATTGTATTGAACATATAAATTTGTGAAAAGCAAAAAAAAATTAATTGTAAATAAAACTGGTAATGAATATTAAATAAAAACCTACTCGAAGGTTTTTAAAATGTTGTAAAAAAAAAGGTTTGAATAAAATGTTGAAAATGAAATAAAAAAAACAAACCTTATTATGTTTTATTTTAAGTTAGAAATTCATTGTTTCATATATTCTTGCATTCTACTTGTTGTTGGTTTTTTACTATTATTGTTTTTTTTTGTATTGTAAAGAAAAAAGATATTGTCAGCTTGAAGCTCATAAAAAAATTCAAATATTGTTCCTTTGCTTACAAAAAAAAATTCCTTTTCCTTTTATCAAATGTTACTATTAATTCCTAATATTATATTAATTACTTAAAAGATTTTTTATTATTACAACAAAAAAAAACTACTCCTAAAAGTATAATTTAATCATTTTTAATTTATGCTGAAACCTTTTAGTGTATTTTAATCTAAGACACTACTATGAAAAGAAATCTTTACTAAATTCTCATTTATCAAAGTTTTAAACCTGCCTTAAGTATATTCCTAAACCTGCGCGGAATACTTAAATGATTCTATTTCGCAATAGGTGTCGTTGTGTGTATGTGTCATTTATAATAAATGTTGTATGTTGAATTTATTTTGACATAAATGATTTAAGTCAAAATAAATTGTATATAGTGACGTGTTTCAAAAATATTTTTTTTTTTTTTTGGATTTATAAAGAATGAAAAATTTATAAATTATAAAAAAAAGATTTTAAAAAAATGAAGATTTATTAGTTCCTTCCAAAACTGGAGGAGATTGAAGGATTAGGTAAGTTATTTGTGTGTGTTAAGTGTTATTTCATGTTTTTTTTTGTTGTTTTTAAGTATACTGAAGCTGACATAGGAATTAACATTGGTTTGGTACCTACTCGAAGATTTAGATAAGTATACTGTTTTTTTTTATATCATTGTTAAATAAGAATAATTCTTTGTATGTTTTTTCAGGTTTTCCGGAGAAAAAAAAATGTGTCAACCGGGGTTTTTGGTGTTTTTTGGGTTTTATTTTATTTGAATTTTAATTAATTATATATATACTAACTATATGTATTTTGTTTTTTAGATACAGAAGCAAAAAAATGGTCGTCAGTCTCAATTGAGCAATTGAAGTAATTGCATTATCAATAACTAAAGTGCTATTATTTTCGTTATAATTTATATACAAAAATTTATTGAAATTATTAAAATCTAAGTATAATTAATTATTAGCTGAAGCTGATAATTGATTATGTCGGATAACTCTTTCAATAAAAATGAAAATGAAAAAAACAATTTAAAAGATTTCGTGGAAAATGATTCTAATAAACTTGTTGATTCTTTAAAAGATGTGTTCCAAATTGTGAAAGTGAAAGATAGTAAACTTTTGATTAAAAGAAAAAAAACTGGTATAATGAGCAATAAAAATGCCGCGCAGCCGAACTACTGATCAGTAGTTTTATAATTACGGGCTTTTTTTAAATTCAACTACTCTAAATGCATATTTGGAATATATGTTGCACCCTCTATCCGCAGAAATTAAAATTATAACTGTGATTTTATACTACTACTTACTAAATTTCAGATGCGACATTAAACCTATTTTTTGGAGCTTATTCACAATTGGAAATCGCATTTTAAAATTTAATATTTTATATATTTTAGTATTCAGCGCCTCTATCGGTAGAAATTTAAAATACGGTTACTGGCATCGTGTTCTACTTTTAATTACCTTTCCAACGAGTAATCACACTTAATTTTTGGTGAACATTTACTATATTAAATTACAACTTTTTACTTGTATTTTACTGCCCTCTAGTGGCAAAAAATCAGATTATGAGGATGTCTGATTTATTTTAGTTTATATTAGGTTTCCAGCGCTTGCTTTCCCTTCATTATTGGTAAAGATTCACCAAGTTAAATAACATTTTTAAAAAACAATATAATTATTTGTTTCGCCATCTAGCGGTAGAATTTAAAATTATAACTACTGTGGTTTTATATTACTACTTACTTCCTTTCAGTTGCAACATTAAACCTAATTTTTGGGGCTTATTGACTATTGCAAATCACATTTTAAAAATTAACATTTTATATATTTTAGTTTTCAGCGCCTCTAGCGGTAGAAATTTGAAATACGGTTACTGGCATAATATTCTACTCTTAAATACCTTTCCAACGAGTGGTCAAACTTCATTTTTAGTGCACATTTACTATATAAAATTGTAATTTTTATTCGGAAAAAGATGTTTTGGAAAAATGCGAATTGCGCCACCTACCGGCCCAATTTTGAAAGGGTAATAATACAGGTACATACACAACAGTCAAACATTCAGCAAAAGAAAAAAATTTAAGTACAAATTTAACTCTCCACACAATTAACAAAAATACTCAAATTACAGAAAACCAAACAATAGGTGTTACCAATGAAAATAATGAAAAAAATACAAGAAAAACGAAACTACCACCGATAAACACTATAGACCGAGATCCAAATGATCTTGTAAAAATAATAACTAACAATTTACAAATTAATAAAAATGCTTTTTATATCAAAAAAATTAATGAAAACAAACATGCAATTTACTTAAATAACTTAGAAAATTATAATCAAACTAAAAAAGCCTTAGACGCTATTGAAGCGAATTATTATTCATATACACCATTCAATGAAAAATATAAAACATTAGTCCTAAAAGGTTTATATGCCAACGAAGACCCTGAAAATCTATTATGCCTATTAAATGAATTAAATCTAAACAATGTTAAGTTTAACAAAGTTATAAGGTTAACAACCAAAAAATCTAGGGAACTAAATAAGAAGTTGCCAATATTTTTAGTACAAATTTCTCCGGAATCAAATATATCTGAACTTTATCAAATAAAATATTTAAACAACCAATTAATAAGTTGGGAAAAATTATACAAAAATAACATTTTGCAGTGTAAACGCTGCCAAAGATTAGGACATGCAGCTCCAAATTGCAGAATGAATTATCGCTGTGTTAAATGTGAATTAAACCATAATCCGGGTGAATGTCCTATTACTATAACTGAAACTAGCAAAAATGAGCTATATTGTGTACTCTGTAAAAAACGAGGACATCCAGCTTCTTATAGAGGATGTGAACAACACATCAAACATAAAGAAACATTAAATAAAAAGAAAATCTGGTTAAGAGAAAAAAGTCATACAAAAAATACACCTAATTACAATAATTTTACATCACCAAACAAAACATTTGCTGATCTATTTAAAAACCAACAACAGCAAAACATAATAACCACTGAAGATACAAATAATAATGTTAATTTAAGCGAACTAAAGTCCTCGCTAAAATCAATTCTAATCCAACTAAATGAAATTAACAAAACGGTGAAAGATAACTCAATGAGAATTGACTTTCTATTCGAAAATTTAGTTAATAATGTCTAGTGCAAACCATATGTCTATTAATAATATTAAAAACAAAGTTTTAATATTAAAAACAAAGTTTTCTGAATAATTTTATTTTAGAACACAAGCCAGATATAGTATTGCTCGGAGAAACAAAACTGAACCCTAAACATAAAATTAAATTTGATAATTATGATTTAATAAGAAATGACAGACCATTTTCAATTCAGGGTGGAGGAACCGCTATACTAATTAAAAAAAACATAAAATATAAAAATATCACAGGCACCAATATACAAAATTTTAGATGTATAGAAACATCAATAATTTCGCTAAAGTTAAAGAATGGAGAAATCTTAAAAGTTATATGTGCATATGCACCATATAGATACTCTATACTCAGAATAGTTTCAATCCGAATTTAATAAATTATTTCAATTATTAGAATTGGAAAATATCAATAACTATTATATATTGTCTGGCGATTTGAATGCAAAGCATTCAACCTGGAAAAATTTAATACATAATAATAGAGGAAATTTCCTAGACTGATGGTTAAAAAATAATAGTATAATATACAGATATAAATTATACTATAGTCAATTTCCCACTTATCCAAGATGTAATTCCTTTCTTGATCTATTAATAGCTGATAACAGAATCTTAATAAATGTTAATAGTACACAAGATACCTTAAAAACATTAGATTTCGACAGTGACCATTGTGCACTTGTTTATGAAATTACAACACAACAATCAAATGACATAATTATAAATCATAACATTAATACAAATTATAGCCATAATTTCCTAAAAACGAACTGGACAAAATTTCAAAGAAAACTTAATAAAAAGATGGAGGAAATAGTACCAAATGAATCGAATATTGTACCAAATAATCGAAATTTAAGAAATAAAGAAATTGATTATTATGTAAATTTGCTTAACGAAATGATAGTTAAAACAATAGAAACTACAGTACCTAAAATGAATAATGAATCATACCTAAAAAATGTTGATAACCCTAGAATCGTCAAACTACAAAAACATAAAACACCCTTATCACTGTCCTAAATAAATTATATAGATTAAATTGCCATAAAAATGATCCAAGATTTCGACGAGTTAAATCACTTATAAATAATGTAAATTCTCTAATCAAACAAAATATTAAAATATCTATTAATAAATATTGGGAAAATAAAATTAAAAAAATAACCCCAGCCAATACAAACATGTTCCCTACTTTAAATAAAATATTTAGAAAAACTGAAAGTCTTGATATAACAAACTTGAAATTAGATCATAGCAAAAACTATATTCTAAGGCAGTTAGAAATTGATACAACTTTCATTGATAAAGATGATAATGATAATTACATAATAAAAAACAAAAAGGACATTACAAACATTTTAGGGAGTACATTTGAAAATAAACACACAATAAGCGAAGAAAATAACACATGCAATAAACTGTCAGATATATTTAAAAATCTCAAGAATAAAAAATCATCGGGTCATGACAAAATACCAAACACCAGTATTAAAAAATTTTCCATTTAGTTTTATCAAGCAATATTGTACAATATTCAATAATGCATTGAATAATGGATATTTTCCAAATGCTTTGAAAATCGCGAAAGTCATTGCAATTAAAAAACCAGGAAAAGATCCAACTGACCCTAACAACTTTAGACCAATCAGTCTATTACCAAATATCAGTAAAATATTCGAAAAAATAATAAATAGTTCAATTTTAAATTCACTAGAAAATAATAATATTCTAACACTAAATCAGTTTGGATTTCGCACTAAACATTCTACAATACATGCAACGAATAAATTAGTGTCAGATATATGTTGGCATATTAATAATAAAAAATCTGTAGGAGCATTACTAATCGATCTGTCAGATGCTTTCACCTCAGTATGGACAAAAGGATTAATTTACAAATTGATCAAATATGAATTTCCAAAGCATCTTATAAAAATAATATATAATATGATTAGTAATAAATCATTCTATGTTAATATTAATGGAGTTAAATCAGAAAAAAATTTTAAAATTAAAAACGGACTACAGCAAGGAACTGTAACATCACCTATTTTATTTGTTATATATCTAAATGAATTACTTAAGAAATTGAATAATTGCGAAGAAAATAGTATGTCAGTAGCGTTTGCAGGTGACTTAACTATCTATGCTACAGATAAAAAGTTAATTAATATTGAAAAAAAAATTAAAATAATGTTAGAGATTGTTAGATACTACATTAAATTATGGAAATTAAGCATTAATTATGACAAATGTGAATTGATTCTATTTAGAAATGTTTTAAAAGAATGTCATAATTCAATACGGCTAAACTGGAAAAACTTTTGTATAAAAGTAAATAATGAAAATATCAATTTAAAGAAAAGTGTAAAACATTTAGGTATATGGTTGCAACATAATTTAAATTTCGCAGAACATATTAAAAAACAAATTGAAAGAGCTAATAAAGCATTTTATATCGCTAAAAAACTTTTCTACTCAAGATATTTACTACCACGCGTAAAAATAATCGCATATCAAGCATTGATAAGACCAATTCTCAGCTACGGATGTCCAATATGGTTCAATGTTAGCTCATCCCTAATGGAAAAATATAGAATATTTGAAAGAAAATACATCAGAGTTTGCTTGCGAAAATGGAGAAAACCAGAAACAAATTATACACATTTTATATCTAATAAGAACATCTACAATGAAGCAAAAACAATACGAATTAATAATTTTATTATATCAATTATTAGAAAACATTATGCAAGGGCATCAATAATAAATGAAAATAGTTTAATTAGCCACGCTATATATGCAAATGAAAATTACATCAAACGAAGCATGGAAACAGGTTTTGTTCCACCAGAAAGCTACATATATCTAGACAAAAATAAGTTAATACAAAATGAAAAAAAAATACCTATTTTTTATCATATAATAAGAAGATCGACTGATAATAGAATCAAATTTTTAAATATAAATGATACAAATAATCAAAACATACTAAAATATAGAATGGAATTATCAAACAGAGATATAAACCAAAAAACCAATAATAATAATTTCTGGTGGTTAGAATAAAATTACCAGAATGATTTTTGTTGCTGTCTAAATGTTTTAGTATAAGTTTTAGTTTTAGTTTTAGTTAAAATAAAAAAATTATGGCAAAAATCAATAATTGTTTTAAAATTTTTTCAATTAAATAAATATCAAATTTAAATAAAATTTAAAATAAATTAATGTATATCAAAATAATATGTGAAAAGCATAATAAATTAGTAAAAATATAATTTAGAGTACATCATTTATGGATGCATTAAATTACATATAAAATTAATATATAAAGTTTTTTTTTTTGTACATTTTGTTAAAACTATAAAAAGAATAATTGAATTAATAAATAAAAAAAAAAGTAGATTGCTTTTGTAAAGTAAAGTAGATTGCTTTTGTAAACTTGTTTGTTTTGCACACGGTATCGAATTATCAGGTAAAACCGAATTATCAGGTAAAATTTTGTAAACCTGATAGTACATAACAATTAATTTTAAGTACTATTTTACTAATTTTATTAAATTAACCCTACCATTCTACTTAGCTCGCAGTACTAAGTAGTATGTTTCTATATTTAAAATATTACTGCTACTTAAAGTATATTTTTTTTGTCGCGATTTTTGAATTCTTAATATCAGAGTTGTAACAAACCTTGTTGCACTTCTTGAGTATGTCCAAGAAATATTTACCTACTGGCTGGTTGACAACCTGGCTAGTTAGGCTCTGATGTTATTAAGAGAGCGGTTCGCGTTAGTTAATTAATTCTATAATTAATTCTAAATGTTTCTTAATTAAAAAGTATTAGAAAAAAAAATGAAAAAGTTATATAACTATATAAATGAATTTTAGTTTTCAACTATATAAAGAATTTTAGTTATTATTTTATATAATGTTTTTTTTTTTTGTTTTTTCTATTATTCGTGAGTAGTACGGATGTAGCAACTGAGTAAATCCCATACAAACTAATAAAGGACAGCCTGATTAACAGGTGAACTGTAATTCGCTAAACTGCTACAAACCCATTTAAGGCAATGTATTAAAAAGAGACAGCAATAGCACTTCCTATTGGTTAGGAACTAGATTTGGGGGCGTGAAAATCTGTAAAACAAATGTTCATCCATGTTAAAAATATGTAAGCTCAATTCACTGTTAAAGTCAATTTGCTCGCCACCTTCACTACTGAAGTAAATTTGTTCTACCAAAAATTTGTATTCTACATTCACTACTAAAGTAAATTTATTTTATAAAAAATTTGTAGTCTACATTCACTACTAAAGTAAATTTATTTTATAAAAAATTTGCAGTCTACATTCACGGCTAAAGTAAATTTGTTCTATCAAAAGTTCTACATTCACTGCTAAAGTAAATTTGTTCTAACAAAAATTCTACAGTCTACATTCACTGCTAAAGTAAATTTGTTATAACAAAAATTCTACATTCACACGGCTAAAGTAAATTTGTTCTATCAAAAATTCTACATTCACTGCTAAACTAAATTTGTTCTATCAAAAATTCACGGTTAAAGTAAATTTGTTCTAACAATAATTCTACAGTCTACATGCACTGCTAAAGTAAATTTGTTATAACAAAAATTCTACATTCACACGGCTAAAGTAAATTTGTTCTATCAAAAATTCTACATTAACTGCTAAACTAAATTTGTTCTATCAAAAATTCACGGCTAAAGTAAATTTGTTCTAACAATAATTCTACAGTCTACATGCACTGCTAAAGTAAATTTGTTCTAACAAAAATTCTACATTCACGCGGCTAAAGTAAAATTTGTTCTATCAAAAATTCTACATTCACTGCTAAACTAAATTTGTTCTATCAAAAAATCACTGCTAAAGTAAATCTGTTCTAACAATAATTCTACAGTCTACATGCACTGCTAAAGTAAATTTGTTCTATAGCAGTTGTTGTGTTAACAGATTAAGTTAGGAACCTGTAAAAAAAAAACCTGTATGACTGCATTTAGCTTGCTTGACTCTCTTTGTAAACAAATCTAAACTTGTATGACCGCATTTTTTCACAACTGCAGGTTATCATAAATGAACTTTTGTTTCAAAGAAAAAGAAAGAAAAAAAGCTCATTGGACAACATGATAAACACATAAAATTCAAGTTGTGTTATCCCGCCTCTGTAAACAAAACAAACAAAAAAATCACTTAATATGCAAATCTGTATTTTTGATTTCATTTCACTGTCTAGGTTAAGTTCATTATCATTAATAAAATAAGAAAAAAAAAACAAGTTAACACAATCATTTATTCAAATTTAAAAAAAAATTTCATGCTAATATTATTTAAAAATATAAATAAGTGATATCAGATTAAATAATAAACTTATGATACACATAATATAGTAAAAATATTGTGGTTTTTTGCATTGATTGGTAGTTTTGTTAAATGTTATTCGTTCATATAAACCACATACATCTGCACCTTGGTCCTTTGTTAATGTCGTTTCTTTATAGGTGTCAGAAAATACATAACATTTAGAAGAATAGTATTTATGCAAAGCTGAAATATCATCGCCTTTATTCCAATGGTAAAGCTGTGTGTTGCAATAATAACACTGTACCATATCCCCTGTATTTAAATAGAAAAATCCATTCGACGTCACCACTTGTTTGCTAATAAAAGTTTTGGGCCAAAATTTAAACGTCTTAAGACGATCCTCCAAGTTGCTTAAAAGTGTCATATTGAAGAACAATTTTTATATAAATAAAGTTTGTCAGTTACCCATGATATTTATACTGTTTCGACGTTATGGTCAACATTAATTCAAAAATCAAGAAAGTATTTTACGACAAAAAAGGAACACATATATATGGTTCTAAAGCAAATATTCATAAAGCTTTAAAATCTAAAGTAAGCCATAATAAAATTAAAGAATGGCTTAAATATCAAGATGTACATACATTACATCGTTTTGCTAAAAAGAAGTTCTATAGAAATCACTACGTAGTTCAAGATATTGATAAGCTTTGGAAAATTGATTTATGTGATATGAAAATGTATAAAAAATTTAACGATAATTACACGTTTTTTATAACAGTCATTGATGTGTTTTCAAAATATGGTTGGGTATACCCACTAAAAAATAAAACAGGTAAAGAAATAACTAAAATGTTTCATAGAATTCTACAAGAAAGTGGTAGAAAACCAATGACAGTTCAATCAGACAAAGGTAAAGAATTTAAAAATGTGAATTTCCAAAATTATTTAAAACAAAACAATATTCGTCAACGTTTTCCACAAATTCTATCAACACAAAAAGCTGCAGTTGTTGAACGATTTAATCGTACCATAAAAGAAAAAATGTTCAAATACTTTGTGACACCGTGTAAAATTTCTAATATATTTTCTTAAAAAAGAAAATAAAAAAATTATTAAATTAAAATAATTTAAAGAAATACCTACCTTGTTTAGTTGTTTACGTCTGCGTCCATTTTGATGTTATTTGTATGCCGGCTTGTCACATCTCAGATGTCAGTTAGTAGACAGGCGCGGAGGTAAATTGGAGGTGGGTAGCCATGTTAGTAGTAAGTCGAAATTCCCGTCAGCGCTGCGATCTCTTGATTTTCGGAACAGAAAACAATAGACAACCTTTGTTGCCCTTGTGGACCATGTTTTGATTCCGAAAGTCAGCAGATCGCGTGATCGAGGAAACAATAGTTTTTCGAAATAAAAATTTTTTGAAAAATTGATTGTTTCGGGGAGTCGGAAAAGAATTTTGTTACCGATCGGTCGGACTCTTTGGGGGAGATATTTTTGTTTTGAAAAAGTTTTTTTTGAGAAAAAGTTTTTTTTTTAAATTCGTTTGGATGATTGTTGCGAGAAATACAAATTGCTTAGTTGTAGCAAAGTAAAAGTATAAGAAAAAACAATAAGCCAAGAAACATTTAAAAATTAAATAAACCGAGAAACAATTAAAAATTTTGACTTAGAATTTGTGGTGAAAAAAAAAGTTTAGAAAAAGAAAACGATTCCCAAGAAAACTAGTAAAAACAAACAAAAAAAAAATATTCGCGGATAAAATTAGTGAAATTAAATTTTGATAATAGAAAAAAGAATAGAAAAAGATAAAGAAATAGCAGAAGAAAAAAAAATTACCTAAATAGTTTTTGTAAAGGTAATCGTCCAAACTCTCCATTAAACCGGCATTGTGGTGTGATCCACAAATTTCACCAGAGAAAAAAATAGAGGAAGAATAAGAAAATTAAAGTAATAGCAGAGCAGCGGCGGCAGCGTCCAACGACATTTTGAATTTTTTTTTGTTGTTCTGGTTGTTTTGTTTTTTTGTGTAACTTTTTGGTTAAAATTGTAGATACAGGTTGCTGGTTCCCGTCCTGACATGTCGGAGCAGGAAGCAGTTTACCCAGGTACTGTAAAATTGTTTATTTAAATTATTTATTTATTGGTGGTGTACGATTAAAATTATTTATACTAGTTGCTTTTGCTTTGTTTTTTTTTGTATTAAATTATTAGTAATTTTTTTTTGTAAAGTAATTTTTTTTTTAAGGTAATTTTTTTTAGTAAAGTAATTTTTTTTGTGTTATTTATTATTTAATAGAATTAGCTAGAGATAAAAATTTTTTTTAAAGCATATTAAGTAGCAAATATTACGTACACCACATATATATATATTTTTTTAATTTATTAATTATATCTAAATATATTTCTTTAAATTTTTTTTTAATAAAATAAAAACAAAAAAACAACCGCCTTATGAGAAAAAAAAATTTAATCGTTTTTTTATTTAATATAATTTATTTGGAAATTTAATTATTTTTTTTTGAAATTTCCAAAATTTTTTTTATAATTTTGGTATAAAGAGTGGCTGCTGTGTTGGGTTGTTGATCGCTGTGTTGTGGTTTGATTTTTATTCTTTTTCGTTGATTTTTTTTGATAAAGGCTGGCTGATTTTTCAGTAACTTCCCCAGGATGGATCGCAATGGATTTCTTGTCCTTCTCTCTCCTTACTCCTTAAGCGAGGGTGCTTCACTCTAAAGATTTTTTTTTGTTCAAATTTTTATTAGTGAAAGCATCATCGTATTGTAGTATTGATTGCCGTTTGGATCACTGGTAGACTCACGCCCCACAGGCTGAGCATAGCTGGCACACTTAGGAGGAAATCCCAGTGGTCCAAGGAGTTCTAGTAATAGAAATTTTGGTCTAGCGTTTTTTTTTTATGCGCTGTTGGTCACCCTAGACCTGGCCCCCACTTCACTAGAACTCCGAAGTTACCTCCTCCGACTTACCTTATAGCTAACAGGTGATAATTTTTTTTTGAACAAAATTACTCATCCTGTTACAATTGGCGCCCAAATATTGTGGCCTACGGATGCACCAATTGTTGTTACAATTGGCGCCCAAAGCCTGTGGCCTACGGATGCACCAATTGTTGTTACAATTGGCGCCCAAATTGGGACATGAAGATGCACCAATTGTTTTACAATTGGTGTCCAAAATTTGTGGCTTATTAAAAATTTTTTTTTTAAATCTCCATCTGAGGTTGCTTAAGTCGGATGGAGGGGCGATCAATACTGCAACGTCTTCCCCTTCCGTGGGTGGTATTCTTCCTTCCTATGGGCAACATCGGAGATTGTTCCAATTTAGTTTTTGTGCTGGTAGTTAGATAAGGGTTTTGGTTGTCCATTACCTGTCCTACCAGTGTCCTTTGTATTATTTATTTTGGGGGGTTAGAAATTGCGTTAAGGTGGTCCTTGACGTATCCTCCCCAAAGTGTCCGTCCGCTACTTAGACACCCGCTTTTAGTAGTATAAAAGGGGGTCCTAGCATGTTTGTGTTTTTGTGTTCAACGTAGGTTGAATTTTGTGTGAATTGGGACGGCCAAAGATTTTTTTTGTAGTGTTGGGTGAGTATTTTTCATTGAAGTTTCCCCTCTCCCTAACCCTATTCCTACCCTAACCCTTTCCCTTCCCAGTCCATTATAAAAAGAAGTCCAGAGTGCCTCCATTCTGGGGTGTTGAAAAACTATCCCTGTAAAATTGAATTTTTGTTATTGGATTTTGGTTTTGGTTTTTATTTTTTTTTATTTGGATTTTTTTTTGTGGTTGCGATATTTCGTTTTGATTTTTTTTTGGTTTTATAATTTTTTTTTGCTATTGGTTCCTCGGTCGAGCGAGCGCTGACGCAGAGAAAATTTTGAGGAAAAATAAAATTAAAACGAGTAGTGTTTTGTTTATTTAAAAAATTTTTTTTGTTTTTTTTTATTGTTATACAATATTTGTTAGTTTTTGCTTATATTTACAATATTCGTTAGTATTAGTTTAGTTTTTTTTGGGTAATATTATTTATATGAGGTGTAGTTTTTCTCGTTCATTTACAATTATCGTTATTTATTAAATTATTTTTTTTTGTAGTCGTATTTAGTATTAGTCCTTTTTTACAATTAGTGTTATTTATTTTTACACTATTTGTAATTATTAGTTGTTTTTTTTTAGTTAGGTTAGTTACACTAGTTAGAATTATTTATGGGTCCTAAAGTCTATTTACACTTTTTGTTATTTATTTAATTTATTAGTTTTGCGATGATGATTGTTTGGATTTTATTTTAGTTAATTTAGTCAGTTTTTTTTACGAGTACTACAATGGCTCTACAGGACAATGTTGGGTATTATCATCCAGAGGATGAGGGGGCTGGACGCGAAGCAATTATCTTAAGTTCAATGGAACAAGTAGTAGATTATTGTGGAGTTTTAAAAACCTTTTTACAAAGTAGTGGTGAAGCAATTGCAGATGATTATTATCGTCATCCATTAGTAGCAATGTGTAGTTTAATTAAATTAAGTTTTGAAGTAGAGCATTGTCAGACAATTAGTTAATTGGGGGCGTTACAAGCAATTGCAAGTCTAGTTAAATTAGATCATGCTGCTCATGGTCCAAACCAAGGAAATCAATGTTGCAATTCATTACAGCGTTATGCATTAATGGCATTAACAAATTTAACATTTGGGAATGGTAATAATAAAGCATTACTCTGCTCAAATAAAGGGTTTATGGAAGCATTGGTGGCGCAATTAGATTCGGCACCAGATGATCTTCTACAAGTCACAGCAAGTGTTCTGCGTAATTTGTCGGGACGAGATGATAATAATATGAAAGCGGTATTAAATGAAATTGGTACAGTAACAGCCTTGGCTAAAGCTGCCATGAAAAGTAAAAATGGAAATACTTTAAATTCGATTTTGTCGGCTTTATGGAATCTATCAGCTCATAATAAAGCAAATAAAGTGGAAATGTGTTCTGTTGAAGGAACCGTAGCATTTCTAGTTGACATGCTATCGAATGAATGGTCTAGTAAATCGGAGGAAATAATTGAAATTGCTAGCGGAATTTTAAGAAATGTTTCTAGTCATATTGCTGTTCGAGAAGATTATCGTAAAATTTTACGACAACGTAACTGTTTAGGTATATTATTACAACCACTGAAATCAGAAAATTTGACATTAGTAAGTAATGCATGTGGCACCCTATGGAATTTATCTGACGGTTCGCCCGAAGATCAAAAATTCCTTTGGAAAAATGGAGCAGTACCAACGTTACGTTCCTTAATTCACTCTAAACATAAAATGATTTCTGAAGGTAGTTCAGCAGCACTTAAACATTTACTAAATTTCCGACCGGGTATTTTAAATTCGAATAATGGGGATACAATTGAAAAATCCATGGGATTGAAGGAATTGCCAACACTTGATGTTCGTAAACAAAGAGCACTAGACTGTGAATTAAATCCCAATTTGTCTGGAATTTGCGATGATTTTGCACTGCCAAAACCAATAAAAGCAGTTATAAATAATACAAATTTAGCTTCAGTTATTGGGATGGGAAAGCCTCTAACCAATCGCGCAGAGCATTCGTTAGTGGTATCGAGAAATTCGATAACTTCAGCTGAATGCGCTGCCGATCTGGATAAATTAGATTTAGAGAATAATAAAATTACAATAATGTTATGTTCAAATGTTTATGGAATTATTATTATATTCTGGCTATAGCCAATCTATATAATATATTTTCCTATTGAACTGGGAGCGTTGATATATTTGTTATTTGGACGATATTATTTTTGGCTTTTGCCAGTTAAATAATATCCTGTTTGAATAAAACTCCAAATTTAATATTTTAGACTTTATTTGTTCAGAATAGCTTTATTATTAAACATTAACTCTGTACAAAACTTTACTGTTTCGAGAGTTGTTTAACGAAAGGTGAACAAATTCCAACTCTCTGAATTACCAAAAAATCCAAGTATTTATACGCAAATTTTAATTTGCCGGCCTTTGTTTACATAAAAAATGTAAACAACTTTGATTTAGTAATAACATAATTAATTTATGATTGAGTAATTGCACTCAATATTAATTATTATTAATTGTTTGTTTTCATACCCAAAATTGCATAGTCGACAAAATTGCGCACTAAGCATTATTAAATTATTGACACAATTTAATAATACAAATTTAACTAGAACAATATTTTATATTTGAATAAATATTGTTCTTGTTACGCAATGCGAAAAGCAAATATGTTATGGTACAAACAATTAGTTATCGTTTATTACAAAGACGGTGTTTTTATTCCACAACACCTCCCCCTTTGAAGTACAAAAAATGTATACATTTTTTGAATGTTGGGCAATTCAGACTTGTTCAATTTATTCAGCCTTTTTTTACAATTTTTTAATCTTATTTTCTATACATTTTATTTTCATATATATTTTTTTTCATAATTTTTAACATACAAATTTTTTTTAAAATAGGTATAATTTTATATATACCTTTTATATATCAATTTTTTTTTTTTTATATATATATTTCAAATAATTTATCTTCCTTTATAAATTTATTCTTTTACATACATTATTTCATTAGTTTCTTTTACAAATTTATTTTTATATTTTAACAATATTTTATTTCCAACTTTTAACTTTATTAAACATTTGTCAATTTTATATACATTTTCGATTTTATTAACCATTTTTTCATTAATATACATTTCAATTCCTTTTCAACTTTATTTTAATACATTTTTTCTTCAATACATTTATTTTTATTTTCCTTTTATTCTTTCTTTAAACATTTTATTTTAAAAACCGAATTATGCACTCTTAACAATTGGTTAAGAAAATTCACCTATCTTTAAGAGATTAGGCTCGGTCGTTTCCCTAAAACATTTTTTATTTTTATACGCATTTTAACAATTGTTTCAATATTTTTTAATTCAATTTTTATACTTTTTTCAAATAACTTTTTAATTCCTTTTACAACAATTTTACATTTAATTTCAACAATTGTTTTAATTAAATTTTCATAACCATGTTGCATTTAATTTTAATAATTTTATATCTCAATTCTACATTTCAATTTTAATCATTTTACAATTCATTCTCAACTTTAACTCAATTTTCATAATTTCTTTTAATATTAAACAATATTTTCCAATACAACATTAATATACAATTTACGTTTTTAATCTTCAATTTTATACAATATTTATTTTTTAAAACATCAATATACGTTCTACATTTTTTCATCTTTGAATAATACTTAATTTTTTCATTTTTTAAAAAACTTTACTTGGAATTCTTTTACATAAAACAATATTAAATATTTCTTCATTTTTAAATATCAATTTTAAATATTTTCATAATAATTTTTTTTATATAATTTACAAAACAACTTTATTATTTTCAATCATTATTTATTTAATATTAATTTAATAATCTTCTACTTCCTTCCCCTTTTATCCTTTTTTTTATATTTATTTACCCCCTTTTTTTTGTTTTTATTAATTCTAACAATTATTCATTAAAAGTTTACAAATTATTTTTATTCTAACATTTTTTTTTTTTTATACTTTTTTATTTTTATTTTACAATTTCCCATATATATAATTTTCTATATTATTAAAATTATTTTATTATTTTTTCAACATTAAATACATCCATTTTTTTTATTTCTTTCTATTACCATTCGTTTTCTATATTATCATTGATTTTAAATTTTTCAATTTAATTTATAACTTAGTCTAAAGGTATGCAAATTTAAATTTAGACTATTTTAATAACATTCAACTATATATATATTTTTTTTACAAGTGCATTTATTTTTTAATAAAACTCTACTTCGTTTTTTAACTGTAATTGGCTAGTTAATTATTATTCTCTAAAAGTTAAAATTTATAATAATAAATTTCCTAAAAGTTTAATTTTAAGTACTAACAAAAATTTTAAAACTGAATATTATACCCCCAAAACTTAAAATTATATTTATTATGTTGTATTACTAAAACTACATTAATTTATATAAAAAAATGAATTTGATTTTAAAATTTTCACCTAAAAATATGCACCTAAATAAATTAATTATTCTATCAAAGACAATAGTGTATATATAAGTATAAGTTTCCCAAATAATAATTATTGAAATATGAAATATAAAAACTAAACTAGGTTTAGAATTTAACATATTAGAAAAATCATTATTTCGAATTTCTTCTGATTAATAAAATTTTAGGCATGCTTTCTAAAATATTTATAATTCCGTGGAATTATTGTAGGACTATATTTATGAGTTTTGTGCGCATTTGTTAGCGAACAATTTTCTTTCCATTTTTCCTTTACTATTTGTATTTCAGTATTTGGAGTTAAATTATTTATTTTTACAATAAAATTTGTATTAAAGTTTGTCCCTTTTTGGCTCTTTTCCTTTTGTTGAATAAATTCTGCTTCTATTTTTTCTACGTGCTTTTCGATATACTTTTCTGTATTTTCATTAAATTGTATTATTTAATAATTTTCCTGCTGTGGAACTATACTCGGTTTAAGTTCCGAAATTAACATTTCTTCGTTTTTATCCTGTACTTGTTTATTGTTATATAAAAGTCTAATATGACTTAATGCTTCTTCCGAATTTTCTTCATATTTATGTATCTTTTTATCCTCACTTTTGCTTTTTCTACATTGGTTTTTTACATTGCTTATAGTTTTAGTTTTTTCATCCTGTATTTCTATAACATTTCCATATTCTATTTTTTCTACGTCCAAGTTTTTACTCTCTTCTACTACATTATATTCTTCTATTACTTCGGATTGCTTCATTTTATTTATTACGTTGTTATCTTTTAATTTATTTTCTCCACAAAAATTTACTGGACTTAATTCATTTTCCATTTCTTTTAATTCTGGTTTTTTGAATGCCGAATTCATCAATACTAAATAGTTTGGGTAGTACCCAAGCGTGGTACTACTACAAGGTTGAAATGAACATAAATTTGCTTCAGGTTTCCTAATTGGGGTTTTAACAAAAGGAACTTCTATCGCCTTTTGCTCATTTATGGTACTCGAAATTTCCTGTAATTTTGACGTACCCTGAATATTGCATTTTTTATACAAATTATTATAAATAGAACTACCATCTTTGGGTATTCTTTTCTCCATATTAATTACTTCATTATTACTTTCTACTTCATTATTATTACAAAATCTTCATTACTATTTCTCAATGTTTTACTATGCCCTTGTGGCGTATTATATGCAATATTTTGACTCCTTTTTTCCTCAATTTTAAATGAATTTCTATTCATTATGATAACCTGAGCTCCATTGTCATTTGGGAACTTTGCTTTTTCTATGTTTGATGTATTCAGTGGTAATTCAGTATTTTTCTGTAAATTTTGTCTTCTTAATAACATAATGGTTTGGGATGAATCAGGGCGTTTTGATTCATCACTTATTAAAGCACGCGATTCATATTTTTGCTTAGCAGGGCAGTGAAATATACTGTGTCCTGGGCTGTCGCACCATTCACAATTTGGCGCCACTACATTTTCTCTATATATTATACAAAAACGGCTAGTATGACCTAGTTCTCCACAACTATAACATTATATTATATTTTTATGAGTTCTATAATTATTTTTAATATTTGTTCTAAAATTGCTATTATAGCTATTGTAGCTATTTATATTATTCCTGTAATCTATTTTGTTATTTGGTACCGAGTCATTATTTTTATTTTTATGATAACCTGTCTTTTGATCATCTATTTTCATTAATAATTTCTTTAATAATGTGGAAATATCATTATCATTAGGCAGATTTTCTGTTAAATTGCTCCTTGTGCAGTTTTCCCTGGCGTATTCGATCGCCTTTTTTATTGCTATATTTAAATTTGAGCAATTTTGTGATCTGACATAAAATTTTAATGGTTCCGAAAGGAATCCTCTTATAAAAGTTATTTTCGCTACTTTCATCATTTCCTCTTTTAGAACCCTACCCTCACCTGGGTAAGTGTTTTCTACCATAATTGTGTAGGCCTCCAGCTTTTGCAAGAGTCTACTTCCAAAATTTTCTACTGTTTCATCCTGTCCCTGATAACATTCCTCCAATTCCCTAGCTAATTGAGGAAGGTCCTTATAAGGTACAAAGTAATCACACAAAACATTTTTAAATTCCTCAAAATCTATAATATTTTTATGTTGGAAAAGAGCATTCGCTTTTCCTTTTAATTTACTTCTTATAAGATTGTTTAGAACAAAACTTCTTCCCCTAAATTCAGTTACATAATAAGCTTCTTCAGCCAGATATAGAAAATTTTGTAAATCCAGAGTCGGATTCTCTCCTGACCCTGAAAATACTGGAACATGTACTAAAAAAGTTTCAAATGTCTCAGTGACGGATAGCATTCCGTTGCTAAAAGACATTTTTTATATAAATACGAAAGCTACATGAAACACATAAAATTTTTGAAAAACCCCATATTACCAAACTAAAAAAATTATACATACAAATCTTTTTTAAAAAACACGCGAGACTCTTAAGACAAAATAAATCTTCCTATTCACTAACATTTTTTTTTTATATTTTTTTTTTTATTAACTAGCCAAATACAAAAAAAATTAATTTCCTTTAAATTTAGATCTAAAGATCCCAAACAAAATAAACTATTTATAAAAAACGATTTATATCAATCATGTATAAGAAAAAAAAAACTATAATTTTATTTTCATTTCATTTTTTTTTATTTTATGCTCTCATAATAATATATATATATTAGAAAAAAATTATTTATACATAAAAAAAATACAATGGTATATTATTACAAGAAAACGGTATATTATTTATTCTTTTAACCAAAGAAGAGTTTTATTACAAACTATACAACTGTATGGGTTTTTCTCGAATTTGGGATAAGTAATACTTTGCCAGTTGTGTATACAATTATTGCATACTTTACCGTGCTTAGTATTATGTATTGTTCCCACCGTATAAAAAGTTACCGGCATTACTTTGTTTAATAAGACAAACGATAAAAATTTAAAAAAAAATGGATATACCTAAAGTAAATATATTTTTTTTTATATCCTTCTTTTGTGAAAACAAAAACTAAATTATATTGGTAATGAAACTAAACTATTTAAATCTACTAACAGTAAAAATAATTGCAAATATAACAAAAAAACTACTACTTTGATTTGTATTTTGATACAAAAAAAAAAGTATTACAACAAAATAATATACAAATTAAACAGAAACTACGCAAAATTGCGTCGTGTTTGTCCCTTGTTCGCTTCACGCGAAGTACAAGGGTGTTTATTTGTATTTTTTTTGTGTGTTTCGTTGTATTTTACTTACGTAACGTACTCGTTCTCGTTGTAGGCTGCTTTATTTATAATAAAATTGCTCTCGACTTGATTTCCAAAAAAAACTGCTTTTGCTCTTCCTTCGATTTCTTTTTTGTGAACAAAATCCTGATTTTTTTGATTTCCTCAAAAATTTCCAATAGTGGTCCAAAAAAAAATATGGTGGTTCTACCAAGAAACGTAGTACTTGGTTAACCGGCTGCGCCAATGTTATGTTCAAATGTTTATGGAATTATTATTATATTCTGGCTATAGCCAATCTATATAATATATTTTCCTATTGAACTGGGAGCGTTGATATATTTGTTATTTGGACGATATTATTTTTGGCTTTTGCCAGTTAAATAATATCCTGTTTGAATAAAACTCCAAATTTAATATTTTATACTTTATTTGTTCAGAATAGCTTTATTATTAAACATTAACTCTGTACAAAACTTTACTGTTTCGAGAGTTGTTTAACGAAAGCTGAACAAATTACAACTCTCTGAATTACCAAAAAATCCAAGTATTTATACGCAAATTTTAATTTGCCGGCCTTTGTTTACATAAAAAATGTAAACAACTTTGATTTAGTAATAACATAATTAATTTATGATTGAGTAATTGCACTCAATATTAATTATTATTAATTGTTTGTTTTCATACCCAAAATTGCATAGTCGACAAAATTGCGCACTAAGCATTATTAAATTATTGACACAATTTAATAATACAAATTTAACTAGAACAATATTTTATATTTGAATAAATATTGTTCTTGTTACGCAATGCGAAAAGCAAATATTTTATGGTACAAACAATTAGTTATCGTTTATTACAAAGACGGTGTTTTTATTCCACAACAATAATAATAAAAATTTGGTTTAAGAGGAAAAGGAGGAAAAAGAAAAAAGATATTAAATCAGAATTGCCCGGCTAGCTCAGTTAGTAGAGCATGAGACTGGTCAGGGTGTGGGACAGCCCCACGTTGATTTAGTAAAATTACCACCTGTAGTTTTGTTTCAGATTTTTTTATTTACAATTAATTGTTATTTATTAGTATTATTAGTTAATTTTTTTTTGTTATTATATTATTATTAGTTAGTATAGTTAATTTTTTTTTGTAATTATTATTATTTATTAGTGATTAGTTAATTTACACTTATATGTAGGTAGGTTAGTTTTTGTTATTTATTATAGTTATTTTAACCTATAATACCTGGCTACCCACCTTTACCCCGTGAGTCACTAAATTTTTTTTTGTTTGTTATTATTAGTTAATATTATTACATTTTTGAGAATAAGTTAGTATAAGTTTAGTTAAATATTTTTTTTTGTTATTTATTTACCTGTATATTAATTATATATTAAGTATTTATTTATTTGGGTAGGAATATTCATTAGTAGTTAAATTTATTAGTCTAAGTTAAAATATTATTAGTTAAAATTTTTTTTTGTGATAGATTTATAGGTATTTATTTATTTATGAGGAATTTTTTTTGTTAGTATTATTTATTTAGTTTTATTATTATAGCTTATTATTTATTTATATTATTTATAGTTAATATTTATTGTAGTTTGGTAGTTAAAATTATTTATTAAGTGTTATTATTACTAGTGGTATTAGTTGTATAGTTTTTTTTACATCTGGGGTGTGGCGAGTCGGTGTTTTCCAGGCCTGTCTGGAACGCTTAGCTCCAGACGGGTCTGTTTTGTGACACCGGGACGGCCAAAGATTTTTTTTGTAGTGTTGGGTGAGTATTTTTCATTGAAGTTTCCCCTCTCCCTAACCCTATTCCTACCCTAACCCCTTCCCTTCCCAGTCCATTATAAAAAGAAGTCCAGAGTGCCTTCATTCTGGGGTGTTGAAAAACTATCCCTGTAAAATTGAATTTTTGTTATTGGATTTTGGTTTTGGTTTTTATTTTTTTTTATTTGGATTTTTTTTTTGTGGTTGCGATATTTCGTTTTGATTTTTTTTTGGTTTTATAATTTTTTTTTGCTATTGGTTCCTCGGTCGAGCGAGCGCTGACGCAGAGAAAATTTTGAGGAAAAATAAAATTAAAACGAGTAGTGTTTTGTTTATTTAAAAAAAATTTTTTGTTTGTTTTTATTATTATACAATATTTGTTAGTTTTTGCTTATTTTTACAATATTCGTTAGTATTAGTTTAGTTTTTTTTGGGTAATATTATTTATATTAGGTGTAGTTTTTCTCGTTCATTTACAATTATCGTTATTTATTAAATTATTTTTTTTTGTAGTCGTATTTAGTATTAGTCCTTTTTTACAATTAGTGTTATTTATTTTTACACTATTTGTAATTATTAGTTGTTTTTTTTTAGTTAGGTTAGTTACACTAGTTAGAATTATTTATGGGTCCTAAAGTCTATTTACACTTTTTGTTATTTATTTAATTTATTAGTTTTGCGATGATGATTGTTTGGATTTTATTTTAGTTAATTTAGTCAGTTTTTTTTACGAGTACTACAATGGCTCTACAGGACAATGTTGGGTATTATCATCCAGAGGATGAGGGGGCTGGACGCGAAGCAATAATCTTAAGTTCAATGGAACAAGTAGTAGATTATTGTGGAGTTTTAAAAACCTTTTTACAAAGTAGTGGTGAAGCAATTGCAGATGATTATTATCGTCATCCATTAGTAGCAATGTGTAGTTTAATTAAATTAAGTTTTGAAGTAGAGCATTGTCAGACAATTAGTCAATTGGGGGCGTTACAAGCAATTGCAAGTCTAGTTAAATTAGATCATGCTGCTCATGGTCCAAACCAAGGAAATCAATGTTGCAATTCATTACGGCGTTATGCATTAATGGCATTAACAAATTTAACATTTGGGAATGGTAATAATAAAGCATTACTCTGCTCAAATAAAGGGTTTATGGAAGCATTGGTGGCGCAATTAGATTCGGCACCAGATGATCTTCTACAAGTCACAGCAAGTGTTCTGCGTAATTTGTCGGGACGAGATGATAATAATATGAAAGCGGTATTAAATGAAATTGGTACAGTAACAGCCTTGGCTAAAGCTGCCATGAAAAGTAAAAATGGAAATACTTTAAATTCGATTTTGTCGGCTTTATGGAATCTATCAGCTCATAATAAAGCAAATAAAGTTGAAATGTGTTCTGTTGAAGGAACCGTAGCATTTCTAGTTGACATGCTATCGAATGAATGGTCTAGTAAATCGGAGGAAATAATTGAAATTGCTAGCGGAATTTTAAGAAATGTTTCTAGTCATATTGCTGTTCGAGAAGATTATCGTAAAATTTTACGACAACGTAACTGTTTAGGTATATTATTACAACCACTGAAATCAGAAAATTTGACATTAGTAAGTAATGCATGTGGCACCCTATGGAATTTATCTGACGGTTCGCCCGAAGATCAAAAATTCCTTTGGAAAAATGGAGCAGTACCAACGTTACGTTCCTTAATTCACTCTAAACATAAAATGATTTCTGAAGTTAGTTCAGCAGCACTTAAACATTTACTAAATTTCCGACCGGGTATTTTAAATTCGAATAATGGGGATACAATTGAAAAATCCATGGGATTGAAGGAATTGCCAACACTTGATGTTCGTAAACAAAGAGCACTAGACTGTGAATTAAATCCCAATTTGTCTGGAATTTGCGATGATTTTGCACTGCCAAAACCAATAAAAGCAGTTATAAATAATACAAATTTAGCTTCAGTTATTGGGATGGGAAAGCCTCTAACCAATCGCGCAGAGCATTCGTTAGTGGTATCGAGAAATTCGATAACTTCAGCTGAATGCGCTGCCGATCTGGATAAATTAGATTTAGAGAATAATAAAATTACAATAATGTTATGTTCAAATGTTTATGGAATTATTATTATATTCTGGCTATAGCCAATCTATATAATATATTTTCCTATTGAACTGGGAGCGTTGATATATTTGTTATTTGGACGATATTATTTTTGGCTTTTGCCAGTTAAATAATATCCTGTTTGAATAAAACTCCAAATTATATCAATATCAATTCCTTTTCAACTTTATTTTAATACATTTTTTCTTCAATACATTTATTTTTATTTTCCTTTTATTCTTTCTTTAAACATTTTATTTTAAAAACCGAATTATGCACTCTTAACAATTGGTTAAGAAAATTGACCTATCTTTAAGAGATTAGGCTCGGTCGTTTCCCTAAAACATTTTTTATTTTTATACGCATTTTAACAATTGTTTCAATATTTTTTAATTCAATTTTTATACTTTTTGCAAATAACTTTTTAATTCCTTTTACAACAATTTTACATTTAATTTCAACAATTGTTTTAATTAAATTTTCATAACCATGTTGCATTTAATTTTAATAATTTTATATCTCAATTCTACATTTCAATTTTAATCATTTTACAATTCATTCTCAACTTTAACTCAATTTTCATAATTTCTTTTAATATTAAACAATATTTTCCAATACAACATTAATATACAATTTACGTTTTTAATCTTCAATTTTATACAATATTTATTTTTTAAAACATCAATATACGTTTTACATTTTTTCATCTTTGAATAATACTTCATTTTTTCATTTTTTAAAGAACTTTACTTGGAATTCTTTTACATAAAACAATATTAAATATTTCTTCATTTTTAAATATCAATTTTAAATATTTTCATAATAATTTTTTTTATATAATTTACAAAACAACTTTATTATTTTCAATCATTATTTATTTAATATTAATTTAATAATCTTCTACTTCCTTCCCCTTTTATCCTTTTTTTTTTTTATATTTATGTACCCCCTTTTTTTTGTTTTTATTAATTATAACAATTATTCATTAAAAGTTTACAAATTATTTTTATTCTAAAAATTTTTTTTTTTTATACTTCTTTATTTTTATTTTACAATTTCCCATATATATAATTTTCTATATTATTAAAATTATTTTATTATTTTTTCAACATTAAATACATCCATTTTCTTTTTATTTCTTTCTATTACCATTCGTTTTCTATATTATCATTGATTTTAAATTTTTCAATTTAATTTATAACTTAGTCTAAAGGTATGCAAATTTAAATTTAGACTATTTTAATAACATTCAACTATATATATATTTTTTTTATAAGTGCATTTATTTTTTAATAAAACTCTACTTCGTTTTTTAACTGTAATTGGCTAGTTAATTATTATGCTCTAAAAGCTAAAATTTATAATAATAAATTTCCTAAAAGTTTAATTTTAAGTACTAACAAAAATTTTAAAACTGAATATTATACCCCCAAAACTTAAAATTATATTTATTATGTTGTATTACTAAAACTACATTAATTTATATAAAAAAATGAATTTGATTTTAAAATTTTCACCTAAAAATATGCACCTAAATAAATTAATTATTCTATCAAAGACAATAGTGTATATATAAGTATAAGTTTCCCAAATAATTATTATTGAAATATAAAAACTAAACTATGTTTAGAATTTAACATATTAGAAAAATCATTATTTCGAATTTCTTCTGATTAATAAAATTTTAGGCATGCTTTCTAAAATATTTATAATTCCGTGGAATTATTGTAGGACTATATTTATGAGTTTTGTGCGCATTTGTTAGCGAACAATTTTCTTTCCATTTTTCCTTTACTATTTGTATTTCAGTATTTGGAGTTAAATTATTTATTTTTACAATAAAATTTGTATTAAACTTTGTCCCTTTTTGGCTCTTTTCCTTTTGTTGAATAAATTCTGCTTCTATTTTTTCTACGTGCTTTTCGATATACTTTTCTGTATTTTCATTAAATTGTATTATTTGATAATTTTCCTGCTGTGGAACTATACTCGGTTTAAGTTCCGAAATTAACATTTCTTCGTTTTTATCCTGTACTTGTTCATTGTTATATAAAAGTCTAATATGACTTAATGCTTCTTCCGAATTTTCTTCATATTTATGTATCTTTTTATCCTCACTTTTGCTTTTTCTACATTGGTTTTTTACATTGCTTATAGTTTTAGTTTTTTCATCCTGTATTTCTATAACATTTCCATATTCTATTTTTTCTACGTCCAAGTTTTTACTCTCTTCTACTACATTATATTCTTCTATTACTTCGGATTGCTTCATTTTATTTATTACGTTGTTATCTTTTAATTTATTTTCTCCACAAAAATTTACTGGATTTAATTCATTTTCCATTTCTTTTAATTCTGGTTTTTTGAATGCCGAATTCATCAATACTAAATAGTTTGGGTAGTACCCAAGCGTGGTACTACTACAAGGTTGAAATGAACACAAATTTGCTTCAGGTTTCCTAATTGGGGTTTTAACAAAAGGAACTTCTATCGCCTTTTGCTCATTTATGGTACTCGAAATTTCCTGTAATTTTGACGTACCCTGAATATTGCATTTTTTATATAAATTATTATAAATAGAACTACCATCTTTGGGTATTCTTTTCTCCATATTAATTACTTCATTATTACTTTCTACTTCATTATTATTACAAAAATCTTCATTACTATTTCTCAATGTTTTACTATGCCCTTGTGGCGTATTATATGCAATATTTTGACTCCTTTTTTCCTCAATTTTAAATGAATTTCTATTCATTATGATAACCTGAGCTCCATTGTCATTTGGGAACTTTGCTTTTTCTATGTTTGATGTATTCAGTGGTAATTCAGTATTTTTCTGTAAATTTTGTCTTCTTAATAACATAATGGTTTGGGATGAATCAGGGCGTTTTGATTCATCACTTATTAAAGCACGCGATTCATATTTTTGCTTAGCAGGGCAGTGAAATATACTGTGTCCTGGGCTGTCGCACCAGTCACAATTTTGCGCCACTAAATTTTCTCGATACATTATACAAAAACGGCTAGTATGACCTAGTTCTCCACAACTATAACATTTTAAATTATTTTTATTAGTTCTATAATTATTTTTAATATTTGTTCTAAAATTGCTATTATAGCTATTGTAGCTATTTATATTATTCCTGTAATCTATTTTGTTATTTGGTACCGAGTCATTATTTTTATTTTTATGATAACCTGTCTTTTGATCATCTATTTTCATTAATAATTTCTTTAATAATGTGGAAAAATCATTATCATTAGGCAAATTTTCTGTTAAATTGCTCCTTGTGTAGTTTTCCCTGGCGTATTCGATCGCCTTTTTTATTGCTATATTTAAATTTGAGCAATTTTGTGATCTGACATAAAATTTTAATGGTTCCGAAAGTAATCCTCTTATAAAAGTTATTTTCGCTACTTTCATCATTTCCTCTTTTAGAACCCTACCCTCACCTGGGTAAGTGTTTTCTACCATAATTGTGTAGGCCTCCAGCTTTTGCAAGAGTCTACTTCCAAAATTTTCTACTGTTTCATCCTGTCCCTGATAACATTCCTCCAATTCCCTAGCTAATTGAGGAAGGTCCTTATAAGGTACAAAGTAATCACACAAAACATTTTTAAATTCCTCAAAATCTATAATATTTTTATGTTGGAAAAGAGCATTCGCTTTTCCTTTTAATTTACTTCTTATAAGATTGTTTAGAACAAAACTTCTTCCCCTAAATTCATAATAAGCTTCTTCAGCCAGATATAGAAAATTTTGTAAATCCAGAGTCGGATTCTCTCCTGACCCTGAAAATACTGGAACATGTACTAAAAAAGTTTCAAATGTCTCAGTGACGGATAGCATTCCGTTGCTAAAAGACATTTTTTATATAAATACGAAAGCTACATGAAACACATAAAATTTTTGAAAAACCCCATATTACCAAACTAAAAAAATTATACATACAAATCTTTTTTAAAAAACACGCGAGACTCTTAAGACAAAATAAATCTTCCTATTCACTAACATTTTTTTTTTATATTTTTTTTTTATTAACTAGCCAAATACAAAAAAAATTAATTTCCTTTAAATTTAGATCTAAAGATCCCAAACAAAATAAACTATTTATAAAAAACGATTTATATCAATCATGTATAAGAAAAAAAAAAACTATAATTTTATTTTCATTTCATTTTTTTTTATTTTATGCTCTCATAATAATATATATATATTAGGAAAAAATTATTTATACATAAAAAAAATACAATGGTATATTATTACAAGAAAACGGTATATTATTTATTCTTTTAACCAAAGAAGAGTTTTATTACAAACTATACAACTGTATGGTTTTTTCTCGAATTTGGGATAAGTAATACTTTGCCAGTTGCGTATACATACAATTATTGCATACTTTACCGTGCTTAGTATTATGTATTGTTCCCACCGTATAAAAAGTTACCGGCATTACTTTGTTTAATAAGACAAACGATAAAAATTTAAAAAAAAATGGATATACCTAAAGTAAATATATTTTTTTTTATATCCTTCTTTTGTGAAAACAAAAACTAAATTATATTGGTAATGAAACTAAACTATTTAAATCTACTAACAGTAAAAACAATTGCAAATATAACAAAAAAACTACTACTTTGATTTGTATTTTGATAGCAAAAAAAAATATTACAACAAAATAATATACAAATTAAACAGAAACTACGCAAAATTGCGTCGTGTTTGTCCCTTGTTCGCTTCACGCGAAGTACAAGGGTGTTTATTTGTATTTTTTTTTTGTGTGTTTCGTTGTATTTTACTGACGTAACGTACTCGTTCTCGTTGTAGGCTGCTTTATTTATAATAAAATTGCTCTCGACTTGATTTCCAAAAAAAACTGCTTTTGCTCTTCCTTCGATTTCTTTTTTGTGAACAAAATCCTGATTTTTTTGATTTCCTCAAAAATTTCCAATAGTGGTCCAAAAAAAAATATGGTGGTTCTACCAAGAAACGTAGTACTTGGTTAACCGGCTGCGCCAATGTTATGTTCAAATGTTTATGGAATTATTATTATATTCTGGCTATAGCCAATCTATATAATATATTTTCCTATTGAACTGGGAGCGTTGATATATTTGTTATTTGGACGATATTATTTTTGGCTTTTGCCAGTTAAATAATATCCTGTTTGAATAAAACTCCAAATTTAATATTTTAGACTTTATTTGTTCAGAATAGCTTTATTATTAAACATTAACTCTGTACAAAACTTTACTGTTTCGAGAGTTGTTTAACGAAAGCTGAACAAATTACAATTCTCTGAATTACCAAAAAATCCAAGTATTTATACGCAAATTTTAATTTGCCGGCCTTTGTTTACATAAAAAATGTAAACAACTTTGATTTAGTAATAACATAATTAATTTATGATTGAGTAATTGCACTCAATATTAATTATTATTAATTGTTTGTTTTCATACCCAAAATTGCATAGTCGACAAAATTGCGCACTAAGCATTATTAAATTATTGACACAATTTAATAATACAAATTTAACTAGAACAATATTTTATATTTGAATAAATATTGTTCTTGTTACGCAATGCGAAAAGCAAATATTTTATGGTACAAACAATTAGTTATCGTTTATTACAAAGACGGTGTTTTTATTCCACAACAATAATAATAAAAATTTGGTTTAAGAGGAAAAGGAGGAAAAAGAAAAAAGATATTAAATCAGAATTGCCCGGCTAGCTCAGTTAGTAGAGCATGAGACTGGTCAGGGTGTGAGACAGCCCCACGTTGATTTAGTAAAATTACCACCTGTAGTTTTGTTTCAGATTTTTTTATTTACAATTAATTGTTATTTATTAGTATTATTAGTTAATTTTTTTTTGTTATTATATTATTATTAGTTAGTATAGTTAATTTTTTTTTGTAATAATTATTATTTATTAGTGATTAGTTAATTTACACTTATATGTAGGTAGGTTAGTTTTTGTTATTTATTATAGTTATTTTAACCTATAATACCTGGCTACCCACCTTTACCCCGTGAGTCACTAAATTTTTTTTTGTTTGTTTTTATTAGTTAATATTATTACATTTTTGAGAATAAGTTAGTATAAGTTTAGTTAAATATTTTTTTTTTGTTATTTATTTACCTCTATATTAATTATGTATTAAGTATTTATATATTTATTTATTTGGGTAGGAATATTCATTAGTAGTTAAATTTATTAATCTAAGTTAAAATATTATTAGTTAAAATTTTTTTTTGTGATAGATTTATAGGTATTTATTTATTTATGAGGAATTTTTTTTGTTAGTATTATTTATTTAGTTTTATTATTATAGCTTATTACTTATTTATATTATTTATAGTTAATATTTATTGTAGTTTGGTAGTTAAAATTATTTATTAAGTGTTATTATTACTAGTGGTATTAGTTGTATAGTTTTTTTTACATCTGGGGTGTGGCGAGTCGGTGTTTTCCAGGCCTGTCTGGAACGCTTAGCTCCAGACGGGTCTGTTTTGTGACACCGTGTAAAATTTCTAATATATTTTCTTAAAAAAGAAAATAAAAAAATTATTAAATTAAAATAATTTAAGGAAATACCTACCTTGTTTAGTTGTTTACGTCTGCGTCCATCTTGATGTTATTTGTATGCCGGCTTGTCACATCTCAGATGTCAGTTAGTAGACAGGCGCGGAGGTAAATTGGAGGTGGGTAGCCATGTTAGTAGTAAGTCGAAATTCCCGTCAGCGCTGCGGTCTCTTGATTTTCGGAACAGAAAACAATAGACAACCTTTGTTGCCCTTGTGGGCCATGTTTTGATTCCGAAAGTCAGGAGATCGCGTGATCGAGGAAACAATAGTTTTTCGAAATAAAAAAATTTTGAAAAATTGATTGTTTCGGGGAGTCGGAAAAGAATTTTGTTACCGATCGGTCGGACTTTTTGGGGGAGATTTTTTTTGTTTTGAAAAAGTTCTTTTTGGGAAAAAGTTTTTTTTTTAAATTCGTTTGTATGATTGTTGCGAGAAATACAAATTGCTTAGTTGTAGCAAAGTAAAAGTATAAGAAAAAAACAATAAGCCAAGAAACATTTAAAAATTGAATAAACCGAGAAACAATTAAAAATTTTGACTTAGAATTTGTGGTGAAAAAAAAAGTTTAGAAAAAGAAAACCATTCCCAAGAAAACTAGTAAAAACAAAAAAAAAAAATATTCGCGGATAAAATTAGTGAAATTAAATTTTGATAATAGAAAAGAGAATAGAAAAAGATAAAGAAATAGCAGAAGAAAAAAAAAATTACCTAAATAGTTTTTGTAAAGGTAATCGTCCAAACTCTCCATTAAACCGGCATTGTGATGTGATCCACAAATTTCACCAGAGAAAAATATAGAGGAAGAATAAGAAAATTAAAGTAATAGCAGAGCAGCGGTGGCAGCGTCAATCGACATTTTGAATTTTTTTTGTTGTTCTGGTTGTTTTTTTTTTGTGTAAATTTTTGGTTAAAATTGTAGGTACAGGTTGCTGGTTCCCGTCCTGACATGTCGGAGCAGGAAGCAGTTTACCCAGGTACTGTAAAATTGTTTATTTAAATTATTTATTTATTGGTGGTGTACGATTAAAATTATTTATATTAGTTGCTTTTGCTTTGTTTTTTTTTGTATTAAATTATCAGTAATTTTTTTTTTGTAAAGTAATTTTGTTTTTTAAAGTAATTTTTTTTAGTAAAGTAATTTTTTTTGTGTTATTTATTAATAATTTATTTAATAGAATTAGCTAGAGATAAAAAATTTTTTTAAAGCATATTAAGTAGAAAATATTACGTACACCAAATATATATATATTTTTTTAATTTATTAATTATATCTAAATATATTTCTTTAAATTTTTTTTTAATAAAATAAAAACAAAAAAACAACCGCTTTATGAGAAAAAAAAATTTAATCGTTTTTTTATTTAATATAATTTATTTGGAAATTTAATTATTTTTTTTTGAAATTTCCAAAATTTTTTTTATAATTTTGGTATAAAGAGTGGCTGCTGTGTTGGGTTGTTGATCGCTGTGTTGTGGTTTGATTTTTTTTCTTTTTCGTTGATTTTTTTTTTATAATGGCTGGCTGATTTTTCAGTAACTTCCCCAGGATGGATCGCAATGGATTTCTTGTCCTTCTCTCTCCTTATTCCTTAAGCGAGGGTGCTTCACTCTAAAGATTTTTTTTTGTTCAAATTTTTATTAGTGAAAGCATCATCGTATTGTAGTATTGATTGCCGTTTGGATCACTGGTCGACTCACGCCCCACAGGCTGAGCATAGCTGGCACACTTAGGAGGAAATCCCAGTGGTCCAAGGAGTTCTAGTAATAGAAATTTTGGTCTAGCGTTTTTTTTTTGATGCGCTGTTGGTCACCCTAGCCCACTTCACTAGAACTCCGAAGTTACCTCCTCCGACTTACCTTATAGCTAGCAGGTGATAATTTTTTTTTTAACAAAATTACTCATCCTGTTACAACTTTACAGAAACTGAAACAAAAAGATATTTTACCAAATCTTATTAGAGCCTATAACAATTCTTATCACCGTACAATTAAAATGAAACCATCCATCAGAAGTCAACCATAAACATGTTAAACAGATTTATGAAATTTACAGAAATCTACATCAAAATGACCCTCAAATTAATATAGATATATTTGTAGGAGATTTTGTACATATAGTAAGAAAAAAAGCTATATTTGAACATGGATATACAGAAAAATGGGCAAGAGAAATTTTTCAAGTGTATAAAGTTATAAATAAAGATCCATATCCTTTATTTATTTTAAAAGACTTAAAGGGACGAGAAGTTGAAGGAAGATTTTATTATCAAGAGCTTCAAAAAATTAATAAAAAATGATAGTTTTTACTCACCCGTTTACAATGATGATAGCGGGGCCTGCAGGATGTGGTAAAACTACATTTATATGTAAATTAATTAGAAACATAAAACAATATATTGAACCTGTACCAACAAAAAATTTATGGTGTAACCCTGAATTTAGTGCTGTACCTAAAAGTATAAGGAATTTAGAATATCATAATGAAGTGCCAGAAAACATTAGCAATGAAAATAACGAACCTATATTAATTGTTTTAGACGACTTAATGTTAAACGCTTACAATACAAAAGTATGTGAATTATTTACGAAGGGTTCACACCATCGAAATTTATCAGTTATTTTAATTACCCAAAATGTGTTTCATCAAGGAAAACATTGTCGTGATATATCACTTAACTGCAAATATTTGGTTCTTTTTAAAAACCCACGAGACAAGTCACAAATAATTCCTTTGGCAAAACAAATTTATCCTGAAAATTCAAAGGAATTTCTAAAAGTATATAATGAAGTAACATCAGTTCCTTATGGTTATATTATTCTAGATATGACACAAGATATCAACGACATATTTCGCTTTAGATCAAATATACTTAATTCAAATTATTTTGAATGTTTTTGTACATTAAAACAATTAACAGAGTTATCGGAAAAAAATGAAACGTTTGACAACAAACCGTCATATCTTACACGTATTAAAGAAATCTAAACCAAAATTTAGTCAGATTTTGCTTAAAAACTGTGATCCAGAAGTTATTAAAACTATTTGTGAAATAGCTATAAATACCCTTAATGGAAACCACAAAGTGTCTAAATAGATTTATAATAAATTAAATAAAAATAAAAAAGTGTTGCGTTGCTTAGCTTGTCCCAAAAAATCTTTGAAAGTAAAAAGAAAAGTTATTATACAGAAAGGAGGGTTTTTACCTATGTTGATAGGTTCAGTACTATCAGGCTTACTTGGAAGTTTGATAACAAAGTAGCTTTTTAGAAACATGAATAATTTACAACTGATGATTGTTATACCTCCAGATCTTTATAACAAGCTAAAAGAGAATTTCAATAATGACGCAGAGCTTTCACACCTTGACAAAAGTATGAAAGAAATACTTTTAAATAAAAAATTATCAGATAATGAAAAATGGTATACATATCGTCAAAACTAATAAAATTTGCCAACAAAAGAAGACATCAATTACAGCAAAGAGCTTATAATAACTCCCAGCCACAACAATTAGAACACCCACCTTCTATAAACGCAAGTAATTTTACAAAAAAAATATTTTCAAGTATGAGCACCCAAACCGAACCAGTTACCAAAGCAAAAAGAACACAAATAGTCTTAATTACACCTGAAGATGTTGTTGGGCAACACCAAAAACCTGAAAATGTTGATGTGCAACACCAAAACCTCGAAAACGATATGTATACATTTACACCTGGTAAGATAATTGCAACATCTGATAAAGATAATGCTAATTCTGAAACGGATGACGAAGTTTTTGATAATGATGATGAAATACGAAATTTAGCACTCTCAGCAAAACCAACATGAAAACGTATAAAAGAAAGAAAATCTATTGGTTCAGCAGATGTACGTATGTTTGAAACAGATGAAGGTGATGTTATTTCAGTGCCTATATTTGATAGACCTAAAAAAGATACGAGTATAAATCGTCAATTACGTTCTTCTACTAAAAAAGCATCCGCTCAAACTTTATTGAGATTCCCAGTTCGTAAAAAAATATTAAAATCAGAAAAGGATAATTTACAAGCCAAATCAGAAAAAGATAAGTTAAAATCTAAAACTGCAACTCCATTAAATCTTTCACAGTGGACAACTTATAAATAAAATGAATCAAACAGATAATTTTTTCATTACTCTCTTGAGTGATGCTTCTAATAATTATTATAACAATAACACGTTGACACGTTTTACAAATAAATCTCCAACTGAAATTAACTTATCACATAATAATTGGAAAGTAGGTGTTTCAGAAATATATATTAACGATTTTATACCGAATAGGTATAACGAAAATTATGAAGAAAGCGCATTTATAATAATTGGAAGTACGGAAAAAAATAAATTAGGCGTAGGGAAAACATATATTCCATATAACAAAGATGATGTAAAATGTGACTGGAAAGCCTCTATTTTACCAATACTTCTTGAAAATATATCTGGGGGACCAGGCTTAAACAAAAAAGAATGTGAACGATATTTGATTTCGGAGATTTACACCTTTATCACAGATGATGAAAATTATAAGGATCGGGACAAAACTCTAGATATTAAAGAGTCAAAATATATTGAAGTGTGTGTAACTAGCCCTAAAATAGATGTAAAGATTCCTATTAGCAGATCATATTCAGTGAAAAGCTTTATGAAAACTATTTTTTCCCAAGTTAAAAATATTAGATCACATAAAACAAAAATTGTGAAAGCTTTTGAAGTATTTTTAAACGATTTTACTTCAATATCAAAAGCAGCAATGTTGTTCATGTACACTGATATAATAGAACCATGTTTTGTGGGTGATTCAAAAGTACGAGTTCTTTATATTATTGAAACAAAAAACTCTTTTGAATCAACAATAATCAAGTATAAAGGTATACAATATCATAATGTTGAAAAAAAAGTTTTTGATAACATATCCATAAAACTAACAGATAAATTTGGATTTGATATAAATTTTAGCAGGAGTGTAATACCTACAAAAATATTATTACATTTTATAAAAAATTAATATAAATAAAGAGAAATAGTTACAACCTAATTATTAATCAATGAACCGTCAGTATATTAAATACTACTTATCTCAAACAGGGGGTAATATTGAAGAAATAGGGCCCCTGTTTCATTCGGCTGTAAATTATCAGAGAGGCCGAGGATTAGGAGACATTTTTGGGGGGTTATTTCGTTATATAAAGCCTATTTTATCATCAGGTCTAAATTTCTTACAAAAACAAGCAGTTTCAAGTGGAATCGGTGTTTTATCAGATATTGCGTCAGGAGCAAATCCCACAGAAGTCTTAAAAGATAGGGGTAAAGAAGCCTTGACAAATTTGAGACGCGAAGCTGTAAATAAAATGCATTCCATGTATGGTTCTGGAAAAAGGACGGCTATAAAAAGAAAGAATTCTACAAAACCGCGTCATTTACGTTTGAAATTGAAGAGATGTAAAGTTAAAAAAAGTAGTAAAAACAGAAAACGTGTATTAGACATTTTTGATTAAAGATATTGGAGTGTATGAAATCAGAGTTAGATATATTTAGTTCACCACCTATTCAATCAAGTATCTTAAAATCAGAAGAAGTTGCTTATAACCCAATTGCTTCTTTAGATAATTCTTCGACTATAGCATTTGTTTCTTTGGGTCATGGCGATACATATAGAGATTTGTCATCAACATATTTAAAATTAAAAATACAAATATTAAAGAAAGATCAGTGTGGAATGATGATAAAGATACTTCTACACCTCCTAAATTAATAGCCCAGCCGGCAATTGTTAACAATTTATTACATTCTATGATTAAACAATGCAATGTTCAGTTAAATGGTAAAAATATTACTTCATCTGACAACAATTATAATTATAGAGCTTACATCGAGTCTTTACTTAACTATGGAAATGATGCTGCCAGTACCCATTTAGAATGTGCTGGTTGGTCGTTAGATAAAAATGATGTAGGAAAATCTGGAAATAGTGGTTCCTCAGAACGCAAAAAACAATATAATAATAGTGGTGTTGTTGAATTGATGGGTAAACTCCATGTTGATATGTTTAATCAACCCACATTATTAATAAATGGTGTTGATGTCAGAGTTTTGCTAACTTTGGAAAAACCAGATTTTTACTTTTTCTCTGACGATAATGATGAAAGTCAAATGAAAATAATTGAAGCTACATTATTTATGAGACATGTCACAGTAAATCCTAGTATTTTACTTGCACATAATGCTGTTTTAGAAAAGGCGAATGCAAAATACAATTACAAACGTATTGAAATAAAATCATTCACAGTACCCTCAAGTAGTACTAATATATCGCTTGACAATGTTTTCATACACAACTCCCAAATACTATACTATTTTGTATGACAGATAATGATGCTTTTACTGGGAAACGTTCAAAAAATCCGTTTAATTTTAAACATTTTGAAATGACTCAATTTATGCTATATGTTAATGGCGTTCAAATACCGAATTTACCAATTGAAACAAGTTTTGCTGACAAACATCGTTTTGATACACGTGCATATTATACTCTTTTTAATGGAACTGGAATTCATCATTCGGACAGAGGCCATCAAATCACAAAATCAATGTTCAGCAAAGGTTTTTACATTCTTGCCTTTGATCTAACGCCAGATTTATCTGGAAATAATTCTTGTCAAAGTTTATTAAACCAAGGAACTGTAAGAATTGAAGCCAAGTTTTCAAGATCTTTAAATACGACAGTAACATGTATTGTTTATGGAGAGTTTGATGGTAGTTTGCAAATTGATAAAAATCGTAACGTATATACAAACCTATAAATAGGTTACCACAATTGAAGTTCGTCAATATTATATTTATCAATGGTATAAAAAATAATTTTTACAACATTTCGTTGAAGGAGAGACAAAAATTTTTGATTTCTCCGTTTTGGTATACTATGGACACAGTACAAATAACAAATATATTAAAATGCAACAATTATACCAGAAAAATATTTAGAGGAGTTTTTCCTTTAAATAAAATTCCAAAAACTATTAAAAGACCTGCAAAAATCGTTGTAAATACAGATCCTTCAACAAAACCAGGAGCTCACTGGATTGCAATTTATTGTCCTTCTGTAGGCTGTATAGAATATTTTGATTCATATGGTCGAGAACCTGCTCAAAACGAGTTTATACAATTTTTAAAACGTAATTCAAATTGTTATATTACAAATGGCCGTCAATTGCAGGGATTAATGTCGGTTGTATGTGGTCACTATTGTTGTGTTTATTTATGGCACCGATGTCATGGAAAAATCATGCAAGTTTTTTAAATAGATTTGACAAATATAATTTTGCAGAAAATGATAGAAGAATTTTAAACATGTTTAAACAAGTTTTTATTCATGTTAACAAAAGTAAAAGTAAAAAATCCAACAATAAAAGACAAATCTGGAAATCTGGAAATGTATAAAATGCTTGTACGTTTTCATAAAAGTTTTATTGTTCTAAGATGAATACTGTGAAAGAGACCAAAAAACGCAATTCTTCAAAAGGAATTAGGACCACCGTTGAAAAAAGGCTGAAAAGCAACAACAAGAGCAACAAGTTAAATATTAATCCAAAAAATTTACTGCTGTCTTACACTTACTTCTTGAATGAGAATCATACTTGTAAAGTTATTATCGGATTTAACGCTGATACCTATTTCTTATACAGAATGGCAAAAATATTTTGACAATTTTAAGCAATTAGAAAAGCAAAGTTCTACAGATGACGTTCAAATAATGCAAGATCTTTTGAAAAATATTAATTCAGCAACTTCAGAAAAAATATTGATAAACTTTAATACAGACAAAAACAATAACAACAAAATTTTTGTAATGTTTAAAAATGAGCATCAGCAATTTTTTGAATATAATAGAGTTTTTGAATATTGTCATGTCGTACAACAACAATGCCTCCTGCAATGTAAAAGAATATTTCAACAAATATATGGAAAAATGTAAAGCACGAAATTTATTTCAATTATCATTTGACGACTATTACATTCCAATGAAGCTTTCGCATGAACACTGCAACTATTCCCGCTTGTTTTTCGAAATAGCAATATACTGTTCAAACAAATTAATTAAAAACTTAGTAGATTTTACTTTTAATATTGAAATGTAAAAACAATTTTTTTTTTTAATAAAAAATACACTTTAATAATCAATTTTATTATTTCGCAACATATACATATACATATTCACACAGTTTCGTACAGCACATATATTATTTTTGCTGGTGTTTGAATGAATATCGCAATAAGACTCATAATTTTTTAAAGAGCTTAATTTAGGTATTTCATTTTCGAGCTCTACAATATCTGTTGTAGTTTGTTGTAAGTATTGACGTACAAAAACTTTTTTCTGTAATCCTTTAACATAAATTTTATGATTACCGAATGTTTTCAAAATATTTGGAACATCGTTGTAGGGGATGAAACCATCATTCCATTCCAAATTGTTAATGTTGAACCTTATGAAATTTCCTTGTTGGATATCTTCATCATTCAATTCGTCTTTAGGATAGAGTGGTTTAAAATAATAAAGTGTTGGAATTATGGAACCCTGACAAAGTACTGCTAATTCTTTTAAAAAATGGTGACGTCCCTTTCCTACTACAAACTGAAGATCAACAAATAAGACATTATTTTCCATTATTTTTTGTTTTGATTTAAAAAACTGCAAACGTTCTTAGTGAAAGGAACAGAATAAATGTATACAATATATTTTCAATCAATATAGTATATATTCAATCAATATATACTATACTATATCTATAATATAATATATACTATACTTTATATATATATATAATATACCTTTCTTTAAATAAAATAAAATAAAAAATCTTGTATTTTTTTAAAAACATTTTAATTGCAATACATTTTCATATTAAATATTTTTTTTTACATAAAAGATTCTTAACTATATTATATTTTGGAATTGATATCCGTATGGTATTGTCTCAAAATCATCTCCGACGCATACTCCTTTTGTAAATGTAAACCCAAATTTTTTATTTTCGCTTTCAGTAACAACTACAAAATTCTTCTTCCTTTTAATCTTCTTTTCATTGTGTATTGTGTAAGAAGTACCACTAGACATAGGATTCATAATAAGATTTTTTAAATTATCAAAGTTTAAAATTTTTTTGTTTGTCAAGTTACATGTAACACCTTTACACTTGGCAACTTCTCCACTTTGGTTTGTCTCTGGGTTAAAGTATTTGTACGAATAACATTTAGGACCCGTGGATACAAATTCAGTTATATAAGTTGTTGAACCATAATCTTCTAATTCATTAGTGAATTCTCCTAAAAAATTTCCTGTAATAGGTTTATACGGCGAATCTTTATTTTCTACAAAGATGACAGAGTCAGTGTCGCAGTACAAAAGATTTTTTCCTATTTTATTAAGTTCTTTTTACAACTTTATAAGGGCATGTGCCGTTGTATAAATACCGACAGGTAACGAAACATTTTTCAGTGGTGTTGCACACTCTGTATTTAAATATTTCCAATTTAATAAAATTTGTTCCTTACTGGCTATATACAAATCTTCATTTTGTACCCCTGGGGAGTGCACAATCTTATTAAATTCATCAGTTGAAGATATTACGCTTGTCTTCATTAAATGCAGTCTTTGTATCAACTTACCCCAAAGGAAGTTAAGGCATAACTTGGAAGTGTTACGATATGACGGGTTTGAAATTATTTTAGATTTTTCCAATAAAACGTTTTCTCTCTGATGATATTGTTCGATAAATTTGTTTTGTTTCTCTGGATTGTCACAGCCGCTTGGAAAACCACTAGCTTCCTGTTTAAGTTTTATAAATGTATTCATATATGTTGCAAACAAACCTCCGGTTTTGGTAATTGTATCGTATGTTGTTGTTGCATATTGCCATACTTCGAACAATTCCAATATTTTGTATCCTTTTTCTAAACTTAACCTCATTTCTATAGATGCCCATGTTCCTACTAAACTACGTTCGTCAGTATTGTGAGTACAACTCTCTGTAACATTCTCATTTTCACCGCAAGTTTTACATAGTACAAAAAGTAATTTTTCATTAAGTCGTATTGGTAAGACAGGAATAAACAAATCTTTAGTAGGTAAAATCCGACATTTGATGATACCGTCAATTGCTGTAATATCGGTTATATTTTTACATTCGTGTTTATTATAAATTTTAGGATGACCGATCGGATAAGTACAGTTTTTATTTACGAAAGGGTATAACGAAGTAAAATCTAAATATCGAATTGTTTCACCAGGTTTAGTTTTATGGTATAGTTTAAAAACTTCAGTACGGCCCCCAAATATTGCCTCTCGAGGTTGTAAAGCACTATATAAAATTAAATGATTATTGTTTAAACTTTTGTCTACAATAGGATTTTGTTTTAAATATTGTTTAAAGTCACATTCCCACATAGTTTTAATATTAAATTTTTTCTCTTTCAGAAATTTGAGTTTCAACAAACTATTGTCGTAACGAGTTTCAAATGAAGCACCTTTTTGCATTTCAGATCTGTTAAAAAAACATTTAGGACAACCGTGATAATAACAACCTAAAAATTCGTATACAGTATTTGTATAGGTATTGCAACCATCAACTTGAAGACCACTGTTTGGTAGAACTACCTCAAACTTAATCTGACCATTAACTTTATTATTTTCAGATATTAACCATTTTAAACCTATTAATGATTGGTTTTGTTTAGAATTATAATTATTAGAAGGTATAACACCCATTGTATTCTCAATTAGAAATTTTTTTCGATATACAATCATTACGGCTTGAGCAATTGTAAAATTTTCTAGAAAAGGGTTTACATCCATTAAAGATATAAAGTCATTCATGAATTTGAGGCATCCCCTTCTAAGTATTTAAACATCCGTTTTACAATATTTTATTAGTTCGTTACGGTTATTAAATATATAATTACGACTTTTTAAATCTTGCCACCATTTTTCAAGTTTTTGCAATTCGCTTGAACTTAAACTTTGTGTGGCAAACATATCTACTTCAGGAATTTCACCAACATAATTATAATTTTTTTCTGTATTAAAAAAGTGTGGATAAAGGGGATTATGAATTTCTTCTAAACCAAACGTTTTCGGAAATTTTGACAATGGTATTGGTAAAAAATTTAAGGAATCAATAAAATGTATATGTGTATCAAACGTTATTTTGAGAATTTTAAAACCTCCTATAATGGGAACAACATGTTTATTTCTTATTAATAATTCTGTAAATATAAACTGACCATCGTAGCTTTTAAAATTATGTGCTATACAGCAAATTTTACGTCTCTCATTTGCGTTGTTCTTTACCAAAAAATCAATAAAAAATTTTATACAATTACCATCTAAATTGTTTTCAAATATGTGCACCCTTTTTTTGCAATTTTGACACTCAAAGTCGTCATTATCATGTTGATAACAATAATGACAAACCATGTTAGCAATACATAAATTTGGTACATGACGATAATTGTTTACGTCAATAGTTTGGTCTTGAGTACATTCAATATCATAAAAAACTAACGTATATTTAAGAGGTCTTTTTTTTATAAGGTTTAATAAAACATTGATGGTCTCTATCAACTAGCTTATTACAAATCTCACAATATTTTTCATCACATACATGAGATTTATGCATACGTTTTTCAAGATCGTAATATTTTTCACAAACTTTAATAATATCACAAACAATACCTTTACCGTACCTCGTTGTTTTATGATTACTGTAACAGTTTTGACCTCTAAATGATCTTAGACATGTGTCACACTTTAATAGATTTTCAACAAAATCACATGGTGGAAATGTTTTACAATATTTACATAATTCTTTGCATACGTGTCTATTTGAATAAAGCTCATTACAAAAACGACATTGGTTTCGTTTACCATAAAAGGCTTTAACGTTTTTTAAAGTAACATAATGTTTACATATTTCAAAATAAAATAAGTTAATTTTTTTTTCTCCTTTTCCTTGCAATTGAATACCGTTTTTGTGATCTTTTTTATCCAAATACACGTTAATATTATATTGTGGTAAATATTTTTGGAATGTAAAAATATCCTCAATATTACAACCGTTATCATTGGGAACTACATTTGATTTTTTCAAAAGTTTCTTTACTTCTCCGGATAATAATTTGGAATTTTTAAAGTAAACATTTTTTTAATGCTTCATTATTACCATCAGCCAGATATTTACCGATAATAATTGATTGTGCTAAGCAATTATTATTTGATCTGGATCCTACATCAATTATACTTGTCTTACGCTTTAAAATTTCGGATTCAGACATGTGAGAAGGGTTTAACCATCCTTTACCGTTTTGTACTTCAATTATTTTAACTGAAATTTCTATCAAATTAGTAGAAAGAAAACTCTGATTTGATTGAATAACTGCTGATAATAAATCAGTAATCATTTGTGAAGTGATAGTTTCTACTTTTTTAAATGGTAGTCCGATAGGTCTTGTATTTGTAATTGAGGGAATTGAAATTTGGATCCCCATTAAGTCGTTGGTTTTTACATCTTTTTTAACTATGTCTAATATGTTTTGAAAACATTTATCTAACCAGTCAATAATTGTTTCAGAATCGTCGATAAAATCGTTTACTTAAAAGTAATATTTTTAGTTTTAACCTTAAATTTAGAACTAAACCCCTCATTTTGTTTGATAATAGAAACATACGTTTTTTTACTACCACTTATTTGTATTAAGGGTGCGGATGTTGATGGTTCAGCTGTGCTCGTACTCGTTGATGTTGATGGTTCAGCTGTACTCGTACTCGTTGATGTTGATGGTTCAGCTGTACTCGTACTCGTTGATGTTGATGGCTCAGTTGTACTCGTACTCGTTGATGTACCATCTGTTATCCTTCTTTAAATTATTTCTTCAATACGGGATTGTCCTGCAATATGTTCTTCCATTTCGATATTGTTTGTTTCAGTAAAATTTCTGATAAGAACCGACAAATCTATCAACAGTCCAATAAGATTTGCGGATAAATTTCTTGATGTCTATTTAAACAATAACATTAGTTTTTTAAGTTTTGTTTTTTTTTGTGTTGCTAGAATTATTTGTTTGAAATTACAATATCCATTATAAATAATAATGTTGTTTTTTTTTTAAAAAAACCAAAAAATGGTGACGTCCCTTTCCTACTACAAACTGAAGATCAACAAATAAGACATTATTTTCCATTATTTTTTGTTTTGATTTAAAAAACTGCAAACGTTCTTAGTGAAAGGAACAACTAGAATAAATGTATACAATATATTTTCAATCAATATAGTATATATTCAATCAATATAGTATACTATATATATAATATACCTTTCTTTAAATAAAATAAAATAAAAAATCTTGTATTTTTTTAAAAACATTTTAATTGCAATACATTTTCATATTAAATATTTTTTTTTACATAAAAGATTCTTAACTATATTATATTTTGGAATTGATATCCGTATGGTATTGTCTCAAAATCATCTCCGACGCATACTCCTTTTGTAAATGTAAACCCAAATTTTTTATTTTCGCTTTCAGAACAACTACAAAATTCTTCTTCCTTTTAATCTTCTTTTCATTGTGTATTGTGTAAGAAGTGCCACTAGACATAGGATTCATAATAAGATTTTTTAAATTATCAAAGTTTAAAATTTTTTTGTTTGTCAAGTTACATGTAACACCTTTACACTTGGCAACTTCTCCACTTTGGTTTGTCTCTGGGTTAAAGTATTTGTACGAATAACATTTAGGACCCGTGGATACAAATTCAGTTATATAAGTTGTTGAACCATAATCTTCTAATTCATTAGTGAATTCTCCTAAAAAATTTCCTGTAATAGGTTTATACGGCGAATCTTTATTTTCTACAAAGATGACAGAGTCAGTGTCGCAGTACAAAAGATTTTTTCCTATTTTATTAAGTTCTTCATACAACTTTATACGGGCATGTGCCGTTGTATAAATACCGACAGGTAACGAAACATTTGTCAGTGGTGTTGCACACTCTGTATTTAAATATTTCCAATTTAATAAAATTTGTTCCTTACTGGCTATATACAAATCTTCTATTTGTACCCTGGGGAGTGCACAATCTTATTAAATTCATCAGTTGAAGATATTACGCTTTTCTTCATTAAATGCAGTCTTTGTATCAACTTACCCCAAAGGAATTTGTTCCTTACTGGCTATATACAAATCTTCTATTTGTACCCTGGGGAGTGCACAATCTTATTAAATTCATCAGTTGAAGATATTACGCTTTTCTTCATTAAATGCAGTCTTTGTATCAACTTACCCCAAAGGAAGTTAAGGCAAGTGTTACGATATGACGGGTTTGCAATTATTTTAGATTTTTCCAATAAAACGTTTTCTCTCTGATGATATTGTTCGATAAATTTGTTTTGTTTCTCTGGAGTGTCACAGCCGCTTGGAAAACCACTAGCTTCCTGTTTAAGTTTTATAAATGTATTCATATATGTTGCAAACAAACCTCCGGTTTTGGTAACTGTATCGTATGTTGTTGTTGCATATTGCCATACTTCGAACAATTCCAATATTTTGTATCCTTTTTCTAAACTTAACCTCATTTCTATAGATGCCCATGTTCCTACTAAACTACGTTCGTCAGTATTGTGAGTACAACTCTCTGTAACATTCTCATTTTCACCGCAAGTTTTACATAGTACAAAAAGTAATTTTTCATTAAGTCGTATTGGTAAGACAGGAATAAACAAATCTTTAGGAGGTAAAATCCGACATTTGATGATACCGTCAATTGCTGTAATATCGGTTATATTTTTACATTCGTGTTTATTATAAATTTTAGGATGACCGATCGGATAAGTACAGTTTTTATTTACGAAAGGGTATAACGAAGTAAAATCTAAATATCGAATTGTTTCACCAGGTTTAGTTTTATGGTATAGTTTAAAAACTTCAGTACGGCCCCCAAATATTGCCTCTCGAGGTTGTAAAGCACTATATAAAATTAAATGATTATTGTTTAAACTTTTGTCTACAATAGGATTTTGTTTTAAATATTGTTTAAAGTCACATTCCCACATAGTTTTAATATTAAATTTTTTCTCTTTCAGAAATTTGAGTTTCAACAAACTATTGTCGTAACGAGTTTCAAATGAAGCACCTTTTTGCATTTCAGATCTGTTAAAAAAACATTTAGGACAACCGTGATAATAACAACCTAAAAATTCGTATACAGTATTTGTATAGGTATTGCAACCATCAACTTGAAGACCACAGTTTGGTAGAACTACCTCAAACTTAATCTGACCATTAACTTTATTATTTTCAGATATTAACCATTTTAAACCTATTAATGATTGGTTTTGTTTAGAATTATAATTATTAGAAGGTATAACACCCATTGTATTCTCAATTAGAAATTTTTTTCGATATACAATCATTACGGCTTGAGCAATTGTAAAACTTTCTAGAAAAGGGTTTACATCCATTAAAGATATAAAGTCATTCATGAATTTGAGGCATCCCCTTCTAAGTATTTGAACATCCGTTTTACAATATTTTATTAGTTCGTTACGGTTATTAAATATATAATTACGACTTTTTAAGTCTTGCCACCTTTTTTCAAGTTTTTGCAATTCGCTTGAACTTAAACTTTGTGTGGCAAACATATCTAGTTCAGGAATTTCACCAACATAATTATAATTTTTTTCTGTATTAAAAAAGTGTGGATAAAGGGGATTATGAATTTCTTCTAAACCAAACGTTTTCGGAAATTTTGACAATGGTATTGGTAAAAAATTTAAGGAATCAATAAAATGTATATGTGTATCAAACGTTATTTTGAGAATTTAAAACCTCCTATAATGGGAACAACATGTTTATTTCTTTTTAATAATTCTGTAAATATAAACTGACCATCGTAGCTTTTAAAATTATGTGCTATACAGCAAATTTTACGTCTCTCATTTGCGTTGTTGTTTACCAAAAAATCAATAAAAAATTTTATACAATTACCATCTAAATTGTTTTCAAATATGTGCACCCTTTTTTTGCAATTTTGACACTCAAAGTCGTCATTATCATGTTGATAACAATAATGACAAACCATGTTAGCAATACATAAATTTGGTACATGACGATAATTGTTTACGTCAATAGTTTGGTCTTGAGTACATTCAATATCATAAAAAACTAACGTATATTTAAGAGGTCTTTTTTTTATAAGGTTTAATAAAACATTGATGGTCTCTATCAACTAGCTTATTACAAATCTCACAATATTTTTCATCACATACATGAGATTTATGCATACGTTTTTCAAGATCGTAATATTTTAGGCACTTTTCACAAACTTTAATAATATCACAAACAATACCTTTACCGTACCTCGTTGTTTTATGATTACTGTAACAGTTTTGACCTCTAAATGATCTTAGACATGTGTCACACTTTAATAGATTTTCAACAAAATCACATGGTGGAAATGTTTTACAATATTTACATAATTCTTTGCATACGTGTCTATTTGAATAAAGCTCATTACAAAAACGACATTGGTTTTGTTTACCATAAAAGGCTTTAACGTTTTTTAAAGTAACATAATGTTTACATATTTCAAAATAAAATAAGTTAATTTTTTTTTCTCCTTTTCCTTGCAATTGAATTACATTTTTGTGATCTTTTTTATCCAAATACACGTTAATATTATATTGTGGTAAATATTTTTGGAATGTAAAAATATCCTCAATATTACAACCGTTATCATTGGGAACTACATTTGATTTTTTCAAAAGTTTCTTTACTTCTCCGGATAATAATTTGGAATTTTTAAAGTAAACATTTTTTTAATGCTTCATTATTACCATCAGCCAGATATTTACCGATAATAATTGATTGTGCTAAGCAATTATTATTTGATCTGGATCCTACATCAATTATACTTGTCTTACGCTTTAAAATTTCGGATTCAGACATGTGAGAAGGGTTTAACCGTCCTTTACCGTTTTGTACTTCAATTATTTTAACTGAAATTTCTATCAAATTAGTAGAAAGAAAACTCTAATTTGATTGAATAACTGCTGATAATAAATCAGTAATAATTTGTGAAGTGATAGTTTCTACTTTTTTAAATGGTAGTCCGATAGGTCTTGTATTTGTAATCGAGGGAATTGAAATTTGGATCCCCATTAAGTCGTTGGTTTTTACATCTTTTTTAATTATGTCTAATATGTTTTGAAAACATTTATCTAACCAGTCAATAATTGTTTCAGAATCGTCGATAAAATCGTTTAACTTAAAAGTAATATTTTTAGTTTTAACCTTAAATTTAGAACTAAACCCCTCATTTTGTTTGATAATAGAAACATACGTTTTTTTACTACCACCTATTTGTATTAAGGGTGCGGATATTGATGGTTCAGCTGTGCTCGTACTCGTTGATGTTGATGGTTCAGCTGTACTCGTACTCGTTGATGTTGATGGTTCAGCTGTACTCGTACTCGTTGATGTTCATGGCTCAGTTGTACTCGTACTCGTTGATGTACCATCTGTTATCCTTCTTTGAATTATTTCTTCAATACGGGATTGTCCTGCAATATGTTCTTCCATTTCGATATTGTTTGTTTCAATAAAATTTCTGATAAGAACCGACAAATCTCTCAACAGTCCAATAAGATTTGCGGATAAATTTCTTGATGTCTATTTAAACAATAACATTAGTTTTTTAAGTTTTGTTTTCTTTTTTGTTGCTAGAATTATTTTTTGAACTTACAATATCCATTATAAATAATAATGTTGTTTTTTTTTTAAAAAAATTATTTACAATTATTTATTTGAATGTTTGTTTTATAAAATTCGTTTAAAACTGCTCAGCGTCTTTCTTTTATATACAAAAATATGTTGCAACTTAGTTTGAAAACTTTTTTTTTTGTTAGTTTAAAAAGTTTAAAAAATGGGTTTTTTTAATAATGATTATTTTGTTTAATGAATACTAAATATTCTTACTTAATTATATATTATGAATATTTATGAATATTAAACTTAATAAAAAATCTAACTTATAGTATTATTTATGAATTAAATCAATATTTTATTATCAAAACATTGTTTTTTTTAATAAAATTTTCCACGGGTCTTGACCTCAAAAATGTTAAAACTTAAATTTAATTAATTATAAATAAAGTTATTATTATTATTATTATGATTCATATAATTTGTTTTTTTACTTTCCCTTTTATGAATTCACACTTCCTCGGCTTGACCGATTGAGCTCAAATTTGGAAGTTGAGCTCGTGTCATCAATGGCTTGGTACCATATAAATTTGTGGCCTTTAGGGGGACGGGGGCGCGAAGGGCCGTTTAATTTTTGAATGTACCAAAAAAACCATGTGGGATATCAAATGAAAGGTCTTGACGAGTACATCTCATTGGACGGTGGTCCGGGGGGCGCCGTGGGTCATGACGGGCCCAAATCGGGGCAATGTGGGGCCCCATAATACAAAAAATCATGTGGGGTATCAAATGAAAGGTCTTGACGAGTACATCTCATTGAGCGGTAGTCCGGGGGCGCCGTGGGTCATGTCGGGCCCAAAACGGAGGCAATGTTGGGCTCCATAATAAAAAAAATCATGTGGGGTATCAATTGAAAGGTCTTGAAGAGTACATCTCAATGGGGGTAGTTGGGGGCCGACGAGGGTCATGCCGGGGGCCATGTTGGACGCCATATTACAAAAAAGTTTGTATGTGTACATTTCAGTGTACATCTCAATGTGGTGTATTTCTTGGGGCGCCGTGTGTCATGTAGGGCTAAAACGGGGGCAATGTTGGGCCCCATCTTACAAAAACCATGTGGGGTATCAAATGAAAGGTCTTCAACAGTACATCTCAATGGGTAGTAGCCCGGAGGGCGTCGTGAGTCATCTCGGGCCCAAAACGGGGGCAATGTGGGGCCGCATCATACAAAAAATCATGTGCGGAATCAAATGAAAGGTCTTGAAGAGTACATCTCGATGAGGGTAGTCCGTGGGGCATATTCGGTTATACGGGGGCCCAAATGTGGGTCATGTGGGCTCATTATACAAAAATCATGTGGGGTATTAAATGAAAGGTCTTGAAGAGTATATTTAAATGAGCGTAGTCCGTAAAGGCACACTGGGTTACACAAGGTTCCAAAAGGGGGTCATGTGGGTCAACAAGGCCTTAAATCATAAAAATATCGTGTAGGGTATCAAATGAAAGGTCGTGCAGAGTACATCTCGTTTTGTAGTGCGTGGGTCAAGTGGGCCCAAAATCTGTTCCGAGAGGTACTCTGGGTCTTGTGGGGCCCATAATGCAAAAAGACATGAGAGGTATCAAATAAAAGGTATTGAAAAATACATCTCGTTGCGCAGTCCGTGGAGCTTCATAATTCATGTTAGGGCCCAAAACCTGTGTCATGTGGGGGCCCATCATAAAAAAATTAGATGGGGCATCAAATAAAAGGTCTTGAAGCGTAGTCCGAGCAGTACCCTGGGTCATGTGGAGCCGATTATACAAAAAACATCAGCCACATGTGGAATTCCAAATCGTGGGCCATGAGTAGCCCAAACAAATCATTCCCAAGTTGTCAAAGTATTTAAATATTTTTAGTCGGTTAAATGAATAAATATTTGACCGACTAAAAAGTGTAAAATAAAAGATATAAATAAAAAAAGTTTTTTAAAAATACTTTCCCTTAAAGAAATATTTAACTAAAAAGTAATAAACAAGCAAATAATACCACATCAATGTACTTTCCCGTTGAATTTGAGCAACTGTCAACAATAGTAAGGGAAAGGTAGACCTCTTTATAAATGGCATTAATTCTGATAAGGTCTACTTTCCCTTACTATTGTTGACAGTTGCTCAAATTCAACGGGAAAGTACATTGATGTGGTATTATTTGCTTGTTTATTACTTTTTAGTTGAATATTTCTTTAAGGGAAAGTATTTTTAAAAAACTTTTTTTATTTATATTTTTCTCTTTCTTTAGAACGATATATAATGTCGATGTATAAAAAATATAATATCCTGGTTTTCTTGTTTCTTGTTGGTTTTTAATTGTAATTAGTTTATTAACTTCAAAATTTTTTTTGAGTTAATAAAAATTTATTATACATATATAATATATATAATGAGGTCCTTTGTTCGTATAATTTTGTATTTTACCAAAAAATATTATTTGTCTTTGTTTTAAATTTTTTTGTGAGTCAATACATATATATATATATATATATATATATATATATATATATATATAGCCAAACAGATTTACCAAATTCAAGAAGTCCTTTGTTTGTATAATTTTGTATTTTACCATAAATATTATTGGTCTTTGTTTTATATGCATTTTTTTGGAATTTTTTTTGTATAAAACATGGTGAAAATTTTATGTATCTTCAGTGTTATAACACAGTTCTGAGACATATACATATTATCCTGACAAATAATGGTAAGTGTCTTTAAGATTTAAGTTATTTTAAATTTTTTTAATTATTTTTAATTATATTTTCAGGCAGACTTCATAAATACATTAAATGCTGTTGGTTCAAAACCATCTGTGTCCAAACCAATTATAAAATCAGCTGATCTTATAATTGGGATGGAATATAGAGTTCATGATATAACAACTTTCAAGAGGCGTTTTGGTAAAAAACTAGTAGCCTGTTTAGATGACTACATATATTTTTTGCCAAACAGATTTACCAATGTTTTTGCAGGAAAACTAAAAAATGAAATCCCTAGAAATCTTCACATGATTTTGGATAAGAGGGAAGAAGATAAATTCAATACTCCCATATTACGGTTTATCATTAAAGAGTAAATGGTAAGAATAAAAAAATGTTTGTATAAAATTACATAAATATACAAATGTTAATTTTAACAATTTTTTTAAATTTATTTATTTTCCTAGGTGAAAAAAATCCAGATTGCAGGTATGTGGTTTATATGAACGAATAACATTTAACAAAACTATCAATCAATGCAAAAAACCACAATATTTTTACTATATTATGTGTATCATAAGTTTATTATTTAATTTGATATCACTTGTTTATATTTTTAAATAATAGCCCTGTTTTTTTGTAGACGGGTATATTGTATTGCAAAATTTTTGCAAAAAAACGATTCACTGAAAATAAGGCGACAATTTTTTTTATCTCAATCACAATTGAATTTATCAGCTGATAATGTTTTTTTAAATCACATTAACTTTGAGTTTTATAAAAGTAAAAAAGAAAATCATTAAATATCATTAAAAAATATAAAACTTGCTTTTGTTCTTTAATAAATTGCCATTTTTTAATGTAAAAAAAAACATAGGCTATGCTTTTTTGGTCCAATGAATTTGAAATAAATTAAATAAAATGAAATGAAACGAAATATTGACAACAAGCCATCTACATGTCATATTATTAACTATTTATCAATTACAATTCATTTGCAATATATAAATAACTACTGTAATTCTCATTTTTATGCCAACAAATTGTTGCTGTTTTCAATGTAAAAATTTGCTGTACAATGTACCCGTCTACAAAAAAACAGTGTTATTAAATTTGAATAAATGATTGTGTTTGATAACTTGTTTTTTTTTTCTTATTTTATTAATGATAATGAACTTAACCTAGACAGTGAAATGAAATCAAAAATACAGATTTGCATATTAAGTGATTTTTTTTGTTTGTTCTGTTTACAGAGGCGGGATAACACACCTTGAATTTTATGTGTTTATCATGTTGTGCAATGAGCTTTTTTTTCTTTTTTTTTTCTTTGAAACAAAAGTTCATTAATGATGTTGTGAAAAAATGCGGTCATACAAGTTTAGATTTGTTTACAAAGGCGGGGCTTACAAGTTTATTTTGTTTACAAAGAGAGTCAAGCAAGCTTAATGCAGTCATACAGGTTTTTTTTTACAGGTTCCTAACTTAATCTGTTAACACAACAACTGCTATAGAACAAATTTACTTTAGCAGTGCATGTAGACTGTAGAATTATTGTTAGAACAGATTTACTTTAGCCGTGATTTTTTGATAGAACAAATTTAATTTAGCAGTGAATGTAGAATTTTTGATAGAACAAATTTTACTTTAGCCGCGTGAATGTAGAATTTTTGTTAGAACAAATTTACTTTAGCAGTGCATGTAGACTGTAGAATTATTGTTAGAACAAATTTACTTAAGCCGTGAATTTTTGATAGAACAAATTTAGTTTAGCAGTGAATGTAGAATATTTGATAGAACAAATTTACTTTAGCCGTGTGAATCAGTGGCGTGCCGTCTAAGGTGCTACAGGTGCAGAGCACACCCTAAAGATTTCAAAAAATAGATGAAAAAACTGAAAAACTTTCTTTGAAATTTTAGCAAAAATCACAATAAATTTTTGGTTAAAAGAAAAAAGAATATGATTTTTGCTGTTGTATGTTAATGTTCAATACATTTTCCAGCATCAATTATTATTTTATATACATATATGTAACTATACGTTTCTAATATATATTCATATTAAACTCATATTCTTATACATTCTATCTATTTTTTACGCGCTTACTTAGTTCATAAGTATAAATTTTAAATAATTTTGTTGGTCAAAGTGCTATACCTTTTCCGCACCAATCCCCCAACTATTTCTATTCTTACATATACATATATGAATTGTTATTTTGTTCTATATATATATTGAATATATACTTATAAAGATAAATTTTGTATTTTTCCTATTTTTTTACGCGCCCACTTAGTTCCATATATGAAAATTTTTCAAACAAAAAAATTATATTATATGAAATTTTTAAGCTTAATTTCAAATTTATATCTGCACTTAAGCTTAATTTCAAATTTATATCTGAATACTAAAATATATAAAATGCTAAGTTTAAAATACGATTTCCAATAGTCAATTAGCAAAAATAAGTTTAATGTCGAATCTGAAAGGTAGTAAGTCGTAGTATAAGACCACAGCTGTTATAATTTTAAATATGCCTTTATAGTAGTTGAATTTAAAGAAATCCCATGATATAAAACCTACTGATCGCTCAGATTTTTATTATGGATTGCGTTTGTGAAGTTTGTCAGTTAATAAATAATAGAATTTATTTATAGTATAGTGAAAGGTCAGTCATTATAATCAACTTAGCAAAAAGAGCCTAAGAATTTTATGGTTCATATTTTAACGCCTATAAAAATTGCAGCATACCCTGTTGTAAAAGTCACTGCACGCCACTGGTGTGAATGTAGAATTTTTGTTATAACAAATTTACTTTAGCAGTGAATGTAGACTGTAGAATTATTGTTAGAACAAATTTACTTTAGCCGTGAATTTTTGATAGAACAAATTTAGTTTAGCAGTGAATGTAGAATTTTTGATAGAACAAATTTACTTTAGCCGTGTGAATGTAGAATTTTTGTTATAACAAATTTACTTTAGCAGTGAATGTAGACTGTAGAATTATTGTTAGAACAAATTTACTTTAGCCGTGAATTTTTGATAGAACAAATTTAGTTTAGCAGTGAATGTAGAATTTTTGATAGAACAAATTTACTTTAGCCGTGTGAATGTAGAATTTTTGTTATAACAAATTTACTTTAGCAGTGAATGTAGACTGTAGAATTATTGTTAGAACAAATTTACTTTAGCCGTGAATTTTTGATAGAACAAATTTAGTTTAGCAGTGAATGTAGAATATTTGATAGAACAAATTTACTTTAGCCGTGTGTGTGAATGTAGAATTTTTGTTATAACAAATTTACTTTAGCAGTGAATGTAGACTGTAGAATTATTGTTAGAACAAATTTACTTTAGCCGTGAATTTTTGATAGAACAAATTTAGTTTAGCAGTGAATGTAGAATTTTTGATAGAACAAATTTACTTTAGCCGTGTGAATGTAGAATTTTTGTTATAACAAATTTACTTTAGCAGTGAATGTAGACTGTAGAATTATTGTTAGAACAAATTTACTTTAGCCGTGAATTTTTGATAGAACAAATTTAGTTTAGCAGTGAATGTAGAATTTTTGATAGAACAAATTTACTTTAGCCGTGTGAATGTAGAATTTTTGTTATAACAAATTTACTTTAGCAGTGAATGTAGACTGTAGAATTATTGTTAGAACAAATTTACTTTAGCCGTGAATTTTTGATAGAACAAATTTAGTTTAGCAGTGAATGTAGAATTTTTGATAGAACAAATTTACTTTAGCCGTGTGAATGTAGAATTTTTGTTAGAACAAATTTACTTTAGCAGTGAATGTAGAACTTTTGATAGAACAAATTTACTTTAGCCGTGAATGTAGACTGCAAATTTTTTATAAAATAAATTTACTTTAGTAGTGAATGTAGACTACAAATTTTTTATAAAATAAATTTACTTTAGTAGTGAATGTAGAATAAAAATTTTTGATAGAACAAATTTACTTCAGTAGTGAAGGTGGCGAGCAAATTAACCTTAACAGTGAATTGAGCTTACATATTTTTAACATGGATGAACATTTGTTTTACAGATTTTCACGCCCCCAAAACTAGTTCCTAACCAATAGGAAGTGCTATTGCTGTCTCTTTTTAATACATTGCCTTAAATGGGGTTGTAGCAGTTAAGCGAATTACAGTCCACCTGTTAATCAGGCTGTCCTTTATTAGTTTGTATGGGATTTACTCAGTTGCTACATCCGTACTACTTTCGTGCCATAATTTTAAACGATTATTATGGACGCGTTTAATCTTTTTCCCTATTTTAATTTTTACGTTAACTGAGTCCATTACTTCAATTATTGTATATGGACCTGACCACCCACTGCTTAGTTTGTGGTTTTTTATTTTTTAGAAGGACTTTGTCCCCTATTTGAAATTCCGTTTCTGTTTTATTTTTGTCGTAGTACTCTTTCGATTTTATTTTCCCCTATATTAGTTTTTCCCGCGCTACCTTGTGAATTTTTTGCATTTTAGCTTTTACGACTTGACAATGGTCGTCAAAGTTATAAATTGGTTCAGGGTTTTCTTTAAAGGTAGTGGGCAGTGGTTCGCAAAAACCATAAAGAGCGAAAATGGGCGAGTATTTGCTACCCATATGTGGTGTATGGTTATGGCAGAAGGCCGCTTCTCCAAGCCATTCGTCCCAACTTTGTACGTTTTCATTAATACGTGGAATTACAGAATATTTAAGGATTATTTTCCTATAAAATGCATCCGCTACCGTTAAGGCTTCTTGATTTGGTAGTGGTATGCAGTCCAATATTTTAGTTAGGTCATCTTGAAAAGTCAAGATGTATTTGTTTCCTCTGTGAGTAACAGGGAAAGGACCTACAATGTCCATATACACCTTATGCTTATCGAAAGATTTGTATGCCGTGTCCGTAATTACCATAGGCATTTTTGTTATTCTTCCTCTTTTAACTCGCTGACACTTGCTACATTTTTTCACAAATTTGCTAATGTCATAAAACATTTTTTTCCATATATAGAATTGGCGAATTCTAAAATATGTTTTGTGTACCCCCATGTATCCTCCTAGTGGGAAATCTTGATATTTCTTAATTACGGCTTCTATTTCATCTTTAGATGTTAGTGTTAATGCTTGATTGCCTTTTTCGGATATGCTTGAACTAGATGAGTCCCTCTCATAATCAACGTCCACGGTATTTTTTACTGGTTCCGTTGTTACCGTAGGTGGATTCTCTTGTTTTGAATTTTCTTGTTTCGAAAATTCTTGTTTTTCATGTATTTCTTTTTGGGCTTTACTCCTAGTTATTGCATTTATTGTAGCTTCTTTACTAGATTCTTCATTTTCTTCTATTATGGGAATGCGACTAAGTGCGTCCGCATTTGTGTTATTTTTTCCTGCCTTATACAGGATTTCAAAGTCATATTCAGCAAGACGGACCTTCCATCTATTAAGTCTTCCTTCCGAATCTCTCTATATTCACTTATTAAGGGTTTGTGATCCGTGTATACTTTGAATTTCCTTCCTAAAAGATAACTGCGGAAATTTTTAATAGCCCAATATATGGCTAGCATTTCTTTTTCAATAGTCGCATAATTCCCTTCCGCCTTATTTAATACCCTACTAGCGTAAGCAATTGGTTTGTCCTTTCCTACTTCACCTTGAGATAATGCAGCTCCCAGCGCATAATTACATGCGTCAGTCGTTACATTAAATGGATGATTAAAATCAGGATATGCTAGGAGAGGTGGTTGAATAAGTAGATTTTCCGAAGTCCACTTGTAAGGTTGCGATTTGGTCGCCGTTTTGTACAATATAGCCCCTTTTTTGGCTAATTCCGGCATACATGGCCGACAGTAATTTACTAGACCCAAAAACGATTGTAATTCCTTGGTGGTGCGTGGAGCGGGATGTTCCTTTACATATTTTGTTTTTTCAGGATCAGGTAGAACTCCTTCCGAAGTGATTTGATGTCCCAGATAAACAACTTCTCGTTTCAAAACTTTGCATTTTTCCGGTTGCAGTTTTAAGTTATTTTCTCGTAATCGTTGGAAAATAGACCTTAACTTTTCGTCATGATCCTGTAAGTTTCTACCGTATATGACAATGTCGTCTAGGTAGACAAAACACTTTATTCCTTGTAATCCTGACAAAACATAATTCATTAACCGCTGGAAAGTGGCGGGTGCTCCTGTGAGTCCGAAAGGCATTCTTTTGAATTCAAAGTGCCCGTATGCTGTAATAAACGCTGTTTTTCCCGATCGCTGGGTTCTAGATGAACCTAATGATACCCACTAGCCAGATCCAAGGTAGTGAAGTATCTGGATCTTCCCAGTTGATCCAATATTTCTTCGATTCTAGGAAGTGGAAATGCGTCCCCCACTGTTATTTCATTTAACTTTCGATAATCAGTTACCATCCTGTGGCGTTTTTCACTATTTGGATCCGCCTTTTTTGGGACTACCAGTAATGGTGCGTTCCAAGGACTTTTACTGGGTTTAATAATGTCCTCCTCTAAAAGTTTTGTTACTTCCTCGTTTATTACTTGTTTATGGTATTCCGCTAAGCGATATTGTCTGCTATTTATTGGACTTTGGTCCTGTTTTATTGGAATTTTGTTAGTTACACTGTTTGTCCCGGGAAGGTTGTCACCAGGCAAATGAAAAATATCCGAAAATTATGTGAAGATTTTTTCCAGACTTTCCTTTTCCTCTGAATTGACATCGGTTTTTAAAATAAGCTCCTCTTTTAATTTTTTAATGCGCGTATTTTCCGTCCTTTTTTCTTCCTCGAAATCGTATTGTGAGTCGTTAAATATATATCTAATAAATCCTTCTGTTTCCTTACTTTCGTCCTTATTTTGTTGTTTCTCCCTTTTACGTTCGGGATTTTATGATTATTCCATTGTTCATTTTCTTTTGTTTCTTTTACATGCTTTTCGCTATCTACTTTTAATGTGCGTATCTCAAAATCCTCTAGTTTATGGGTTTCAAGCTTTATTTTCTCTATAATTTTTTCTTCGTTATTTATGTTCATTATTCCCACTATTTTACCCTTTTTGGCTTTGCAAATGCCGTTTCCCAGAAATACTCCTGGTATAATTTCCTTTGAGGTGACTATTAGTTCTCCTTCTAACGTTGTAGGTATCTCCATTATTTTTTCTGTACGGGCTGGTATTTTTATTATATTTTTTCCTTTTAATTTTGGCTCTCGTTATTCTTCTGTTAATTTTTCCTTTTTCTCATTTTCATTACGTGAATTTACTTTATCTATTGCATAGTTATTTTTATTTTCTATTTTGTGGTTTACCATTAAAGCTGGCTCTTTCTCATTGTGTGAAACACTGTTGGTTTGAAACGAGTAAACACTTGTTTTGTTGGGTTGCTCCGTAGTTGCATCTACGAAAGGAACTTGGAATTCTTTTTTCATCCTTTCAAGCTGGGTGAATTCTAAAATTTTAGAAGGACCCTGTATGTTGCAATATTTCGATAAAAAATCGTAACCAAGAATACCATCTCCTGGTATTCTTTCTTCCATATAAGTTACTTGAAATTCACATTGTATTCCATTAAAAAATGTTCCTTTACAACTACCTATTGTTTCGTTTTGTCCGTGAAGTATACGTAATGAAATGCTGTTGTTAGCATTAATCCTTGCGTCATTATTTAAAGAATTCCTTTTTAATACACTAACTTGTGCTCCTGTTTCTATTAAAAGTTTAGCTACTCCTGTTTTCGTTATATTCAATGGTAATTCCACTATTGGATCTAAATAAGTTTTTCCTTGTAAATTCCGTCCCTCCGATGAGTTTATGTGAAGAAATGAGTCAGGGTTTTTTGGCTCACTTCTTATTCGTTTCCCAACTGCATGGCTGCACGTGCCTCGTATTTTTGCCTGGCTGGGCAGTGCAAAATTACATGTCCTGGAAAATCGCACCATTCACAATGTTGACCCACTGCTGATTGGGTCATTTCAGTTGACCTTGTGTTGTCCATTGATCTATTTTGTATTATCCGTACGTTTGCGGGTTGCATGGCTCCTGTACATTGTTCTCTAGAATGTCCTTGTCGTTTACAAATGGTACAAAAAGGAACATTTGATTGATTCTTTTTACAATATCGACTGGTATGGCCTGGTTCACCACAAGTATAACATTTTAGATGGTTTCTAAAATTATTGTTCGTTTCTGGTCTGGAATGATTATTTCTGTTATAGTTCGATGTGTTTCGTTCATTTTTGTATGTTGAATTTGGCATATGTTGGCTTTGAAAACTTTTCTTTCCTGCTGTTTTCCTGCTGTATACCCTTCCCTAGGGTAGTTATCTCTGTTATTTTTGTGTTGGAAGTGGTTGGGTGTCCTTGAGGGTGGATCTCTTACTGTCCTGTTGCGTTCTTCACCGCTATCTATTTTTATTAGTAGTTTTTTCAATAGTGTAGTTATATCGCTATCCATCCCTCCTGATCGTTTTTCTGATGAGTTGCAAATAGCGTAATCCTCCCTGGCGTAATCCCTTGCCTTTTGAACTGCTACTTTTAAACTGGAACAGTTTTGTGACCATACGTAATTTTTTAAGGATTCCGAATGTAAACCCCTTATGAAGGTTCGTTTCGCAACCTTCATCATTTCTTCCGTTAATACCCTACCTTCTCCTGGATAGGTATTTTCGACCATTATTGTATTGGCCTCCAGTTTTTGTAATAGCCTACTCCCAAAATTTTCTACTCCCTCGTCCGGCCCTTGGTAACACTCCTTTACTTCCCTAGCTAATTGGGGAAGATCCTTATAAGGAAGGAAGTGGTTACTCAAAATGCTTTTGAATTCATCAAAATCAGATATGTTTTTATTTTGGAAAAGCGCATTTGCTTTTCCCCTTAATTTGCTTCTCACTAAATTTGTCAGAATAAATGCCCTCCCTGTATCTTCCGTAATATAGTAAGCTTCCTCCGCTAATGTTAGGAAATTTTGTAAATCTAGAGCAGGATTGTCTCCTGTTTCGGAAAATATTGGGACATGTGCCAAATATGTTTTGAATGTCTCAGTGACTGACAACATTCCGTCACTAAAAGACATATTTACCGTTTGATGAAATCTTTCGTTTCCTTGTCCTAACAGTATGGTATTATTTTGACGTAAAGGTGGTGTTAGGGCTTTTGGAAATGGTTCATAAATTCTTTGTGGGAAATCATATATGTGTGGTTCTCTTAATGTCTTAAATTCGCTAGGGGGCGCCATAGCGTCCCGTGATTTTGGTTGACCAAAAATGATTTGGTCATTAATATTTGATTTTACCCGTTCTTTGTTTGGGGTAGATCCTAACAAATTTCTCTCCATGTCAGATTTGTCCTCCTCTTCTAAAATATTTAAACTGGGTCTTGGGTAAGTTTTCTTTGACCTAAGTACCCTGAAACTACTCGTTTTTGGCACCGCACCTCCTACGGCGCCTTGCTGTTCGTCAAAAATTGATCCTTGTAAGGGTGTGGAAATCATAATTGAAGTACTACTTGAATCAGTAGTAGAAATATTTTTGGGGCTTGTGTTAGTGAATGAAAAGCTCTCAATTTTTTTAGAGAATTTTCTAATACTTTTTTCCATTAACTAGCCAAATACAAAAAAATTATTTTCCTTTAATTTTAGATCTAAAGATCCCAAACAAAATTAATTAAAAAAAAACGATTAATGAATTATGTATATGAAAAAACGATTTATAATTTTATTTTCATTTTATTATTTTTTTTTTTTTAATTTATTTTATGCACTTTAAATAACAAAATATATATACCAGAAAAAAAATTATTTGATTTTACATAAAAATACAGTCTCTTTACTTATTCTTTTAACCAAAGAAGAGTTTTATTACAAACTATACAACTGTACGGTTTTTTCTCAAATTTGGGATAATACTTTGCCAGTTGCGAGTAATACTTTGCCAGTTGCGTATACAATTATTGCATACTTTACCGTGCTTAGTATTATGTATTGTTCCCACCGTATAAAAAGTTACCGGCATTACTTTGGTTATTATTATAAAAAAAACGACAAGAAAAAAAAATGATATTGAAAATGGATATATAAATAGAATACTGTAGGTGGATTCTCTTGTTTTGAATTTTCTTGTTTCGAAAGTTCTTGTTTTTCATGTATTTCTTTTTGGACTTTACTCCTAGTTATTATTTAATACCCTACTAGCGTAAGCAATTGGTTTGTCCTTTCCTACTTCACCTTGAGATAATAATTACATGCGTCAGTCGTCACATTAAATGGATGATTAAAATCAGGATATGCTAGGAGAGGTGGTTGAATAAGTAGATTTTTAACCTGCTCAAAAGCTTCCTGATGTTCCGAAGTCCACTTGTAAGGTTGCGATTTGGTCGCCGTTTTGTACAATATAGCCCCTTTTTTGGCTAATTCCGGCATACATGGCCGATAGTAATTTACTAGACCCAAGAAAGATTTGGGTCTAGTAAATTACTATCGGCCATGTATGCCGGGATGTTCCTTTACATATTTTGTCTTTTCAGGATCAGGTAGAACTCCTTCCGAAGTGATTTGATGTCCCAGATAAACAACTTCTCGTTTCAAAACTTTGCATTTTTCCGGTTGCAGTTTTAAGTTATTTTCTCGTAATCGTTGGAAAATAGACCTTAGCTTTTCGTCATGATCCTGTAAGTTTCTACCGTATATGACAATGTCGTCTAGGTAGACAAAACACTTTATGCCTTGTAATCCTGACAAAACATAATTCATTAACCGCTGGAAAGTGGAGGGTGCTCCTGTGAGTCCGAAAGGCATTCTTTTGAGTTCAAAGTGCCCGTATGCTGTAATAAACGCTGTTTTTTCCCGATCGCTGGGTTCTAGATGAACCTGATGATACCCACTAGCCAGATCCAAGGTAGTGAAGTATCTGGATCTTCCCAGTTGATCCAATATTTCTTCGATTCTAGGAAGTGGAAATGCGTCCCCCACTGTTATTTCATTTAACTTTCGATAATCAGTTACCACCCTGTGGCGTTTTTCACCATTTGGATCCGCCTTTTTTGGGACTACCAGTAATGGTGCGTTCCAAGGACTTTTACTGGGTTTAATAATGTCCTCCTCTAAAAGTTTTGTTACTTCCTCGTTTATCACTTGTTTATGGCATTCCGCTAAGCGATATTGTCTGCTATTTATTGGACTTTGGTCCTGTTTTATTGGAATTTTGTGAGTTACACTGTTTGTCCCGGGAAGGTTGTCACCAGGCAAATGAAAAATATCCGAAGATTTTTTCCAGACTTTCCTTTTCCTCTGAATTGATATCGGTTTTTAAAATAAGCTCCTCTTTTAATTTTTTAATGCGCGTATTTTCCGTCCTTTTTTCTTCCTCGAAATCGTATTGTGAGTCGTTAAATATATATCTAATAAATCCTTCTGTTTCCTTACTTTCGTCCTTATTTTGTTGTTTCTCCCTTTTACGTTTCGGGATTTTATGATTATTCCATTGTTCATTTTCTTTTGTTTCTTTTTCTCAAAATCCTCTAGATTATGGGTTTCAAGCTTTATTTTCTCTATAATTTTCTCTTCGTTATTTATGTTCATTATTCCCACTATTTTTTTACCCTTTTTGGCTTTGCAAATGCCGTTTCCCAGAAATACTCCTGATATAATTTCCTTTGAGGTGACTATTAGTTCTCCTTCTAACGTTGTAGGTATCCCTATTATTTTTTCTGTACGGGCTGGTATTTTCATTATATTTTTTCCTTTTAATTTTGGCTCTCGTTTTTCTTCTGTTAATTTTTCCTTTTTCTCATTTTCATTACGTGAATTTACTTTATCTATTGCATACTTATTTTTATTTTCTATTTTGTGGTTTACCATTAAAGCTGGCTCTTTCTCATTGTGTGAAACACTGTTGTTTTGAAACGAGTAAACACTTGTTTTGTTGGGTTGCTCCGTAGTTGCATCTACGAAAGGAACTTGGAATTCTTTTTTCATCCTTTCAAGCTGGGTGAATTCTAAAATTTTAGAAGGACCCTGTATGTTACAATATTTCGATAAAAAATCGTAACCAAGAATACCATCTCCTGGTATTCTTTCTTCCATATAAGTTACTTGAAATTCACATTGTATTCCATTAAAAAATGTTCCTTTACAACTACCTATTGTTTCGTTTTGTCCGTGAAGTGTACGTTATGAAATGCTGTTGTTAGCATTAATCCTTGCGTCATTATTTAAAGAATTCCTTTTTAATACACTAACTTGTGCTCCTGTTTCTATTAAAAGTTTAGCTACTCCTGTTTTCGTTATATTCAATGGTAATTCCACTATTGGATCTAAATAAGTTTTTCCTTGTAAATTCCGTCCCTCCGATGAGTTTATGTGAAGAAATGAGTCAGGGTTTTTTGGCTCACTTCTTATTCGTTTCCCGACTGCATGGCTGCACGTGCCTCGTATTTTTGCCTGGCTGGGCAGTGCAAAATTACATGTCCTGGAAAATCGCACCATTCACAATGTTGACCCACTGCTGATTGGGTCATTTCAGTTGACCTTGTGTTGTCCATTGATCTATTTTGTATTATCCGTACGTTTGCGGGTTGCATGGCTCCTGTATATTGTTCTCTAGAATGTCCTTGTCGTTTACAAATGGTACAAAAAGGAACATTTGATTGATTCTTTTTACATTATCGACTGGTATGGCCTGGTTCACCACAAGTATAACATTTTAGATGGTTTCTAAAATTATTGTTGGTTTCTGGTCTGGAATGATTATTTCTGTTATAGTTCGATGTGTTTCGTTCATTTTTGTATGTTGAATTTGGCATATGTTGGCTTTGAAAACTTTTCTTTCCTGCTGTTTTCCTGCTGTATACCCTTCCCTAGGGTAGTTATCTCTGTTATTTTTGTGTTGGAAGTGGTTGGGTGTCCTTGAGGGTGGATCTCTTACTGTCCTGTTGCGTTCTTCACCGCTATCTATTTTTATTAGTAGTTTTTTCAATAGTGTAGTTATATCGCTATCCATTCCTCCTGATCGTTTTTCTGATGAGTTGCCAATAGCGTAATCCTCCCTGGCGTAATCCCTTGCCTTTTGAACTGCTACTTTTAAACTGGAACAGTTTTTTTTTTTAACTAAAGATCAAACAGTTTTGTGACCTTACGTAATTTTTTAAGGATTCCGAATGTAAACCCCTTATGAAGGTTCGTTTCGCAACCTTCATCATTTCTTCCGTTAATACCCTACCTTCTCCTGGATAAGTATTTTCGACCATTATTGTATTGGCCTCCAGTTTTTGTAATAGCCTACTCCCAAAATTTTCTACTCCCTCGTCCGGCCCTTGGTAACACTCCTTTACTTCCCTAGCTAATTGGGGAAGATCCTTATAAGGAAGGAAGTGGTTACTCAAAATACTTTTGAATTCATCAAAATCAGATATGTTTTTATTTTGGAAAAGCGCATTTGCTTTTCCCCTTAATTTGCTTCTCACTAAATTTGTCAGAATAAATGCCCTCCCTGTATCTTCCGTAATAATCTAGAGCAGGATTGTCTCCTGTTTCGGAAAATATTGGGACATGTGCCAAAAATGTTTTGAATGTCTCAGTGACTGACAACATTCCGTCACTAAAAGACATATTTACCGTTTGATGAAATCTTTCGTTTCCTTGTCCTAACAGTATGGTATTATTTTGACGTAAAGGTGGTGTTAGGGCTTTTGGAAATGGTTCATAAATTCTTTGTGGGAAATCATATATGTGTGGTTCTCTTAATGTCTTCAATTCGCTAGGGGGCGCCATAGCGTCCCGTGATTTTGGTTGACCAAAAATGATTTGGTCATTAATATTTGATTTTACCCGTTCTTTGTTTGGGGTAGATCCTAACAAATTTCTCTCCATGTCAGATTTGTCCTCCTCTTCTAAAATATTTAAACTGGGCCTTGGGTAAGTTTTCTTTGAATTAAGTACCCTGAATTAAGTACTTTGAAATTAAGTACCCTACTCGTTTTTGGCACCGCACCTCCTACGGCGCCTTGCTGTTCGTCAAAAATTGATCCTTGTAAGGGTGTGGAAATCATAATTGAAGTACTACTTGAATCAGTAGTAGAAATATTTTTTGGGCTTGTGTTAGTGAATGAAAAGCTCTCAACTTTTTTAGAGAATTTTCTAATACTTTTTTCCATTAACTAGCCAAATACAAAAAAATTATTTTCCTTTAATTTTAGATCTAAAGATCCCAAACAAAATTAATTAAAAAAAACGATTAATGAATTATGTATATGAAAAAACGATTTATAATTTTATTTTCATTTTATTATTTTTTTTTTTTTTAATTTATTTTATGCACTTTACATAACAAAATATATATACCAGAAAAAAAATTATTTGATTTTACATAAAAATACAGTCTCTTTACTTATTCTTTTAACCAAAGAAGAGTTTTATTACAAACTATACAACTGTACGGTTTTTTCTCAAATTTGGGATAAGTAATACTTTGCCAGTTGCGTATACAATTATTGCATACTTTACCGTGCTTAGTATTATGTATTGTTCCCACCGTATAAAAAGTTACCGGCATTACATTGGTTATTATTATAAAAAAAATGATATTGAAAATGGATATATAAATAGAATGATTTATACAAAAATATTTAAATCTACTAACTACATATGTAAATATATAATCTTAATAATTCCCCAACAAAATGGCAAATTACGTCGAATTGTTGTATTTAATACTTCAAAAAAGATTTTTCACACAAAAAAAAACAATTTTAAAACAAAAGCGACGCAAAATTGCGTCGCGCTTATCCCTTGTTCGCTTCACGCGAAGTACAAGAGTGTTTATTTGTATATATTTTTTTTTTACTTGCAACTGCTTTGTTAAAATTGTTCCTTGCTTGTTGTTGCTTCCTGGTTCTCCTTTTTCTCCTCTGTTGGTCCTTCGTAAAAAATTCTGATTTTTTTTTTGTTTTTAATCTTCCAAAAAAAAATTTCTATGGTTGTCAAAAAAAAATTATTGGTTCTACCAAGAAACGTAGTTCTTGGTTAACCGGCTGCGCCAATGTTGTGTTCAAATGTTTAGGATATATTATATTCTGGCTATAGCCAATTTATATAATATATCCAACTATTGATCTGGAAGCGTTGATATATTATTTTGGCCTTTGCCAGTTAAATAATATATTAATTTTAATTAATAAAACTCCAATTTTACTGTTACTATATAGTATGTAAAAACTTTATTTGTTCAAAGTATTGCTTTTATTATTAAACATTAACTCTGTACAAAACTTTACTGTTTCGAGAGTTGTTAAACGAAAGCTGAACAAATTTCAACTCATCGAATTACCATAAAAACCGCATTATTTATACACACTTTTTTTACTTCTTAGCTTTTTATTTACATTAAAAATGTAAATAAACTTTGTTCCAATAATAATACAATTAATTATTTTGCGTAATCATCGTCAATAATAATTATTATTATTTTTATTTATTGTTACCCAAAATTGCATACATTGCATAAATGCGCACTAAGCATTATTTATTATATGCTAAGTTTATTAACTTTATGACATAGTTAATTTATTTAAATAATATTTTTTAATATTATTGCGCAATGCCAATGCGTGTGCAAAAATATTTTGGGTCCAAATATAACAAAAATACCGTGACCGGATAAATGCGCACACGAAATTTGCGCACAGACATATATGCGCATACGAAAAATGCGCACACAGAAATTTGCGCACACGGAAATTTGCGCACACGGAAATTTGGGCACACGGAAATTTGTGCACACAGAAAAATGCGCACACAGAAAAATGCGCACAAGGAAATATCCGCACATGGGAATAATAAAGGATTTATTGTTTTATTAAAATATTAAACATAATTGGAGGCAATTTACAATAGAAGGATCAACATGAATACTATTATTATATAAAGAAAATGCAATAAATAAAAAATAAATAAATAAATAAAGTTGATTTAAAAAAAAATTGTTATATGGACCTACATATTAAATTTATTTATTAATAAAATAAAAATTAATTAAATAAAATTTAAAAAAATGAATTAAAATATTAAGAATTTTTATAAAAAAAACAGGTCAAATCTAAGAAATTGACAATGAAAATATTAAATCTCGGGTTTTTATGTTTTTCAGATGAAATAAGTAAAATTTATAAAAATATGAATTAAAATATAAAATATTAAATTAACACAGGCAATTTTTATAACAAACTAAGGTAAAATATAATAATATATTAGAATATAATTTAATATATACATTTGACCTGTTTTTTATAAAAATTCTTAATATTTTAATTCAAGTATAGCTTTTATTATTAAACATTAACTCTGTACAAAACTTTACTGTTTCGAGAGTTGTTAAACGAAAGCTGAACAAATTTCAACTCATCGAATTACCATAAAAACCGCATTATTTATACACACTTTTTTTACTTCTTAGCTTTTTATTTACATTAAAAATGTAAATAAACTTTGTTCCAATAATAATACAATTAATTATTTTGCGTAATCATCGTCAATAATAATTATTATTATTTTTATTTATTGTTACCCAAAATTGCATACATTGCATAAATGCGCACTAAGCATTATTTATTATATGCTAAGTTTATTAACTTTATGACATAGTTAATTTATTTAAATAATATTTTTTAATATTATTGCGCAATGCCAATGCGTGTGCAAAAATATTTTGGGTCCAAATATAACAAAAATACCGTGACCGGATAAATGCGCACACGAAATTTGCGCACACACATATATGCGCATACGAAAAATGCGCACACAGAAATTTGCGCACACGGAAATTTGCGCACACGGAAATTTGGGCACACGGAAATTTGTGCACACAGAAAAATGCGCACACAGAAAAATGCGCACAAGGAAATATCCGCACATGGGAATAATAAAGGATTTATTGTTTTATTAAAATATTAAACATAATTGGAGGCAATTTACAATAGAAGGATCAACATGAATACTATTATTATATAAAGAAAATGCAATAAATAAAAAATAAATAAATAAATAAAGTTGATTTAAAAAAAAATTGTTATATGGACCTACATATTAAATTTATTTATTAATAAAATAAAAATTAATTAAATAAAATTTAAAAAAATGAATTAAAATATTAAGAATTTTTTTAAAAAAAACAGGTCAAATCTAAGAAATTGACAATGAAAATATTAAATCTCGGGTTTTTATGTTTTTCAGATGAAATAAGTAAAATTTATAAAAATATGAATTAAAATATAAAATATTAAATTAACACAGGCAATTTTTATAACAAACTAAGGTAAAATATAATAATATATTAGAATATAATTTAATATATACATTTGACCTGTTTTTTATAAAAATTCTTAATATTTTAATTCATTTTTTTAAATTTTACTTATCTGAAAAACGTAAAACCCCGAAATTTAATATTTTCATTGTCAATGTCTTAGATTTGAATTTTATAGCATTTTTAAATTTTAATTAGCCTTTTAAGACGTTTTAATATTTTGAAAGAAATTAATTTTTATTTTATTAATAAATAAATTTAATATGTAGGTCCATATAACAATTTTTTTTTAAATCAACTTTATTTATTTATTTATTTTTTATTTATTGCATTTTCTTTATATAATAATAGTATTCATGTTGATCCTTCTATTGTAAATTGCCTCCAATTATGTTTAATATTTTAATAAAACAATAAATCCTTTATTATTCCCATGTGCGGATATTTCCTTGTGCGCATTTTTCTATGTGCGCATTTTTCTGTGTGCGCATTTTTCTGTATGCGCAAATTTCCGTGTGCGCAAATTTCCGTGTGCGCAAATTTCTGTGTGCGCATTTTTCGTGTGCGCATTTTTCATGTGCGCAAATTTCGTGTGCGCATTTTTCGTGTGCGCAAATTTCGTGTGCGCATTATCACTGAACCCAAAAATACAGGGACGGCGTGTTTTATTCCACAACAGGATAATTACACAAATTCTGAATTTATATACATAATTTACCATTAAATTTCAACTTACCATTACTTAACATTAAATTTCAAAGTCTCAGAAAATCGCTGCACAAATTTCACATATCCACTTACAATCTCACACTACAAAAATCAAATAAAAATTGACAAAACAAATAAGTCCGTAATTTTTTTTTTCCTATTATGATTTTGTTCTCAGAACAGAACGATTCAGAAGTGAATCAAATAGGAAAAAACTCAAAATAAATTTTTGGTTAAAAACTATTTAACATTTATTGCCTTGATTCTTATTGCATCATGATCCACTAGAGCACTAGAGGGTTAAAATTTTCCATTGAAATTTCAGATATTTTTATTTTTGTCCACAAAAAATTATTTCAATGAAAATTTGTTTAATATTTTAATATTTTAATAAATTTCACAAGTTATACATTTCAAATTTTGTTTTGACATTATTGACAGAAACTTCAAATATGTTACTAATACATTCTCAAAAATGTACTACTACATGAACAGAGAGTTTTGTTTATTTTAACAAAGAAAATCTTGGTGTGAACGAGGCTTAGATAATAGAATATAAGGATGTGTTGTATTATAAATTTAGTGAAGTACTTTTGCATACATAGAAATTTGATTGCTTATGTAGTGGTTTGCGCATAGAAGTAGAATAATTTTTAAAAGGGCAGTTTTAAAGGGGGACAAGTGGCTGGAATATATTTTAAAAAATATTAATATTAGTATTTTTAATAAAACTGTATATTATTAATCTCAATTTGGGTTTTTTTTTAAATATTTCATAAACATGAACTTTAATATCTATTTAACAATTCAATTCTTTGAATACAACAATTTCTGTTAAAAAATATCTATATTGGCTCCCAATATCTTCTTAATTTATTTCCTTACTATTTTCCCACGCATAATTTCAAATAAACAATAAAATTATATATAAATTATGCTCATCCCTAAGAAAAAAGTACTCACTAAGAAAATAAAACTACACGTCACTGGAAATCGCCCTTGCTTAATTCTGATTGGTTAAATTATTCAAAACAAAAAATTATAGATCTTATTTATAAAAATTAATCAATTTTTTAAATTAAACTTTGACTTATATATTAAGAAATAGTTTAATATTGTCCTTACAAATTAAATTAATAAACTATATAAATCCAAAATTACCTGTGAAAAGATATTCCAGTACGACGAGGAGTATCTTTGTTTTCGCACAATTGTACACTACACTTCATATTTTCTTTAGAGTTATAAAGTTCACTTACTATATTAATTTATATAATTCCAATTTATATTGTTTTTTCACTTTTAAACAACACGTTTAATTAAAAAAAACTAGTAATTTTCACTGCACTGCTGACTTATATTTCATAAATTTTGTAATATTACACAATTGCCGTTGCAGCAACGAAAATAATTTGAAAATTGTACTGTTTAGTATATTTAAAATTAAATTATGAGGAAAAATTTTTTCAAAAATGTACTTAAATTTTAAAATTATTAATTTTTAATTATTATAATATTAAATTCACTGTTTTTAATAAACATTCAACGTGTGTTGTTTACCTTATTTTTAAATTATTACCTTATTTTAAATGTAATACAATAATACAATTACCAGTATTATATTACTTTTTTACTTTATATGCCTCAAGTGCACGTTTTACGTTTTTTTATATTAATTTTATATTAACGGCTACTCTTCTAGTCAACCATATTTATAATTGGAGGAGATGAGACAAACCTATGGAACGAAACAATTTTATATTAACGGCTACTCTTCTAGTCAACCATATTTATAATTGGAGGAGATGAGACAAACCTATGCGGGCGATTTCAAGTGGGAAAGAGCAAAAAAAGTACTTCAATATAAAATTTATTTTATAGTGTAAAATTACTAATACAGCGCATCCTTATATTCTATTATCTAAGTTTGTAAGTATTTTAATATTTGTCCCAGTTCCCAGTATTTGTTTTCGGTTCCGTGGGAATTTTGAAACAGAAAAATATATAAATAAAAAATCGTAGTAGCCTGCTGTCGTCATAATATTCTCCAATGCAATTAGAAAAACCAAATTAGAGTTACCCCTCAGTTACTCTCGCCGCTCGTGACGCTGACGCGTGTGACGTACAAGTTTTGAAATGTCAAAAAAAAAGTTAAAAAAAGCTGATTAACTCGCCGTTTTCGTGACGCGCTGGACGCTCTTACCACAAAAAAGTTCAATCGATTTCAGCTTTTGACGCGTTGCCGCGTTGAAATGCAAATGAAAAAAATATATTTTGTATTTTTATATTGAGATTTAAAATTCTCTGGTCGACCAGATATAATATATTAATTATTTTTTAAAAAGATTTATTATAATATATTTTTAGGTTATAAAAATTACAAAATAAAATTATTTTAAACGAAATTCATGCCGCGTTGACGCTTTGAGAGTATCTACTCAAAGCGTCACCAGCGTTTGACAATCAAACACATCATGCGGCAGACTCGTCAACGGCGAGAGTAACTGACGAATAGCGTAGGGCGTATATACTTATATATACGCTCATACGCCAGCGTCTCCCAAAATAACACGCCATATTTATATATATTAAAATTTTGTTAATCGATGTTTCTTTTTGTTAAATTTCAAAAATCTTTTTAAAAAAATTTATACGCCCGTTAAAATTGGAAATTCTAATTGTCGGCGTTTGTACGTCGCGTATTTCGGGAGCTCTCATACAAAATGTATGTGCATGAACCGCTTTTGACAGAATTGGCTGCACGCCGTACGTTCTGATTTAAGGCCGGCGCACAATTGGGGCTTAATTCGATAGCGTTGACTTTAACTTTTATGAACGCTAGCGGAAAAAATTTTTTAATAAAATACAAATTAATAAAACACAACCTACTTTGTCCAAATTTAAAAAAAAAAACAAGTGTCCAATTTCAAAAATTTAAAATTTTTTGACAAACACAATAACCCAAACCCAATAACGAAAAATTATAAACTCATACACAAAAACTATATATCTATTTTCGCATTCAAATGCGAAACTTATTCGTAATACGAAAACATCTATAATAGAAGGACGAAAGAGTATCGATTTCCTACTTTTATGCGAGACTCAGGAAAACGAGTTTCGTTTTGTGCAATTTGGGATTCTAAAAAAAAAATAAGTGAGTACCCAGTGAGAATGTTTATACCAACGTCGGCCCGGCCCGACTTATATACCAACGCGTATGCCTGACATGATAAATGGCAAATACACAGGCCACTTCCGCTGGTACTGACGCGTAGGTATCGTGTTGGGTAGTGTAGTTTATTAATTTTACGGCAGGTGGCTCAAAGAATTCTTATATTGGAATATTTGCTTTTTTTTTTATTCAAAATAAAAAAATGGAAAATATTTTTAATTTTTTTTATTAATGACATGCAATATTATTTTTTTTTAGCTTAAGGCTTTTCAAATTTGTGATATACATATTATTTCGTATAAATACAAATTTATATTTAACTACTATTACTATACATAATTTTATAACATATTATATTGACCACAATTATTCATTATATATATACATAGTTAGTTATTTTAATTAGTATACATTCAATAATTTTGTTTTTAATTTGATTACAATTAAATTGATTCTTTACATTAATTTTAGTTATAATAAAAAGTTTGCCGATGAGCTCGTCCATTATCCATTTTCCAGTCCAGTGTTTTCTAAGTTTTATTACGTTGGTACGTGTATTTAAAAAAAATTCTGAAAATAATTAATAAATTTGAGATATATTAGAATTTCAATGAATTTTTTTTCTGCTTTTATTATACATACCTAATATTTTTTTCATAAAATTCCAAAAGAAATTCATCTGCATTTCCACGGAAAAAGTTATTTCAAATTAAAAATACAATTTTTAATTATTACAAATTAAAAATAAAATTTAATTACATATTAAATATACAAAAGACAAATACACAATAAAAATACTCTACAATCAAATCACCATATAAAGACACAAATATTGTTTTTCTCTGACATTTTTATTTTGTTTCCAGCAATTATCTGCTTGGAGCGTAGAATTTTCGTCCAATCCTTACGAATCGGGTGAAAATTGGTATGGTGTCAGGCTGACGAGTTTATATCAAATCGAGAAAAAACTTGTATTATCTTCCATCTCACTCGGACATTATATTTTTATATATTGTTATTTACTCTACCTACGCGTTGGTATATACGTCAGTTCTCTCTGGGTATATTTGTTTTGTTTTCCAACTAGGCGCAACTGAACGTATCCTTTCGAAAATGGTGCTTCTGAACTCATTTTTTTTTTTAATTATATTTGTTTTGATGTAGTTAATTTTTAAAAAAAATTATAGCATAAAATAACATAGATAAGTACATCAAAATGTACAAAAGTAAATTAAGTTTATGCAAAATTAAAAAAAAACAATAATTCTATTATTTTGCGTTGAAAATGTGGTTCTAAAAAAAATTTTTTTTTTTCCATTTTCCGTAAAAAAATATATTGCTTTTCAATTCCTATAAAAATATTAATACTATTGAAAAAAAAAATTACATTTCAATTTATTTATATTATTACTTAAAAACAAAAAAATTATTATTATATATAATGTAAAATTTCATAACATTGATACTCGTCATACAAAAATTCAACATACAAAAATTCTTATACATAAATAACAAAAAAATCGTCATTTCTCGCAACCCGCATCCGCAAGCACTTGGAATCGCTACTCAGATACCTACGTGTTGGTATATACGTCAGTTCTCTCTGGGTATGGGTAGGCATTTTAAAGTGAAATTGCAAATAGTGATGTATTGCAAATATCATTTCATATTTCATGACATTCCACAAACAAATAGTTATATAGAATACAACTGCAAATATTGTTCAAATTTGCATTTTTTTTTGTAAATTGAATCAAATATTTACATTATTTTTATATTTAAGGGCCTGTCTAAATTGGTTAAAAAGTTAAAAAGTTAAAAAAAGGTGAAATAATTTTTATCGAGGTGAAAGATATTTCATCGTGGTAAATATTTTGTACATTGTCTAAATTGGTTAAAATTTTTACAAATCAAATTAAGGGCCTGTCTAAATTGGTTAAAAAGTTAAAAAGTTAAAAAAAGGTGAAATAATTTGTATCGAGGTGAAAGGTATTTAATCGTGGTAAATATTTTTTACACTGTCTAAATTGGTTAAAATTTTGCCAATTCAAATTAAAAATAAAATTCAAGATGAGTACAATCGTAAGAAATTATTTCCCAATATAACCATTTTATTGGAATATTTTTAAAAATAATCAATGCAGATTTATGCTGGGTTTTAATAAAAATTTGCCGCTTGTGCAGGAAAAGTAGAACGAGATAGTATATTGTATTTGTATATGAGAAAAAAGTAGATCGCTGCAGAAGGGAATTTATTAATTTTTTGACAAGGGAATATAAAATGGCTGATTTTCTCTGTACAGATCACAGATGGCATTGTTGAATGGCAGTAGAATTTTATATAAAAAAATAATAAATCATTTCAACTATTATATTTAAAATCAGCAATTAAATATTAATTGCAAATTGTATGATTAAAAATCAATTGTAAAAAATTTATATTTACAAAATTTATATTTACAAAATTTATATTGAATCTCTCATATAAATATTTTAATTTTTTCTGATATAATTATCACACTTTTCTGAATAATATATATATTAATAAATATATTTAAAATTGAATTTGTTGTAATTTAAAAATGTTAAGTAATTTACTCTATTAAATAATTTAATATATTAATAATAATAATAATATAAAAATTTAATTTTTATTATTATCAACGAACGTTTATAGATCGGTGATTATTATTATTAAAATTTATTGATTAATATATTATTGTGATGCATTTGTGTCAATTTCATTCAATCAATTAAAGTTTTAAAAAATATACGTATTATATTTTTTGCAAAAACCTGGAAATAATTTGATTACCAATCGTTAATATTATTTTAAAATACGAAATTACTAAATATAAACTCATTATAATAATTGGAAATAATAATTTTAATGGTACAGTCCAAAATTAATTATTTACATCCTTGTACATGAAAAAAAACCGGCATAAACAAAGTTAATTAATTTTTTTTTAAATTATTAACATTTCCATTTTTACATTTTATATATAAATTTAGTTCAAAATATAATTAACATAAAAAAATGTAAACAATAAAAATTTTTAATGGCAATACTGAAATGTCAAATTTCAACAAAACTGTGATACCATATAACAAGGATTATCTATGGTTTTTAAAAAATATCAAAAATTATCTATTGCAAAATGAAAATTATCCCTTGCAAAAAAATTATCCCTGGTAAAATTTCCCTTGCAAATAAAAATTATCCCTGGTAAATGAAAAATATCCCTTGCAAATGAGAATTTGTTGTTCTCTTCGCACATATTAAATTTCCATAAGAAATAAAACCTTTCGGTCTAATTTTCCTGCACAAGCAGCAAATTTTTATCATTAAAACCCAGCATTAGTTATTTCCGCATTCCCTTTAATATACAATTTACGTTAATTGAATTACTGTCATTGTCATTGCAATTAACTTTTTCGCGGATATTAAAATATTTTTTATGTTAGAATGAAATTTAACTCTTTTGTCAAAATTTAAAGCTTCTCAGACCGTCATGAAATTTTGACATAACTCTAACTCTATAAACTTAACTATTTCATTGAAATGCAATAGCAATTTAGCTATTTCATAAATGTGGAATGCCACACTATTGCAATTTCATTTTAAAATGCCACTTCTGGAGCAAATTTTTTTAAAAAACTGGAGATTTTTTTTGAAGAAAATTAGAGAAAATTGAATATTATAGAAAATCAATATTAAAAAAAGGTAAAACTTAATTATATAATATAAAAATTAATTACAATTAAAAAAAAAATAGAAAAACCAAAAATCTTTACCATAAAATTTGCTATAAATCAACTAGAGTTGTCTTTTTTTGTCTTACATATGTTTTTTTTCGTGAAACCGGGCATCTGTGTTATAAAAGTTACCTTTTATAATTGTTTTTCTTTTTTAAATAAAACACTTTATTATTTTCTTTTCCATTAAGTCACTTTATTATGTCCAATTTTACCTTTTTTTTTTAATATATTTATTTAAATATTGTATTTAATTATTTATTGGTTTTCAGCTTACAAATAGTATTTATTTATTAAGTTTTTATTTAACGTTTATAATGTCTAATTTATTTTATATATTTTATTTAATTTCTTGTTTTTCTTATTTAAATTAACTACAACTTTAAATTATTTTTTAAAAACTTATATAAAAAACTTTATTTACTTTAAATGTTTAAATAATCAAAACTATTAATTTTAATAAAACTTTTACTACTTTTAAAATATAATCTTTATTGTTTAGTGTAGAATTTTAATTTAATTAGTGAGTGTCTTCTTGACACTTCCGAAAAAACTTCATTTTAATTAGTTAGTGTCTTCTTGACACTTCCAAAAAAACTTCATTTTAATTAGTTAGTGTCTTCTTGACACTTCCAAAAAAACTTAATTTGGTTACCAAAAAACAGCTATTTTATTTGGTTGAAGAGCTTTTTGGTTTTCCAAAATATCGCATGCGATCGAAGTTTTTACTTCGAACACTATATTTTTAAAAATAATATTATTTTGAATTTTTCCATTTTAAAAAAAATTTTATTTACTTATAGATAATAGATAATATAATAGATTTTTTCTTAATTGTATATTATATAATTAAAAAAAATTTTTTTTTTAAATTTATTTAAATATAGTTTTTTATTTATGTATAAGATTTAATAATTTTTTTTTGTAATGATAAATATTTTACTTTACTATCATTTTAATAAATTTTCTCTTAATTTAAAATAATATGAAATTTTTAATTTTATTCTTTATCTATTTGTTTCTTCAAAAATTATTGATTCAGAATTTTAAAAAAAAAAAATTTATTTTATTATATCTACAAGGTCTGCTTGTAGATCGCCTCCTCGTGGTACAGACTGGGTAACTCCGGTTTAAATCTAGCCTTCCTGTGGTAATGCGGGGCTCTGTTACAGGTGACCTCTTTTCCCTAGCTATTCGTGGGAATCATATGGATACTATTAATACAAAAAACAATGAAGAGATGGATGCTGCTCTAAGTGCATTAATAACAGAAGAACCAAAGGTCACTGGGCCTAGTCCATCATCTGAAACAGCAGAGGCTGACCTCAGTCCTCCAAATTCAGATGATGACCAACTACTACTCTCTGAAGAGGAAGAAATTCCTCCACTATCGCAGGGAGTAGTAGACAAACTACAGGAGCAGATAAGCAAGCTCCGATTAGCTGACACACGTGTCAAGCTAGGTGGTGCGGCGCGCAAGCGCCTCAAGTGGTTTTTGGCCCACGGGCATCCGACGGAAGAGGCAAGACTATTGGCCTTAAAACCTATAGAGCCTATGAAGGCAAATAAAAGGAACCGCTCGGATGGCACCACTCCAGAAGCGCCAGCGAAAAGGATCAAGGGTCCTTCAGGTGGTGCTTGTAGCTTAGTGCGGACAACAACATCGTCTACTTCCAATGACAAAGGTGATAACTTGCCTAAAGGAAGTGCATTAAGCTACAAACAAGTAGTCGAAGGGATGAAATTGGGCATCTTATCCAAAAACTATCCGGAAGAACTCTTGACAATTGAGCAAATGACTGCCATTCAAGAAGCCTTCCTGGACAAAATTGTTGAACAAAAGGATGCGGTTACAAAACCGAAGTTCCTTGGTTCAACTTTTAAGCCAGGTTGGTTAGTTCTAAATTGTGCTAACAAACTCACTTACGAGTGGGTTTGCAGCACAATTTCCGGAATAGTGCCCTGGAAGAACGCACAGCTTGCAGCTGTAGTGGAATGTAATATTCCTAAATCCCAAATCATTACTGCGTTCTTCCCAGCATGCTCAGACACGCCTAACGAGCGTATCTTGGGCATCATACAAGGGCAGAACGAAGGCCTCAACGTTGACGAATGGAAGGTCATGCGCAGAGAACAACACGGCACCGCAACTCAGCTGACCTTATCTGTCGATCATTCGTCCGTTGAAAACCTGAAGAAAACCGACCACAAAATCAACTTCAGGTTTGGCTTCGTTCAATTTCGACAGAAGAAAGCCAAACAGGATGAACCGGTGTTACCCAGGAGCTCCGATCCAAAAGTGAAAAGAGATCTGCCTACAAGCTATAAAGCTTCAAAAGGTATAGACTCTTCACCTAAGATCAGTGCTTCGAAGGGTACGCAAAGCCGGACATCCTCAACACGTCCATCAACCTCCAAAACCGACATAGCGCTCATCCAGGAGCCTTAGAGCCATAAAGGTCAAATAAAGGGCCTACCAACAAGTACATGTAAGTTAATTTATGACAACAAACATGACAATCCAAGAGCAGCAATATTGCTCAACAAGAGAATTAATTTTCTTCCCATTTCAGAGTTTATTTCGAGGGATACTGTTGCAGTATTAGTAGAGGTGCAATCTGAAAGGGGTAAGCAAGAAGTCGTTTGGGCTTCGGCTTACTTCCCTGGGGATTTCGACACAACGCCTCCTGAAGATGTTACACGTCTAATCAAATACTGCCAAAGACTGAGGAAACAGTTTATCATCAGTTGCGACGCAAATGCACACCACACTGTATGGGGCAGCACTGATGTTAATAAAAGGGGTGAGTGTCTTTTAGAATATATTATTACTAACAACATAGATATAATTAACAAAGGCGACGAACCCACTTTTATAAACTCGATTAGGCGAGAGGTCCTTGATTTAACCTTAGCCAGTCCAGTTATAAGCCCCCGTCTGACCAACTGGCATGTCTCCAAAGTAGCCTCCATGTCTAATCATCATTAAATCAGATTTAGATTAGAGGGTTCATGCCAACAGTCTTATATAAATAGGGTCCCGAAAAATACAAATTGGTGTTCCTACACCCACCACGTAAAGTCTGAGATAGGGTCCCTAAACAAAAATATTGAATCGATCTCTGACCTAGAAGAAGTAGCTATAGAGCTACAAAATCTTCTAACTAATGCCTATGAAAACAATTGTCCGGTAAAGCAAAAGGCTACAAACAGGGATGTGCCTTGGTGGAACCCTGAACTAAATAGGCTCCGTGGAAAGATAAGAAGATCCTTTAACCTAGCTTAACTAACCAATGCGTGGAGCGATTACCATAATGCACTCACGGAATATAATACAGAATTAAGGAAATCTAAAAGAAAGACGTGGAGGAATTTCTGTGAAAAGGTAAACGATGTGCCCACTGCAGCTCGCCTCCAAAAAGTCTTAACTAGTGATCACACTACAGGAATTAGCTTACTTGAAAAACAAGACGGTAGCTATACTGAAAACTGAAAGGAAACAATTGAACTGCTTCTGGCAACTCACTTCTCTGGTTCTACCAGTACACAAGAACCCAGTGGCACAGAGGGATCGCCTTCCCTCACACATAGCCGCTATCCAAATAATCGGACTAAAATCCTATCAGGTAGACTATTTACTCCGAACCGAATTAGATGGGCAATTAGCTCATTTAAACCTTTCAAATCGCCTGGCGCGGATGGTATATTTCCGGCCCTCTTACAGAAAGGGCTTGAAGAATTGATCCCAGTACTAGTTAAACTGTTTAGAGCTAGCTATATCTTCCAACATATACCAACCATTTGGAGGATGGTTAATGTGGTCTTTATTCCAAAGGCAGGAGGGCGCCCAGGTGCCCAGCCTAAATCATATAGACCCATTAGTCTATCATCCTTTCTCCTTAAAACAATGGAAAAGGTCATTGACCTACACATAAGAGAAAACGCTCTCAAAGTGTCACCACTTCACAAACACCAGTTTGCTTATCAAGCTGGTAAATCAACAGTGTCTGCGTTACACGCCCTTATAAATAGGATTGAAAAATTCTTCGCGGCCAAGGAAGTTGCTCTCTGTGCATTTTTAGACATAGAAGGCGCCTTCGATAACACATCGTACGACTCGATAGAAAGAGCGGCTTCGCGTAAAGGGATCGAGATCCCTACCATTGGCTGGATTAGAGCCATGCTTGAATGCCGCCGTATAACAGCTAAAGTAGGAGATGAGTCGGTCACAGTAACAGCCGTCAAAGGTTGCCCCCAAGGAGGGGTATTATCCCCTTTGCTATGGTCTATAGTGATTGATGATCTATTGGAAAAGCTGTCAAATTTGGGGTATGATGTACAAGGTTATGCAGATGACCTTGTAATAGTAATAAAAGCATGATGGAACCCTGTCAGAGCTCATGCAGAGGGCCCTAAATTTTGTGCACAAATGGTGCCTTGACGAAGGCCTCTGTATGAACCCTAATAAAACTAAACTTATACCATTAACAAAAAGAAGGATGGTGCATTTAAAATCTCCCAAACTGAACGGTATAAGTATTGAGATTGCCACCGAAGTGAAATATCTAGGAATAATCCTAGATAAGAAACTAAATTGGAACTCACACGTAAAGAAAACGATTACAAAAGCCACAAGGGCTTTATATGCATGCAACCGTCTTCTTGGTAAAACATGGGGAATGCAACATAAAATGATATATTGGTCATATAGCGCGATCGTAAACCCATTTTGACCTATGCCGCGTTAGTGTGGTGGCCAAAAACACAACAAAGGTTCACGCAAACCCAGTTGCAAAAAGTGCAACGTCTTGAATGCCTAAGTATAACCGGTGCTATGCGAACCTGTCCGACTGCAGCCATGGAAGCCCTCCTGGACCTGCTTCCCTTACACCTTCAGTTGCAAAGGGAGGCTCTCCTAAGCGCGCTCAGATTGCAAAGGACAAAAAAATTCAAACCTGGAAATCTAGTGGGTCATCTGGCAATTCTAGCTGACCTCCAAAAGTCGCCATCGACTATGGAAATGTCAGACTTCATGGAAAAGCGACTAAACTTCGACAAACCCTTCAATGCGAACCTGTTCGACTGCAGCCATGGAAGCCCTCCTGGACCTGCTTCCCTTACACCTTCAGGTGCAAAAATTCAAACCTGGAAATCTAGTGGGTCATCTGGTAATTCTAGCTGACCTCCAAAAGTCGCCATCGACTATGGAAATGTCAGACTAAACTTCGACAAACCCTTCAAAGTGGTCCTCACGGACCGCAACGTATGGAGCTCAGGGGGGCCCACTCTTAGGAACAATTCGATAGTTTGGTACACAGATAGCTCAAAAATGGACGATGGCGTAGGTGTAGGGGTATACGGACCACCCCGTTTTCGCCTTTCCAAACCTCTTGGTGTTACACCAACAATTTTCCAAGCGGAAACACATGCCATAGAGCTTTGTGCTAGAGAATGTGTCAAAAGACGCATATAGGCTGAAAAAAGGCTGAATTATCTAGGTAAGGGTTTTCTGTTCCCTCAGGAGATTAAAATTCTGCCGGTCAGGAAAATATTGGGGTTTTACAATAGCCTTAATATCAACTGACCCAACTAATTAGGGAATGCACAATAGATCTTTTAGGTCGCGGTGTAGAGAGGCAACAGTATTGCCTTAACGTCCAACTTACTAAACTAAACTAATATTAAAAAATAAAATTCCTTTTTTCTCTTTTTTTTTTTTTTTTTTTTTTAAATTTGTAAAATTTATTTTGTATATTAAAAATCAAATTTTAATTTAATATTTAATTGTATATAAATTTTTTTCTTCAGATTTTTGAATAGAATTATGATTTAGGGAGATTGAAATTAAGGTTTTATTTAAATTATTGGACATAGGTACTTTTAGTGGGAAATTAATAGGTAAATTTTAAAATATATTTGTAAATAAAAACTAGTGAGTTTAATATACTAAAAATTTATTAAAAAATCGTTTTTTATATGAATTTTGTGTAGGGATTCCTCCCCTTTTTTTTTGTGGAACTCTATATACGTATACAATATATATTTTTTTTTAAATTTCTTTAAGTCATTTTTATAAACCAAAACTAATGGTTTTGTTTCGTTTTTTAAAATTAAAATTAACTCTTTCTTTTATTTTTGGTATGTTTTGGGGGTCATTTTTTAGGGGTTTTATTTCAAAATTTTGAATAGGGTTCAATTTTACTTTTACGTTTTCAATTTCTATATTTTCCGTGGTTACATTAACTACACAAACAGTTACAGTATTATTTTTACTTTTTACCAAACAATTTCCTAAAAACACGCCTGGTTTTATTTGTTGCGCTTCACACAAGAATTCTCCCTCTTCCGTTGTAGGGAGACTGATTGCCTTTTCCATGCGTGCTTGTACTAATTTTCGTTGATTTTATTATTCCATTAATTTCCATTTTTTCACATTTAACATTATTAGATTCAGATACTTCTTTATTTTTAATTTCCATTGCATTGTCCATTTTATACACTTTAATTTCGTCTGCTATTACATTATTATTTAAACCAATTATTACATCATTATTCATTACTTCTTCATTGATACTTTCAATATTTTCCAAATTTTTATCTTCTATGTCATAACTATTATTATATTCCTCATTATTTACGTCCTCATTTACTACTTCCTCCCCTTCTACGTCATAATTATTATTATATTCCTCATTACTAACTGCATCATTTACTTTCATAACTTCCGCATTCACTACAATAATATCCTCCTCCTTTAATTTACTACTATTTTCACTTAATACCTCCTTAGTTTCTTCAATAACTTCCTCTTTATTTTCTATTACTTCCATAACTCCATTATTTTCCTTAAAACTCTCCTGTACGTTATCATAAATTTCTCGTAATTGTTGTATCTTTACCGCGTTTAATTGATTTGAATCTTTAATACAATGCATATTTATTTTTTCATTTTGTTTTTGTGAAAATGGAATATAAAATTCCGAATTATTTGTTTTTGTTTTTGGAAATTGTAATTGTTTTTGGGGTCCTAAAACTAAAAAAAAAAATTGTTCCCTAAAATACCATCAACTGGTAACCTAATATCATTATCTGTAACTTGGAAATCGCATTTAAAATTTTGCCCTAATAAAAATTTACCCTCACAGGAACCTAAAGTGGAGCTCACATTGTTTATTGAACTTTGTACCTTATTATCTGTACATATTTGTGTTCCTTTTTTCAATGTTGAATTTTTTATTAAACTAACCTGAGCTCCTGTGTCTACTAATAACTTTACTTTGTCTGTTTTGGCTATATCTAAAGCCAATTGAACTAATCAGGGCTTCTCAAAGTGTGGGTCGCGACCCCAAATAGGGTCGCATAACTAAAATTTTGGGGTCGCAGATATTGTAGTAAAATCAAAAAAATTCTGAAAAATACCATAAATTAATTCATGAAATAATTAATTCAGTTTAGCAACAACATTTAATACATATATTTAGTCTGTGAGTTTATAATAGTGAAAACTTCTTATTATTATTTGTCAGATATTTTTGAAAAATTAAATGGTTTAAACGTCTCACTTCAAGGAAATAATTGTAACATATTTACATTAAAATATAAAACTGAAAGTTTTGTGAAAAAGCTGGATATATGATGGAAAAATAGAGTTGAAAATGGATCTTTAGAAATTTTTACGGCTGTAGATGCTTTTATAATTGAAAAATAACCTTTCCAAAATTATAATTTTAAAAGTTATAATTGATCATTTGAAGTGTTTGGAGATACAATTTCAAAAATACTTTCATACAAATTTTGATGTTGAAAAACAAAAATGGATTCACAAACCATACTCAATTGATATGAATAATGTCAGTCATTTACCATTAAAAGCCCAAGAGGAATTTGCCGAATTATCGAGCGACACAGGGTTAAAACTGGACTTTTCTAAAAAATCATTAAATTAATTTTGGATGGGGATTAGAACAGAATTTCCAACACTTTCTGAAATGGCTTTAAACACTCTTCTACCATTTTGTACTACATATTTATGCGAAGCGGCATTTTCAGCATTAACTTATATAAAATCAAAAAATCGGTCAACTCTGCAAAACGTTGAAAATGCACTGCGTCCTGCCATATCAGCTATTGCTCCAAGATTTATGGCTTTATGCAAAAATAAACAAGCACACCCAACTCATTCATATTATGAATATTTTGACTACGTTTTTATTAGTTTTATTATTATTATAAAATGTATTTGCAATAAATTATTTTTTTTATTTAATATCGGAAATGTTTTAATTCATATTCTTACTTTTATCTCTTTACCTAGGGTCGCAAAAATATTTGCTTGCGTTCATGGGGCCGCCAAGTAAAAAAGTTTGAGAAGCCCTGACTATAGGCTCCTGTAAGGTGGTTGTTGTGCCCTCCGTATGGAATGAGCTGGGCTTTTTTAGTTCACTCCACTCTCGTTTCCCGAGACTAACGCCATTCGAGATTCATATGATTGACGTGCTTCACAATTTAACATTTTGTGCCCTTCCCTTGCACACCATTCGCAAGTGGTTTCCGTGTTGGTTACTGTTAAAACTCTTTGTGGGCTTGCGCCGTTATTCCCTGCACGTGGTTTTAAACAATTAGCGGATTCGTGTCCGTTAATTCCGCAGTTGTTACAACGTTTTATTTAATTATGGGAGCGAAATTGCATTGTACAATCTCTACTTATGTGGCCTTGTTTACCACATTTGAAACATTTTATAAGAGGATTTGAATTAGGTCCTCTGTAAGCAACATTTATATTCCTAATATTATTATGATTATTATTATTACTATTATAATTAGATTGGTAGTTATTTCCGTTAAACATACTACCATTATTATTGTTCAATCTATTAGGGGTCTTATTGTAATAATTGAACGGGGTCTTATTGTTATTAAAATTATTATTATTATTAGAAAATTGTTTATCATTATTACTAAAATTGTTGTTGTTGCTATTATTTAGATTTCTACTCCCAGCGTTGAAATTATTGCGCACGTTTTTATTATGCTGTTGGTTGTTCCTAAAATTATTATTATTGTTAAAACTTCTCTGATGATTATTTTTTCATCAATGTCGTAATTAATGTCAGCATTTGATCCCCTACGACTGCTTGATTGTTGCTTGATGTATTAGAACTTCCAATGCCGCCTAAATTTCGAGTTTCATTCAGATATTGTCGAGCTGCTCCTATAGAGACTCGTAAATTTTCCGGATTTTTAAATAATAGATTTTGTTGTAACTCTGCTGATCGCAGTCCGCCCAAAAACACTCTCTTTGCTGTGATCTCCATCTCGTTTATCAATGCTCGTCCCTCGTAGTTATATCTCTCATTTACCCTTTTCCGATACGCGGCCAATTTTTCGGATATTCGTTCTCCAAAAAGTTCTACAGTTTCCGTTTCATATTGGTACATTCCCATAATTTCCGAGGCTAAAGTAGCCATATCTTTACTTTCTATGAAACGGTTTCTTAAAATATCCTTGTATTGTGTAAAATTTTCGACGTTGGCATATCTAAAGAAAGCGTTGGCCGCACCTGTTAATTTACTGGTAATTAAAATCCGTAAAAGTATGCCTTTTTGCTCATCCCTCGTTAATTCGTATGATTGTTGAGCCAACTCCAGAAAATTGTTTAGTTCGTTTTCAATGTCCAACCCTATGCCTGAAAATGTTGGAACGTGTACCAAAAATGTCTTAATAATTTTTTCAACCGGTAAGAGCGTTGGTTCCAAATGGTAAGAGTTGTCATAGTGAAATTTTCCGCGTTGTACTCATGTTGTACGGGTAACTGACGTGGTGGGGGAGGCGGACAGGGGTCGAATTTAACCCTGATGGTCCTGGCCTATTCATTGTTCTGTTGCTAAAGAAATGAGGGTCATTTACTGGATTCATTTTGTCGGATTTTTTAATATTTAAACTTCTTCTTTCCGTTTTAGTAATAATCACTTTATTTTTCCTTGCTTTTTTAGGTCTTCTTATTGGACCAATTCTATTATATTTTACCCCGGATCTTAATGTTCTAAAGCTTTTCCTGTTTTCCGACACTCTATCTTCCTGCACTTGGTGTACAAAATCAGAAAAATTGTTTTTATTTAAATCTTCTAAATTTGGTTCTTCTTCTATATTTTCGATGTTTGTTTTAGTTTTTTCGTCCGAAATTCTGGACTTGAATTTAGAAATGAAAAAGTAGAAATTCGCTTCGAAAATTTTAAAATAGATTGCGATAGTTGGGGTTTTTGATTTTTGCGACATTAGTTTCCTTATTAAAAAAAATTACAACAACAACAATGTAAATACGCACTTTTTTTTATATTATGATTTAGGGGTCATATTTTTATTAAATTTCAGTAAAAAGTGAAAAAATACTTAATTTTTTGTATACTTAATTTTTAGGGGTCGAATTTTTTATTCTGAAAAAAAATTTTAAGCTCGAAAAATTGTGTTTGTATTTTTCCTAAAAGTTATTTTTAATTTAAATTTTATCTTATTTAACGAAAATCATTCCAATTTAATAAAATTATTTAAAATAAAATACTCATTTTTATTTATTTTATTTTTATTCCTGAATATATGCAATAAAAAAATTTTTTTTTCGACATAAAAAAATTTAAATTCCCTAACTCCTAAAATTATGCAATAAAATTTTTATTCAATACCAAAAAAAAATTTTAATAAATTTTCATAATATGAATGCTTTTACAAAAAAAACGCGCTTTGTTCTAATGAAACTTACGTACGTCATTTAAAATATTTATATTAATATCAATTAAGTTGACAACAATATTTTATATAAAAATGATCAAACGTATTTTGAAAATATATATATATATCCCTTTATATATATGTATATATAATTTTCGTCATTACGAACAAAAAATTAATGAAATTTTGATATAAAATGTAAATTTAAAAAGAAAATTTGCTAATTTTAATTATAAGTATGTATGTATATATATATTTTGTCATAAGAGGACACACAAAATTTTTTAAAGTTATATAGGGTGAAAAGAAAAATATTGGTAACAAAGAAAATTTGTATCCCAATTTTTTATTATTACATAGAAAAAAAATTTATACCAGGTTACTTGATTTTATACAGCCCTGAGTTAACTTAATACAAACTGTGCATTTGTATTTTCTTTCCACAGTTTTAGTATAAAATCAACGAACCCTAGTATTTTTGTAATTAAATTCAACACATAATGCCTTTCATTGTTTTTATTACCTTATATATTTGTTATACACTACCAAGTATAAAATTTCAATGCTAATAAAAATTTAGGCAACAGAGAAAAAAAACTTTATATAATTGCTGAAAACGCACAATTATTATAATGCACCAAAAAAGAAATATGTATATACATATGTATATATGGTCGACTTATAGTAAAAAAAACTTATATAATTGCACCATATGTATTAATGTGTGCTTTGTTGATATGCATTTATTTATAATATTTATTATATTTGTATCTACTGTATAATATTTATTATATTTGTATCTAAAAAATTAGGGTAACTATTGGGAAAGGTTAAGAAATTAGTTTAAAAAAAGTTTATATACAATTTATATTTATCCATAAAACTTTGTATATAAGTTTTGTTGGATTTTACTTTAAAAGAAAATTATGATTTTTTTTTATATTTATATATGTATATAGGAATTTTGATTTTTTTTTTATGACTTTTTTTTGAATAAATTTTGAGAAAAAGAAAAATTTTTTTTTTCATTAACGTTTAATTTGAATCTGATTTTTTAAATGATTTTACTTTAACTTAATTTTTATTAAATTTTTGATTTTGATTTTATTAAAGATAATTTAACAATCAATTTGAATTTTAGAAATTTAAATTGAAACATGTTTTTTATGATTTATTTAAACAAAATTCCATTTTTTTTATTATTTATGGCCGTATGACAATGGCTTGACAAAATCCAAAAAAAAACTAAAAAATGTCTCTTTGTGCGACTGAAAAACAAATATTTTTCAATGAGAGACAACTATAGTGTCGTATTGCTGCTGTCAAATATATTGTTTTTGTTTTTTAATCTGTCAAAGATATTTCGCTGCTCGAATACTTGTTTGCTTCATACGCCTCTGACATTTTCACTTTGCTCCATATCCACCCTAAATTTGCAACTTACAATTTACACATGTTAGACTTCTTGGTACGTGTTTCAAGACGGGTCCCGAAGATAATTGGCACGGCTCCATGTCCATCTTATAATATAATGACTATGAAAATTACTATGGATATAAGGCAAAAGTAAAAAAAAAATTTGGCATTAAAGTTCTATATCAATGAGCAATGGATATGGAGCAAAAAAAATAATTTAATATTAATGTTAATGTTTCATGTACATTGCTCATTTATATAGAGCAAAAAAACATTTAATAAAAATAACTTGAAAAATGTATAGAAAAGTTGCTCTACGTGCTACCTTTTTTCTGATTTTTGAGAAATGAGGCAAGCAAGCATTGAAAAAAAAAGAATTGGATGTGGAGCAAAACTGCTACTCGATATCTCAGTAACTATTAGAGATATGAAAAAACGAATTGCAGTTTTAAAAAGAGAATCTCCCAAACACTACAGATATGGTCCTAACTCAAAAAACTCTAAAATGGCGTATGAAGCAAACAAGTATTCAAGCGGCGATTTGTAATAAAATAATAAATAATATGCTTGAATATTGAAAAAAATCATGAATGTCAAAAAATATACAAAAAAAATCCAAAAAAATTTCGATTTTTTTTGACAAAAAATGGTTTTGTTGCTGCTACACAGTGACAAATCATTAGCGACATGGATTTTTTTTTGATTTTTTTTTTGATTTTTTTTTACTTTCAGGATTTTTTTCAATATAGTTTGTTACTCGCACTCATATCTTTTTCTCATATAAGAAATATTACCTCTTCCTCTAAATGGATAGTTTCTGAAAAATTGAAATTTTCAAGCCATTGTCATACCCGCATAAATATAATAATTTTCCTTAATGTTATTTTAGATTTTGACTTACATAATAAATTCGTTGATCTGCGTCTTATGTTGACTTTTTTTTTGTTGTTATTGCCTTTTCGTTGATATACTGCTTTCTTACGTTGATTTTTTTTGTTATTGTTTTTTTTTCACTGCCTTATTTGTTGATCTGCTACTGTTATTTGTACTTCGTTGTTCTGCTATTTTTTTTTTTTTCACTTTTTTGTTAAAATGTATGTTTTTTGCGTTGTAATTTTCGTAAAATTTGTACAAAAAATTTTTTATAATTTTTTTTTTTTAAATTTCGAACCGTTTTACCGCACACAATTTTTTTTTATAGGAAACGTAGTTCCTATCCTGTCCGCAGCGCCAATGTTATAAAAGTTACCTTTTATAATTGTTTTTCTTTTTTAAATAAAACACTTTATTATTTTCTTTTCCATTAAGTCACTTTATTATGTCCAATTTTACCTTTTTTTTATTAATATATTTATTTAAATATTGTATTTAATTATTTATTGGTTTTCAGCTTACAAATAGTATTTATTTATTAAGTTTTTATTTAACGTTTATAATGTCTAATTTATTTTATATATTTTATTTAATTTCTTGTTTTTCTTATTTAAATTAACTACAACTTTAAATTATTTTTTAAAAACTTATATAAAAAACTTTATTTACTTTAAATGTTTAAATAATCAAAACTATTAATTTTAATAAAACTTTTACTACTTTTAAAATATAATCTTTATTGTTTAGTGTAGAATTTTAATTTAATTAGTTAGTGTCTTCTTGACACTTCCGAAAAAACTTCATTTTAATTAGTTAGTGTCTTCTTGACACTTCCAAAAAAACTTAATTTGGTTACCAAAAAACAGCTATTTTATTTAGTTGAAGAGCTTTTTGGTTTTCCAAAATATCGCATGCGATATTTTGGTTAGCCAATCAGCTCTTCAAAATAATGTTCTAGTTTAATTTTTAATTATTTAGCAAATTCAATTAATAATTTTATATTATTTCAAAATAATTTAGTTAGCTGTTTTTTGGTTGTGAATTGAAGTACTGGGTGCTTCAATTCACAACATCTGTCTGTTATTGTTTGATTATAAAGTAATTTTGTACATATACATATTTATTTTTATTAAAATCATATTTTGCTTTTATTATTTGTTTATTTACTTTACATGATTAGTGTATTGCATGCTGTTGTTTAAATTTACACCAAGATATGTTCCATTTTCTTTATATGGTAATTGTATTCCTGTTGGTCCTTTTATTTTAAATTTCCTTCAATTATTTTTAATATTTTTATAACAATAATTCCTATATTAAGTTTAATACCAATTTCTTTTCAGACACACTTTCTTACACTTTTTTACACCCTCCATCGTGTAGAAAATTTTTGCGTTCTTTTGACTACACCTTCTACACTTTCTACACCTTTTTAAAATCGGCGCCTAGAAAAAGTGTACATGTAAGTTTGAAAATCTGAAACTTTTTGCTGGGTACGCTACATAATGTACCCTTTGTACTTAACATATGCGTTGGTATATAAGTCAGAGATCTAGTCTGACAGAACCTACGAATAAGAAATATTTGGAAGGAGCATAAGTAATAAAAATTGGAGACAGCCTGGATATAGTAGTCTCTTTCTTTTCACCACCGAACTGTCAAAATTAATAAATAGCAAATAAGAGCCGGATTAGGTTTTTTTTAATTCGGGCAGCAATTTTTAAGGAGAGAAAATATATTTTTTTTGAAAAATATATGTAAAGATCATCCTAAGGAATATTTTAGTTCGCACATTGATAATTATACAAATTTATACATAACAAATTTATATTTAAAGTAAAATATAGTAATTTTGTTAGCTAGTTAATATTTTTAATTTATATTGAGACTCTTAAAATTAAAAAAAATAAGCCAGCCCTGTAAATTTAAAATCAGCTGTTATAATATTTTTCATATTATTAATTTGACAGTTCGGTGGTGAAAAGAAAGAGAACTATCGAAATCGTGGCTTCATAAACAAATTTTTCAATAAATTAAAATGTTTATGTGTTAAAAAGAGAGGGCTCATTTATACTCCTTCCATATATTTCTTATTCGTAGGACAGAACGAACAAAATGTGTAGTGTAGTAGTTTTGTCGCATATCTCGCATTCGCATCGCAGTGTCTAAATGGTTGAATAATTGGGTTATTTAATTACATATTTGTTTTGTTTTACAATAATAGTTTTCGAGTACATATTCAAAAGATAATAAAAATTATAAAAGTACGTTTAATAAATACTACTATTTCGATTATTTCAAAGACAAAAATTGCAATTCATTTTTATCATAATTGCTAAAATTATGTATTTGAAAAACAATTAAGAATTACAATAAAATGTAAGTGTAATAAAAAATATAATATTCCTTCTCAAATTAGATTGAATCATTTTCCATTAATTATTATTAAATAATATTTAGATTTAAATCAATGAATTACCTATATTAACTGTCAAAAGAAATAATAAAAAAATAACACGATATTAATATACATACTATAGAAAAGTAAAATTAAAAATTTGAAGACTCCGCCCGAATGAATAATCATTTTTGTATGTTCTCAATTTAATTTAATCAGATTTGAGTTAGTGTAGCAGGTTAGTTAATTGCACTTAATATTTATAAAAAAAATGTAGCTATTAAAACTATATACTAAATAACTAAATTGGTAGTATAAGTTTATAAAAAATATATACTTACTACGGAGAAATTATGGATTTTACTATCTTCGTTGACTTTTAGGATTTTTTAAGTTGTGAATATTGCAACAGAGTAATAAAATGAAACAATAGTAAACTTAAGTACATTTTAATATGTTATTTCCTATTTTAAATTATATTAATAATTATGATAATTATAAGCTCTGAATCAATAATTACGATTTGTAATCATCGGTTTAAAATATTTGTAGTAAAAAAATTGAATGCATTGTTTTAAGTAGTGATTTAAACTTTGCCCTCAGTTTTTTTAATTATGTATTCACTTGACAGATAAAAATGAAATAATATACATATGTATACTTATGTATTACTACGTATAGGTAGGTACATATATATAGGTAATATAAACTTTTAGTTAACATTGAAGTGTATGGAAAAGTTATCAATTAATATTAAGTTTTTATTTCGTTAATGATTCATCCTCATCCACTATATTTTGAGTATTTTGTTTGATACTGATAACAAACATTTTCATAAATTTCCGCATTGAGGCAGGTGTTATCGATTATTTTTAATAACCAAATAATATTTGATTTTATGTTCTCAATGTTTTCTTTTTTTACAATTAAAGTTATATAAATTATTATATTCGAGTACACATACCTTACCTTGTAAGTAAAATTTAACAAAAACGAATGACTGATTCATAATTTTTGTAAGAATTTTTGATGAATATTTTCTGAAAAATTAAAACAATTTTTTTTTAGATATATAAATAGAACAACAGTGTCTAATGTATTTAATGGAATGGACAGACTTCAAGTTTTTAATGAAACACATATAAAATCTAAACAATCATCAAGATCACCGTCACCGTCACCAAGAAGTTCTGTTTACATCGATCAAAGTAATAATTGTGACTTGAAAGTAATGAAAACAAATTTTTTTTACATACATAATATGTATTTTTGTTTTGCTAATATTTTGTGTATTTAAGTTAATTTTTTGTTAATTTCTGTTTACTAAATTATTCTGATAATATTCTTATTTTGCTTTTATAAATTAATATTATTGTTTAAAAGATTTTTTGGTTAAATTGCAATAAAAACACACACACACAGAAGATAAAATAATATATAGTTAAAAAAGCACTCACTGAACAACAAAAATCCAAAATATAACAAAAATGAAATATCCAATAGTGTCAAGAGAGAGGGAAAATACTGAATATGGGGTTCCAAGCTCTTCTGGTTTTCGATTTCGAAATCAAAGTCCATCTAATGCAAATCAGAGAAGTCGGGAAAGAAGTCGTCGGGAATTTATTCATAATCATTCAGCTGATCAAACCATTGGTACTGGTGCACTTACATATAGCGAAATGGCCGCTGAAGGCATGAGTTCTTTTGATGATTCTCGCTTATCTGGTATGAGTACTCTGAAATAATTACAATATAGTTTTAAAAGATTTATACATACTTTTAGGTAATGAAGAAATGTATTATTTATCGTTTGCTTCGGATGATATAGATGGAAATCAGCCATCAGGTTTACCAGATAATAAAAAAGATAAGTCTCATCGAAGTCGTCGTCAAAGAACAAATAGTGATCAGGCACTTGATAGGTTAAATACTAAAATTCAATGTACAAAGGAGTCAATTAGACGTGAACAAACTGCAAGAGATGGTTGGCTAATTTAATTTGTTTTTAATATAGTTAGTTTGTTGTACCCATATTTTCAGATAACGTTAATGAATATCTAAAATTGGCAGCTAGTGCTGATAAACAACAACTTCACAGAATTAAGGCCGTTTTTGAAAAGAAAAATCAAAAAAGCGCACACACTATATCACAATTACAAAAGAAATTAGAAAGTTACACAAAGAGAGTTAAGGACTTCCAGAATCACCATAATAAAGGTCAACATCGACAACCACGAGAAGTTCTACGGGATGTTGGACAAGGATTAAGGTATTATAAATCAATCATGAATTTAATGTGGATTTCGATTGGCACAGATCAAAATTTAAAAAAAAATCAATTTTTTTTATGTCCAATCGAACGTAAAAACAGATCAATTTTTTTTATCTATGTAAATATGTCACTGTCATACAAATTGTATGGTATTAGTGAATGGAGGGGTAAATCTTTAAAAAAATTCAGATTTTTTAAAATTTATCTAGATAAAAAAAAATTGATTTTTTTGTCCAATCGAAAACAAAAATTGATCTAGATAAAAAAAAAGATTGATTTTTTTTAAAAAAAATTGATTTTTTTGTCCAATCAAAATCCACATAAGTATTTAAATTCATTTATTTCTTGGGAAATACCAATACTTAATGACATTTTAATTATTGGTTATATTATTGCATCAAGTCAACTTGTTAAAATAATTTAAAATTTAGATATAATCTACATTTATAAAATATATTTTGTACTGACAAAACAACACATGTCGCACGAACTAACTAATTGACAAGATTTTAAATTCGGTTGTCTAAGGCCCGAATTTATAAACAATTCTCATTAGAAATCTACACCTATGACCATCTGAAGTTTAAGTTTCGTTTATAAATTCGGGCCTAAGTCCTTTAATTTACAGAGAAATTAGCTTATTAAATAATTGACACTTAATTGTTTTTGAAAATCAGCGATATAATGAATTAATATAAATTTAATTTTAGCAAAGCTCTACAATACAATAATTTTGCTTATTTCGTTGTTTGTTTCTCTTACAAATATTTCATTATGAACGAAATATTATTTTTGCTTCCTTCGCTTGTACCTTCTAGTTATAATTTTTGTAATTTATCAATATTTAACATTTAATTTGAAATAGCTTACCTATGAAAGTAACTCATGTTATATACTTAATTTCAGAAATGTGGGTGGGAATATTCGTGATGGTATTTCTGGATTTTCTGGATCAGTTATGTCGAAACCACGAGAGTTTGCACACCTCATTAAAAATAAATTCGGAAGTGCGGATAATATAAATCAAATAGGAGGTAAATTATATGCATATATTTCAACTCATATATTACATATATTTGTGCACTTTTTTAGAAACTGAAGTTAACACCCTTAATTTGCATCCTTCAGAAGTGGTTGGGTCATCAACTCCTAATAATAATATAAATAATCCACAAACAACGTCAACGGGTTCTGGAAATACAGGTGGTGCTGGTAGTGCTAAATTTAATAGTGATAATGGAAGTGGAATCAGCAGCGTAACAAGTGAAAGTATTCCGGCTGGGTAGGTTATGTTCACTATATATAATATACAGTTTGTCAAGAAATTGTTTGCATATTGAAAAAATATGAAAAAATATTTTGTTTTTTGTATTTAGTGGGCTAACATCGAATGAATTTCGCTTTTTTGAAGCAATGATTTTTCTCGCACAGTAGACTGTAAGTAGACGGTCAAAAAGTAGACTATAATACAATGTAAATACAAAATACAACACAGTAGACGGTCAAAAAGTAGACTGTAATACAATAGAGTTAGTTTATTAAGAGGCCTTTGCCCAAAAAGTAAGATAAGGTTTTGCGCTGGAGCAGATAACTTGAGCTGTAATTATCGGATTTTGATCTAGTTTTTTGCAAATGGTTGGTAATAGACCTACCTTTTACACTATGTGGATTTTTTTTAACATTTGACCTAGGTTGTCTGGAAATTTAAAAAAAAATTTCATTTCCATACAAAAAAAATGTTGCGACCTAGATTTTTTCCACAGTTTTCATCCAATTTGGGTGAAATTTGAAAGACAAGTAGTCTTTATAAAACGAATCTACACTAGGCAGCCCTTTTTTTCATTTTCGACCTATGTTGTCTGGAAATTTAAAATGATTTGTCATTTCCATACAAAAAAAACGTTGCGACCTAGATTTTTTCCACAATTTTCATCCGATTTGGGTGAAATTTAGAAGACAAGTAGTCTTTATAAAATTAATCTACACTAGGCAGCCGGAATTTTGATTTTTGGCTCTAATTTTGATTTAACAGCAATTATATTTTCAAACTTTGATATGGAATAAAAACTAAACTAAAGAAAATAAATTCATAAAATTAAGTTATTTTTTAAATTTACTCTTTTCCCAACATTTTCTTAATTAAAATTTTCAAAAATAATAGAAAATAAGTTTCTAGGAGCCAAATTAAGCAAGCAACTTTTTCCAAAATTTTCTAAAAAAAATACTAATTGAAAATTGTTATACAGAAAATAGTTCCACTAATTCCTAATAGGATCGTCGGTTGTAAATTGTTATATTCGCTATTATTTTTTGTAACTATATCTCTCTCGTTGTTCTCTATGTCCTTTTTTTTGGGTATACATACTTTTTTTTGCATTTTCTTATACAGGTTTTAGTTATATGCAAGTATTTTCATTTAAATTTTAAATTTCAATATTTTAGAATTTTTTCGTTTTCTATATTCAGAATATTTATAGTTTTTTAGGAGTTTAATAGTTTTTTTGTTGAATGTGCTAAAACTCTGTCGAGTAGGTTTAAAAAAGTATAAATAGGAAAACTCAATAGCATGTTCAAACGGGAATGTTATTAATATTATAATAATAAATAATGAATACTAATAAATAACAAAGAGGATAGATGTGAGCTATGTTATTTTAAAAATACCAACATTATGTATATTACTTTTCAATGAACTTGCTCAATTTAATATTTACCCATTTTTTTTCATTTTTCATTATTAGTAATATATACATACTATAATTTCTAAAAAATATATACGAGTATGTACATATGTAGATTAAAAAAATTTCATTCTACCAAAGATATTTTTTTTAAATGCATTCATTCGGTATAAATTAAACTTCGATCGCATATTTGATTTTTTCCCCAAAAATAAGAAATATAGAAAAATATTTAATTTTGAAATTTGAAATTTAAATATAAAAACTTATATCCTTTTGAATGGATATAAGAAAAAACTCATTGCAGGTAACAAATATAAAAAAGGATCAAGAAATAACCACAGCAATAAACCATCGTAAAATAAAAACAACAACAAAGGCACATAGGAATAATATTCTCAACTTAGTAGAAAACAATTTGAAATTATGTTCATTTACTCAAAATAAAAATTTTGTGTTATACAAAATGTATGTTGCCGATCATTTTGTTTATGCATATTTTTAAATTGTTATACACACCATGTATAGTATAACAAAACGAAGTATACCAGATATAATTTTACTTTTTGGGCAAAGGCCTCTTAATACAATAGAATTAGTTTATTACAGTCTACTGTTTGACCGGACATACATATTTTATTCCTCTTTGATCAATGAAAAATTTAAAAATTTAACTTAATTTTAATCCTACGTATTATTTATATAATAATTAATTTTAATATACTGATGCCCGGTTTCACGAAAATAGCTTAAAAGCGCATCTAGATAAAAACGATTTTAGTACTAAAAGTCATCTAGATATGTTGCAGTTTCACGTGATTTTTGTCGCTTTTATCTAACTAAAATTCTAATAACTGCATTTTGACAGATACTCAGAGAAATATTACGATTTGACAAAAATTACTCAAAAATATAAAAGCATATTGTTCAGTGCAACGATATAGAAGATATATGGATAGAGCATAAATATAAAAATTTGAAGCCAGGGTATAGTTGTCTCTTTTTTTGCTAGCCGAATTGTCAAAATATAAAAATGAGAAATTAGGGGCGGATTAGGTTTTTTTTAATTCGGGCATCAATTTTTAAGGAGATAATTTTTTTTTTTTTTTGAAAAATACAAGTAAAGATCATCCTAAGGAATATTTTAGGTCGCGCAACGATAATTATACAAATGGAAAGTAAAATAGAGTAATTTGTTTAGCTAGTTAATATTGTTAATTTATATTGAGACTCTTAAACTTAAAAAAATAAGCCAACCCTGTAAATCTAAAATCAGCTGTTATAATATTTTTCATATTATTAATTTGACACATCGGCGAGCAAAAGGAAAGAGAACTACCAAAATCGTGGCTTCATAAACAATTTTTCAATATATTAAAAATTAAAATTTTAATGTGTTAAAAAGAGAGGGAACATTTATGCCCTATCCATATATCTTCTATATCGTTGGTTCAGTGTCAATTGAAAACATATGTTTTAAAAATATTATAAATAATTTTAATGTTTATAATTCTATATTATAATGCTTCCCATACACAATACAACTTGGTTGTACTTGTACAACTAGTCATCAAACTCGGCAGAGCACCCCACACACGTTAAAACTTTTTCTACGACCATCGAATTTGTTTTTATATTCTACTGTAGAACACGATACAATTTTCAAAGTTTTAGAACCATTTTGATGGTTACAATCAAGTTGTACAACCAAGTTTTGTTGTGTATGGGCAGCATGCTAATTTAAATTTAATTTTTTTTTTGTTCAAATGTCAAAATACAACATTTACAAGCGCTTTTTGTGCTTAGATGGCCGAAATCGGGCATCTAAATTAAAAGAGCCACTAAAAGAGATCTAACATCTCGTGAAACACCATTTGCGTTAAAAGCGCATCTAAATCACTAGAAGCGCTTTTAAAACTTTCGTGAAACCGGGCATAAGTATTATTTGCATAATGCGTTTTATTTACATAATTGTCTATTACAACGTAGAGTTTTTATACTAATTGCAAAGAATTGTTTGACAGAAAATTTGAGATAGTTTTTTTTTTGTTTTAGCTTTTTTTAATTTTTTTTTTTTTTTTAAATCGAGTCCTTGTATGTGTGCGAGAAGAATCATTGCTTCAAAAAAGCGAAATTCATCGATGTTAACCCACTAAATAAAAAAAAAAAAATTTCATATTTTTTCAATATGCAAACAATTTCTTGACAAACTTTATATTATAATTTTATATTATTCTACATCTAAATTCAGCTCTGGAAAAAGCCAATCGGCAGCTAGTCAATACCAAATTATTTTAAAAACTCTATTAACAGAATTGCAAGAGCGTAAAGAAGAATTTGAAAAATTGAAAGAAAAAGTTGATCGTTTAGAAGTATATTTAATCAAATTACTAATAATTAATAATACGGTAAAAATAAAATTGTTATTTAATTTTTAGACATCACAGAAAGAGTGTCATGATTTGACGACGAATTTGGAAAGTGAAAGATATCGTGCTGAGCGTTTAGAAGAACAAATTAATGACTTGACAGAATTGCATCAGGTATTTTACATATTTGTCTATGCTTTTATTTAAGATATATTACAAATTTCACAATAACATTTCAGACTGAAGTAGAAAATTTAAAACAAACTATAGCGGATATGGAGGAAAAAGTTCAATATCAAAGTGATGAGCGACTTAGAGATGTAAATGAAGTTTTAGAAAATTGTCAAACAAGGGTAATTAATTTTTAAATTAAATCTTATGTTTAGCAAATTTGGAATAAATTAGGAATTATTTAACATTCTTCCCATATTGTTAAATTAAAAAGAAGTAAAGCATAGAGTTATACCCGGGACACACCGGACCGAAAACTCAGATTTCGTGTTTTCAAAGTTCAGAAATGGAAATTCATAAGGTTTTAGTACAGTTTTCAGGAATAAATTGAAAACACGAAACCTACAAATTTTTAAGATTTTCACGAAAATATATTTTTGCACCATCTATGACAAAATAGAAGATATGTATTTTTGAAGTAGGCATAGCTAATGTGGATTTCGATTGGACAAAAAAATCAATTTTTTTTTTATCTAGATCAATTTTCAAAAATCTGGATTTTTTTAAAGAATTACCCCTCCATTCACTAATACCATACAATTTGTATGACAGTGACATATTTACATAGATAAAAAAAATGGATTTCATAGATAAAAAAAATTGATCTGTTTTTACGTTCGATTGGACATAAAAAAAATTGATTTTTTTTTTAATTTTGATCTGTGCCAGTCGAAATCCACGTAAGTTTCCATACAAAAGTAGCAATTTTTGTGAAAAATAAAAAAAAAAACGAAAAATTTGACATTAAAAACAAATAATTACTATTTTTAATTTTTTTGGTTTTTACGTAGAGTTGTTTAAATAAATAATTTTCATAATTTGACATTCGAAAACAAAATCGCGCTCCATTTTTGGTGTGTCACTATAAAAGTTTTTAGATCTAGTTTTCGCGAAAACTTAGGTTTTCAATTTTGGTGTGTCCCGGGTATGACACACCAAAAATGGAGCGCGATTTTGTTTTCGAATGTCAAATTATGAAAATTATTTATTTAAACAACTCTACGTAAAAACCAAAAAAATTAAAAATAGTAATTATTTGTTTTTAATGTCAAATTTTGATTTAAATATATTAAAAATTATTTAATTATTTAAAAAATTATTTAATTTTTCTTGTTTTTTTTTAGAAATTTTCGATTTTTTTTTGATTTTTCACAAAAATGGCTACTTTTGTATGGAAACTTGCTATGCCTACTTCAAAAATACATATCTTCTATTTTGTAATAGATGGCGCTAAAATATATTTTCGTGAAAACCTTAAAAATTTGTAGATTTCGTGTTTTCAATTTATTCCTGAAAACTATACTAAACCTTATGAATTTCCATTTTTGAACTTTGAAAACACGAAAAGTGAGTTTTCGGTCCTGTGTGTCCCGGGTATCACTATAAAAGTTTTTAGATCTAGTTTTCGCGAAAACTTAGGTTTTCAATTTTGGTGTGTCCCGGGTATTAGATTGATTATGATAATATTTTTTTATATAATAATATAGATAGTGAAAATGGAACATTTATCACAACAACAGTATGTAACTGTTGAAGGAATTGATAATTCAAATGCACGTGCTTTGGTTGTAAAATTAATCAATGTAGTATTAACAATATTACAAGTTGTATTATTATTGGTAGCTACAGCAGCTGGTATTATAATGCCTTTCTTAAAAACAAGGTATGTATTACATTTTTTTGAAATAAATTTTCTGTTTTAATAAAATTTAAAATTCATTTTACAGAGTTAGGGTATTAACAACATTTTTCTCCATATTTGTTGTTGTATTTGTGATACGTCAATGGCCTGATGTAAGAGACATTGGTTCACATATGGTTCGACATTTGAAAGAGTCTCTGGTTGTTAAATAAAAAGACTTAAAATTGACTTCTATACATAAAAATTCTTTCGAAAATTTATTTCAAAGTAGAACTAAAAGTAATTATATTTTAATATAATTATTACTATATATCGCAAATAATTTTAAATTGTACATATAAAATAATAGATCACAATAAATAATTAATATTAATTGCTAATACATTCTTTTTTCAAATGTAATTATTTCATCAGAATTCTATTTTTGAAAACATATACATAATATAAATAATCATATCGATTATGCTTGAATTAATTTTTGAAATTGTAAATGGTTATGTTGTTCAATAAATATTATGATTTGTAATATACACATATATTGCTGGACCAAAATGTGCATAAGTGAATGAAAAGGAATATTTATTTATTTCTAATATTGTAATTTTATTAATTAAAATATAGATACGTAAAACTGTATAATAAAAATCAATTACTTCGATTATTCAAAATGACCTCTTCGATTATTCAAAAATTCAAAGTTACCGAAAACTCAGTTTTCGTGTTTTCAAAGTTCAGAAATGGAAATTCATAAGGTTTTAGTACAGTTTTCAGGAATAAATTGAAAACACGAAACCTACAAATTTTTAAGGTTTTCACGAAAATATATTTTAGCGCCATCTATGGCAAAATAGAAGATATGTATTTTTGAAGTAGGCATAGCTAAGTTTCCATACAAAAGTAGCCATTTTTGTGAAAAATCAAAAAAAAATCGAAAATTTTTTAAAAAAAAAAAAATTAAATTTAAAAATTATTTAATTATTTAAAAAATTAAATAATTAAATAATTCTTAATATAATTAAATCAAAATTTGACATTAAAAACAAATAATTACTATTTTTAATTTTTTTGGTTTTTACGTAGAGTTGTTTAAATAAATAATTTTCATAATTTGACATTCGAAAAGGAAATCGCGCTCCATTTTTGGTGTGTCACTATAAAAGTTTTTACATCTAGTTTTCGCGAAAACTTAGGTTTTCAATTTTGGTGTGTCCCGGGTATTAAATAAAATTAAAATTTGGTTCAAATATATGAGAATTTATTGATAAAATAATTGGTACAAATATGATAAATCATTTAAAATTAATTTTTCTTGTACATTAAGATATATTTATATTGTTATACAAAAAATCCTTATTAATTCTTTTAAAAAAAGTGAAACAATTATTTATTATGGAGCAACAAAGACAGTATACTCTTTTATTGTATTCAACTTATGTAGTAATAAATTAAAAACAAATATTTGAAATGAATAGAGCTTTCTATGTATTTTTTAGATAGAAGTGTTTATTTTTTAATGACTGATAATTTTAGTTATATGTGCATACACAGTTTTAAATAAGTTACAAAAATACTTCATTTCAATATTATTTTAGATTTTATTAAAAGCTGCTACATCTACACTCTGTACGAAATCCTCGAATTTTTCAATTTCTTCTGTTAACCAATCTATGGAAACTTTATCATCTTCGACTACACAACTAATGCTTAGTTTTTGAATACCAAAAGCAACAGGCATAAATTTCGAGGCACCCCATAATAAACCATCACAGGTTATTTTACGAATTTCAACTTCCATTTGTTTTAAATCGGTTTCGTCATCCCAAGGTTTCACATCCAATACTAAACTTGATTTTGCAATAAGTGCTGGTTTTGTAGATTTTTTAGCAGCATATGCAGCTAACCGAGCTTCGCGTACTTTTGCCGCTTCTGCATCTTCGCCCTAATCGTAAAAAATATTAAAAATATTAAATAGAACAAAAAAAATGTAGTACTTCTGAGTCAGATCCAAAAAGATCAACACCATCATCATCGTCATCATCTTGTTTTGCTGTTGACAGTTTAGCTGGTGCTCCGGAATTTCCCGGCTGCACATTTAATGATGCAAATTTTTGCTCTAATGATTTCAAACGCGCAGCTGAGTCTAAACAGCAATTATTTAGCGATTCAACCACTATAACCATAAAATAAATAAAATATTGTAAAATATTTATTATATTCATATCCTACATTCCCTGAGTTTCATATTAACTTTTTCGACTGAAGCAAGCCTTTCAAGGACATCATTTGGTCCTGGAGAAGCAGCTAAAGCAGCTATACCGTCCATCTGTAAGCGAAAAAATTTTTTAGGATCAAATAAATATTAAACAGATTTTTGGAATCTATCTTACCCTTTCCAGTGAGTTTTTTATATGCTGACGTGCCTTAGCTATTTCTGACACTAAAGTGCACTGATTAGATCCTGACCCCTATAAAACAAAAATAGTATCTATAAAACACTTTTATAAACATTGTAAATACTTTAAAAAAAGGCTATTAAAATGAAAGCTAAAGCATACATAAATAATAAATAATAATTCTTTTTTTTTTTTTTAAAAAGAAACCTTATTTTTTAAATTGAGTTTAGTTTTTTTGTCTTTATCCTTTTCAAGTTCTAGCAATTGATGATTTTCATCTTTATTCTCTATGGGTTTCTCAATTATTTTATCTATAGAATCAACCCCAATTAGAGGAGCCCTCTTCTTATTTTTTTTCTTTTTGAGTTTGGATTCTTCCCCAACAATAGATTCATCTGCAATATTCGAGTATTTATCATTGGAATGATCTAAAATTGATTTTTTATTGGGATTTTCACAAACTATGGCATTGATAGTTTTATTTTTTTTATTCTTTTTTGTTTTAGATGATATTGTTAATTTGGATACTTCCACGGTTTTTTCCAAATCATTGTATGATTCAATAGGCAATGTATTTGGATTTTCAATTTTGTTTTTATTCAAAGATCCTTTAAGCAGCTTGAAATTATTGATTATTCATATATTTTTATAATTACAAAAAGCAATACAAACAGTAGATTTATTATATATACATATATAAATATAAATATACATATGCCTAGAAAATATTAACTAACTTGAGATATTTGTTCGAAATAATTTTTTTCTGCATCGTGGTATTTGGATTTTTCAAGCCAAACTCGTTCTGTAGCAAGATGACAAGCCATTTATGGATGTTTCTAAAATGGAAATTAAAAACAAAATTATTGATTTATCACAAGACTTTTTTTCCTTTTTTCTCAATATGAAAGAAAAAACGTGGCAGAGGGTAACATATATTTTATATTTAATTAAGATTGTTATATTATAACTATGAAATTTATTGTAACACTTAGTTAATGAATGGAATTACCTGTTATTTATAATTTATATAATTAAAAAAAATAGATACAAATCAAATTTATATCCTCCTGCAGAAAAGAAAAAAAACTCCTCCACAAAGCTCCAAGAGACAAGTTAAAATATAAATTTATAATAACCCTTTAAGAAAAGCGAACCGTAAACGAACCGCCGGCGAAGTCTTTTGTTCATATATGAGTTCCTTTACGAACCGCCTTGGCAGTTCGTAAGCGAACCGGAAACGTAAATGCTAGAATAAGAACAGTAGAAAAAAAAACGTAACGCCAAGAGTTCGCTAAAATCGGTCCGTTTACGAAACGCTGCAGCGATTCATTTTGGAACCGCCAAATTCGGACCGTTTACGAACTGATTTTATTTCTAGATATAAAAAATACGGAAAAGTAATATTTTTATTTTTTTAGCATTTATTTCATATAAAAAATGTAATTTTTAACAATAAATAATAACATTAACATTCAACTATAAATAATTATTTCACCACTTACTTATTAATAAGATTTTTTATTAATTTTATTATTTAATTTATTATATAGAACACAAAATTACTTATTAATATTTATTTTATTATATTTAAAGACAATATTATTATAAGATACATAAATTATAGTTTATTAAAAAGGCGTTACTTATCCAGTTCGTATACGGTTCGCCAAAAGCGAATTCGCTTATTTTTCTTATAGGGAAGCAGTTAGCATAGCAGCAGTGCTGTCGAGTAGAAGTACTACTTTAGGAGTATTGAATAAAAAAATTTTTGTCGGCTAAAAAGTTTTGGCTTTTGGCTAGGCTATTATAATTTTTTTTTCATAGCTGCCTTTGACTATATAATATATGGACTGCTAGTAACCAACTTCATGGCTGTAGCTATGACCGACTATGCGCATACCACCAGAGATGGCGAAAAAAGCAACTAACTATTCCGAATTGCCTTTGGCGACGCTCGCCTTTTTGACGGCCAATAAAACAACTAAATCATTTATGAGAATTCCATAGATTTTACTTGAGAATTCTACTCGATTTAATTCAGAATTCCATAACTTTAGTTCTTTTATTGGCCATCTCTGGTGCTATGCGCTACCAGTCATAATAGTATTTTTTTCTTTAGTACCATTTACACGATCAAATAAAATCAATATTTTATTTGAATGACTCATCCATCAAATAAATTTGAACGTGTAAATGGTCCATCCAATATCCTATCAAATAAAATCTCAAATCAAAATATATTTTGTTTATTTCAAATAAATTTGTCAAATATGACGTCACGTCAAATAGATTTGATCGTGTCAATGCTTTTCGCTTGTATTTTGACAGATTTTTCATCAAATAAAATTTTGATTTTATTCGATAGTGTAAATGCAAAATGTTTGACAGCTTCATTTAACAGCTTTTTTCATCAAATAAAATTTTGATTTTATTTGATCGTGTAAATGGTACTATTAGCAGTCCATATATTATATAATCAAAGATAGCTGCAGAGACCTACCTGACCACCTGTTGTTCGTAATGTTCAACACTTTATTGCAAATAAAAAACATCCCTAGCTAGCAATAGGTGGCAATAGTAATTTGTTATAAAAGTTGATAATTTTTAAAAATACATAACCTAAATATTTGAGTTTTTATATTAATTTGACATCGCAAAAATTCGGTTTAACATTTTTTCGTTCGTTCATTTTTGTATAGATTTACTCCCTTCAAAAAATTTAATAAATACTACCCTATACTACCTTCCACTATCAAAAAATACTACTTTAAAAAAATTTGAAACGACAGCACTGATAATAAGTAGATTTACAGCCAGAAAAATCGATTTTTTGGATCGATCTTTTACTAATCGATTTATCGCGATTTATTATAAAAAGTTGAAAATCGATTTTATAAAATCGAGAAAAAAATTCAATAGCTTTTACAAACTGGGCGCTTATAACACCTTTATATAACATCTATAACATGTTATGAAAAACGCATTCAGACTAAAAATACTTCATATATTTTGACGTTTATAATTTCTGAAAAAATTTAATTTTATTCAGAGAGCAAATAGCTGTGTTTTTTTATTCCTACTCTGTACTACTCGATATAAAAGGAATAAAAAACGATGTAGTGCAAGGGGAAAATATAATTTAGAATTGATTGAAAAAAATTTGCCCACTTTGTTGATATTTTTTAAAAATCAAATTTTCAATATTCAAATATACGAAGTGAAGTACTTCTTGTCAAATTTATAGTTGCCATATTAAAATTTAAAAATTTGCCATTAATTTCCCTTTTACTCTACATCCTACATGTTGTACTGGATAATTATGTAGAGTAGCTACAACAACAACCATACAGATACTCTACTCGTATAGTACAGAGTAGGAATAAAAAAACACAACTAATATATGCAAAAAATAAATATAGTATAACATTGGGTTCCCATTGAATATTACATAGTTTTTTCGCATAATTTTTACAATCGCGTTCCCATTGAATTTTTATAAAATTATGAAAACTCAATTGTAGCAAACTTTATATTACAAATTCAGTTATATTATTTAGTGTAATTTAAGTACCAAATTGTTATTTATTTAAATAAAATATACCATTTATTTTAATTTATATTGACTTTTATTAATATATTTAAAATAATTTGTCGCAACAATGAAATAAAAATACACAAATATTTCATATGAAATTCGCCACCAACTTCAATCCTATTTTATTATGAAAATTTTATGAAAAAGTTAAATTGATTTTAAATTTTTCTTTTTCTTATTTTTCTTTTTCTTACAAGTTTTTTTTCACACAATCCTGTAAAACTAAAAACTAAAAATTTCAATGGGAACGCTAGGTAATAAATATACACTCGACAATTATTTTATTTTTTAAATAAAATAATAAAAATAACAATAAATTGACATTTGCTGTCTAGGGTTGCTAAAATTCCTGAAAATAGTACCGATAACATCGAAATATTACAAAAGTATCGAAATTTTATTATGTCAATCCCTCAAAAATGAGGTGTATACGCTATATCATGTTATAGCTGAAATACATGTGCAGAATTTCTGCACGCAGCGCTGCATGCAGCGACGCACTTAAAATACATGTGCAGCTTTTTTTGACATAATTGAAATTTTAATATATACCTTGTTTCCATTACGAGTTCAACTCGAGTTAGCGTGCATGGAAACAAGGGTTGAGTTGGAGTTGAGTTGGAAGGGAACGAATAATGGATGGTTCCATTTTAACCCCATTTAAACTCAACTGCAACTCAACTCGGTACATGGAAACAAGGTAATAGATTGACACATTCTTAAATATGGAAATATTAGTCTATGACATGTATATATATCATTATCATGTCATAGGCGCCCAGTACCGAGATTTAGCTAACAAAGTGAGTAGTGAGTGAGTGAGTATATAAAAGCGATTTAGCTAATGAAATGACAAGTGAGATGAGTGAAATGGAGCTGTCATTTTACTAACCATATATTTTAATAGTGAAAAGTGAATTTGTAGTTATTATTTGAAAATGGTAAAATTTAAAAATATTTTTTATTTATTTTGCTTATTTTTTTTGGACAATAATCAAATTATTTGTGCAAATACAGATAAATTGTGCTTGTTCTATTTCTTTAATAAGTTTAAAGATAAGTTTAATTAATAATTCATTTTTTATTTTAGTCAACCAAAATAACTAAACTTCAAATAATGAAAGAAAACATGGAGGAAAAATTTCCAAGTGGAACAATTTATATATTTCTGGCTAGCTGTTTGCAGAATTCATTAGGAATAAATATGATATATAAAAAAACACTTTCTATATATAAAATTACATTTATTTCGTTTTAGATTCCGGCATTACATATATAATTCAATAGTGCTACTATTCTTTTTATATTCTTTATAATGTTAATTTAATTGTAATTTTCCATATTTTTAATAAAATTAATTTGTATTTTATAAATCAATGTAATTTTTTAAAAAAACATTATTTAAATATTTATATATTTCTCCGTAAATTCAAGAAAGGAAAGCGCAATTTCAAGAAAAAAAATGAAATTTTGACAAACAACGTATTTTATGTTCTGTATGTTCCAACGAATTAGAATATATGGAAGGAGTATAATTAATAAAAATTGAAGCCAGCCTGGATATAGTAGTCTCTTTCTTTTCACCACCAAACTGTCAAAATTAATAAATCACAAATAAGAGCCGAACTAGGTTTTTTTTAATTCGGGCAGCAATTTTTAAGGAGATAAAATATATTTTTTTTGAAAAATACATTTAAAGATCATCCTAAGGAATATTTTAGGTCGCGCAACGATAATTATACAAATGGAAAGTAAAATAGAGTAATTTTGTTTAGCTAGTTAATATATTTAATTTAAAAAAATAAGCCAGCCTGTAAATCTAAAATCAGCTGTTATAATATTTTTCATATTATTAATTTGACAGTTCGGCGGTGAAAAGAAAGAGAACTATCGAAATCGTGGCTTCATAAACAAATTTTTCAATAAATTAAAATGTTAATGTGTTAAAAAGATAGGGAACATTTATGCTCCTTCCAAATATTTCTTATTCGTAGGTATGTTCTGTATGTCGGTGGCAAGAAAAAACTAAAAAACATATGATTTACACTTTACTTCAAAAATGATTTCGAAATTTTTTTCGAAGTTAGTCGAACTCACTTTTTTAGCTAAATCGTGAGTAGAGTAGTGTTATGTGGAGAATCTTATGTTGATTATTTTAGAATAAATTCTACACAAACACTTTTTGTTAAGAGTTTTTAATATATTTATTGGAAATTTGATTTATTGATTGATTACAGTTTGTATATTTTTATTTATTACATACACAGTATTATTTTAAATTAGTATTACTTATTAAATTAACATTACTATTTATTTTGTTTCAAGTATTTAAATAAGCTTTACTTATTTATTGCCAATTTATTTATTTATTTTATTTAACTTATAAATTTTAAGTATTATAAGTTTAACTTAAACTTTTTCTTTTTAAACTTTTGTTTCTAGATTTTAAGTATTAGGGTGCTGGCATAGTAAGCGCGGGAAGCCGAGCCGAGATTAAAGCGGAGCTGATAGACGCGAGAAGCAAAGCGAGAACATGCTCCAGTGAATGCGAGTTTTCAGCGCCGATAATCTAGTTTGGTGTTAATAGTTAATTATAAAACATGGACTCATCCGATGACGAATTTTTTTGTTCAACTTTTGTTTTAAATAATTTATTTTTTAATGAAAGGCAATATGGAGTCCATCCATTACAATTAAAATGAAAGAAATTTGGAGAATTTCATTACCTATGTAAAGATTTTCCATAAATCAACTTAAAATTCCATAAATCCACTTAAAAACTTTAAACTGAATTGCACAAAAATTAAAAACAAAAAAAAATCTCATTCAATACTTATAAATTTCACGCATACATATAAATTTCGGCGCTGAAAACCACTGCACAACAATCTTTCTCGCATTGCGCTTTGTAATCAGCTTTGCTCTCGGCTCAGCTCGGGTTCTACTATGCCGCAATCATGCGAGTTTATATGAAAATGTATGTGCAGACTTTTTCAGCGCGGACTCTCGCATTCATAAGCTTTCAGCTCAGCTGGGCTTGTCGCGCTTACTATGCCAGCAACCTTACTTTAAATTTGACTGTTTGTGGCTTTTTCACTGTAATGTTCTTTAATCGTAAAAGTTTTTCCTTATATGGGAAAACTTTTCGAATTTTAAAATTTAGAAACGCCTTTTTCGAAAATTATCGGCAAATAAATTGAAATAACGCATTAACACGCGCAAATTACTTTCTCTCTCACATTTGGTGATATTGAACTATCGGTCAGATATTCAATTGATCGTAATTTGATCCTCATGTGTAGAGAAAAAAATATAATTTTATTTAAAAATAAATTGTGAATTTTTTTTTAATTTAATAAATATTGTATCTGTTAACTATATGGGTATATAATTAACTAGAAAGATGATGCAATATTTTATGTTTATTTAGGAAAAACAATAGGTTTAGGAGATGTGTATTTAGGAAAAACGATAGGTTTAGGAGATGTGTAATAAAGATATATCTCAATGTTTCTTTATTATAATTGGGATATAATGTATAATGTGGCATACATGCGTGGTTATGAGGATTTGTGTGGCCTCATAACACCCGTCCCTCTTTATATTAAAAGAAAGTTGAAAGAAATGAAACTTTCTTTTTGCATTGAAGTAATAATAAAAAAAAGCTGCCAATTTGGAAGAGTGCTTCATATACCCTTTGGATCTACCTAGGATTTAGTGAAAACGAAGAATTAAATAAAAATTATGATTTTTACAAAACTCCCAATGTTGTACAATTTAAAATTACAATCAAGTTTTTATAAATAATTACTCGAATTTGTAATACTATATTTATACTAAATACTCGAAATGTAATATACATATGTTTTTATTCTATAAATTTCGAAATTTTTGCCCCTGTAAAATGAAGAGGGTTGCAGTTACGTGTCTCAATTTTATATACAAGGTGTAGGTGTGTATTTTTAAGAAAATGATTTCTCATTTTTTAAATCCAGTCCCCCGCCGAGGTGTTGCAGCCTGTTTAATAGATATACCCCCTCACCCATATGAAAAGGGAAACGGTGAAAATTTTGAATGATTTCGAAAGACACCAACCTATTATACCTAACTTACAAGATATAGGACCCTATCTGAAATGCGGCTTATTTTATAGTCATTTTAAGTTCCAAATATTCAATTTTCATAAACTATATAATAAATTTTGAAATGTAACATTTCTAAGTGATGTAGCTTAGAGGGGGTTGCAGGTAGGGAAATAAATTTTTGGCACAAGTTGTAAAGATAGTATTTTTAAGAAAATAATTTCTCATTTTTTCAATCAAGTCCCCCGCTGAGGTGCTGCAGCCTCTTTCATAAAATTACCCCCTCACCCATAATAAAAGGGAAAGGGGTAAAATTTTTGAATGGTTTCCAAAGATACCAATCTATTATACCAAACCTACAAGATATAACACCCTATCTGAAATGCGGCTTATTTTATAGTCATTTTAAGTTCAAAAAATTCAATTTCATAAACTATATAATAAATTTTGAAATGTAACATTTCTAAGTGATATAGCTTAGAGGGGGTTGCAGGTAGGGAAATAAATTTTTGGCACAAGTTGTAAGATAGTATTTTTAAGAAAATAATTTCTCATTTTTTCAATCCAGTCCCCCGCTGAGGTGCTGCAGCCACTTTCATAAAATTACCCCCTCACCCATAATAAAAGGGAAAGGGGTAAATTTTTTGAATGGTTTCGAAAGATACTAATCTATTATACCAAATCTACAAGATATAAGACCCTATCTGAAATGCGGCTTATTTTATAGTCATTTTAAATACAAAAAATTCAATTTTAGTAGTCCCATAAAAATTCTTTCAGCTGTAATAACCAGGGGGGTAAAGGTACGAAGCTGATTTTTATGCACAATGTGTAACATAGTATATGTAAGAACATGGTTTCTCATTTTTTCAATTAATTTCCCCCCTCAAGGTATGTAGCTTATTTCATACATAATGCCCCTCACCCACTTAAAGAAGGTGGGGGGTAAATTTTTTATATGAAATCGAAATGCACTTACCTGCTGCATCTATGTTAGAAGTAACAATGTTTTATATAAACTCAAACCGGTTTTATAGGCATTTCAAATTTCAAAATTTTTGTTTTAATATTACTATAAAATAGGGGGGCGCGGACCTAGGGCTCCAAATTTTTACAATCTTCTTTATATGGCGTCTATACATATATCTGTGAAACAATGTAAAGATCCGACTATATTTAGGGGTATTTTTTTGAAGTGCACAAAATTGTGCATTTTCAACGCTCCGCTAGGGGGGGGGGGGGTTGCAGGGAAACGATTCAAAAAAGGATACCATACACATAAATTTCCATCCTTACTTTATATATGTTGCAATTTTTGTACAAATCGCACGAGTGCTTATACTATTTCTAAGCGTTTAAAAAAGTGTATTTTTACTTTGCGTACGGCGTAAGTAATATTAAAACAAAAGTAATATTAAAACGTAATATTAAAACAAAAATTATAGTAATATAGTAATATTAAAACAAAAATTTTAAAATATTGTTACTTCTAACATCAGGTAAGTGCCTTTCGATTTCATATAAAAAATTTACCCCCCACCTTCTTTAAATGGGTGAGGGGGCTAATGTATGAAAAAAGCTACACACCTTGAGCGGGGAAATGAATTGGAAAAATGAGAAACCATGTTCTTAAATATACTATGTTACACATTCTGCATAAAAATCAGCCTCGTACCTTAACCCCCTGGATTTTACAGCTGAAAGAATTTGTATGGGACTACTAAAATTGAATTTTTGGTATTTAAAATGACTATAAAATAAGCCGCATTTCAAATAGGGTCTTATATCTTGTAGGTTTGGTATAATTCAAAATTATACCAAGCCTACAACATATAAGACCCTATTATATAAGACCCTATCAAAATATAATTCAAAACATTCAAAAATTTTACCCCTTTCCCTTTTATTATGGGTGAGGGGGGTAATTTTATGAAATAGGTTGCAGCACCTCAGCGGGGGACTGGATTAAAAAAATGAGAAATTATTTTCTTAAAAATACTATCTTACAACTTGTGCCAAAAATTTATTTCCCTACCTGCAACCCCCTCTACGCTACATCACTTAGAAATGTTACATTTCACACTTTATTATGTAGTTTATGAAACTTTAATATTTTCCCTTTTCATATGGGTGAGGGGGTATATCTATTAAACAGGCTGCTACACCGCGGCGGGGACTGGATTGAAAAAATGAGAAATCATTTTCTTAAAAATACCCACCTACACCTTGTATACAAAATTGAGACACGGACTTTCAACCCTCTTTATTTTACAGGGGCAAAAATTTCGAAATTTATAGAATAAAAACATATATATATTACATTTCGAGTATTTAGTATAAATATAGTATTACAAATTGAAGTACTTATTTATAAAAACTTGATTGTAATTTTAAATTGTACAACTTTGGGAGTTTTTTAAAAATCATAATTTTTATTTAAATCTTCGTTTTCACTAAATCCTAGGTGGATCAAAAGGGTATATGAAGCACTCTTCCAACTTGGCAGCTTTTTTTTTTTAGTCATTTGCTGGAGTTGAATATATTGTTCTGGTACATTTTATTTTAAGATATTTTTTATAAAAATAATATAGTAATATAATTAATGTTATTACTATGGTTACGCTTATTATGATTGTAATATGGGTTTTTGTAAGGAATTTTACTTCTTTGTATGTTGGTTTTTGTAGTGTATTTATATTTATGCTAAATTTGTCTAGATTAAAATGCTCCATATGTTGGATTTGTACTGAAACTATTGTCATATTTTCCGGAATATGTATAGATATATTTGGCAATAAACTTTCAAATATATAAGAAATTGGTTTGAATTCCGTCTCTGAAATTTGAGCTTGTAATATAATTTGTTGTGTAAAAGCTTTACAATTTTCTTTTAGCTTAAAAATACCGCTATCTATTAATTTTTCAATTGAAGAGATTGTATTACATATTATTTTTATTGTGGTTGGTCTTGGCACTACATATAACCATGAATTAGGTTCGAATAGGTTAGACCAAATTTCATGTGTGAGTTTAAATAGTTTTTTTTCAAACTGGTTTGATTTTGATTTCCATATTGTAGGTTAATTTCGCAATTTGGGATGTTTGTGCTATGGTAAATTAAATTTTGATAACAGATATAATTATTTATTTGATATTTGATGCATTGATTTAAATCTGCTCTATTTAGGGAAATGTAGCGTTGTAAATCTTCATTAATTGCTATAAAATCACTTGTTGTTTTTATATAATAAAATAAATTTTTATCATATCGAATTGGTAAACTTTGTAAAGGTCAAAACATTCAGATACTAATGGTATTTTTACCTGTATTAATAAATTTTGATTTGAGTAAATTGGTTCTACTGATATAATTGTGTTTAAAAGTCTCAAATTTTATCTGTTTAAATTAAATGAAAATTTTTTTTTATTAGTTTGTTCTAATTGTATTTGACGTATTGCTTGTGTGAAAGTATTTGAGTTTAGAAATGTATTACTCAATTTACCAAGTTTGGATTCTTGTATGAAATCAATTATTTGGTTTTGATTTGTTATTATAGCATGTGCAAAAGTTATAATTGTTGACGTTTCGTCGAATAAATGTAGTGTCATTTCTAATTCAGTTGAGTTATCTACCCGAGTTATCATTTTATTTAATTCTGTACGTATTGTTTTTTAATTTTTATTTAATTTGTATTTATTTAATATTGAAGTTTTTTCTTCTGAATTTAAATGATTAAGATTTAGATTTTGTTTTAAAATATGTAGTATATTTTCTACTACATTTTGGTTATCAGTTTGATAAATTTTATACACATTAAAATGTTTAATTGGTTCAAACTGAATTTTGAAATTATTCCCAATTTCTATGGGATGATTTGAGGGGTTTGATACACTTAAATATATATGACCATTTTGTGGTGCAACTAAAGTATTGGATATTATTAATCCTTCATTATTTTCCATTGTGTGTGCTAAATTGTGTGTGCTTTCCATTGTGTGTGCCTTTTCGAAAGTAACTGGACCATATTTAATTATTTTTTCAGTTCTAGCTGGTATGGTTATTTTTGTTTATATTGTTTCAAAAAGAAATGGTATGAAAACCTTATTGAATTGGAATTTAATTTGATTTTTGCCAGAATTTATTATAGCATTTATTTTATTTAAAAAATTTTCTCCAATTATGCCATCTTGGTTGATTGGAAAATTTTGTTTTACTATATGAAATTTTACGGGATATTTAATATTAGTAGTATAGATATGTTCCTTCTGGACCACTATTTTCCATACAAAATACAAATTTTTTTGAAAATTTAAAATTCTCAGTTGGTCCAGAAAATCCATATACTTTTCAATATAAAATCTACACAATACAACTTTTTTTCATTTTGCTTTGTCCCGATATCCACATATATTTTTTGCACAATTCACGCACATGCTTTTTCGAATTCTCTTCGACGGTATATAATCAGAATATAAGTTTCACTTTCAATTTAAAAAAGATTAAATTTACTACACCACAATAAATTCACGCATAGTAACTTTTTTTTTCTCTTTTGTGCTCTACCATATAGATATGTTCCTTCTGGACCACTATTTTCCATACAAAATACAAGTTTTTTTGAAAATTTAAAATTCTAAATTGAGCCAGAAAATCCATATACTTTTCAATATAAAATCTTCACAACACAACTTTTTTTCATTTTGCTTTGTCCCAATATCCACATATATTTTTTGCACAATTCACGCACATACCTTTTTGAGTTTTCTTCGACGGTATATAATCCGAATATAAGTTTCACTTTCAATTTTAATAAAATAAAATTTACTACACCACAATAAATTCACGCATAGTTAATTTTTTTTTCTCTTTTGTGGTCTACCATATAGATATGTATGTTCTGGACCACTTTTTTCCATACAAAAACAAATTTTTTTTGAAAATTCAAAATTCTCAGTTGGTCCATAAAATCCATATACTTTTCTATATAAAATCTACACAACACAAACACAACACAACTTTTTCTCATTTTGCTTTGTCTCCATATCCACATATATATTTTTTACACAATTCACGCAAATATACTTTATACTATAATCCGAATACAAGTTTCACTTTCAATTTTAATGAAATAAAAATCGCGCACATTAACTTTTTCGAATTCTCTTCGACGGCATATAATCCGAATACAAGTTTCACTTTCAATTTTAATAAAAATAAAATTTACTCTTTTGCGGTCCTCCATATAAAACTTTGGTTTATTAAAAATTATTTTATTTCAATTTATAAACCGAAAAACTTGTTTTAATTTGCATTATAAAAAATTGCAAAAAGTAAATTATGATTTTATTTATATTGATATTGAACTTGAACTTAAATATAAATACTGATTAAAATTAAATTTACATCTAAAAAAATATAATAAAAAAAAATCATTTGCAATTTTAAATTTTTTTATTTGTAGTACATATGTAATAAAAAATATATTTTACAAGTATGAATTTAATTTTTTTAAACTATCGAACTTTACCTGAAAGTTAATATTTGTATTATATATTTTAATAAAATCACAAGCATTTGTTTGAAATATTTAATATTTTATATTTATGTACAATTATTAAGAAAAAATTTAAATTTATTTCTATCGTCTGGTGAACAAAATGTGTTCTTCTGCATCATCTTCATCATCCTCATCTTCTTCATCTACTCTATCTTCTTCTCCATCCACATCTTCTTCATGTACTGCATCTTCTTCACCATCCTCATTTTCTTCACCATCCTCATCTTCTTCACCATCATCATCTTCTACATAATATTCACCATCTTCTTCACCATTTCTTCACTTCACTATTTTTCACTATCTTCAGCTTCTTCACTATCCTCAACTATCTTCAGCTTCTTCACTATCCTCAGCTTCTTCATGTTCTGAATCTTCCTGAATCATTATCATTAAAATTTACATTTATTTGCATTTTTTTTTAAAATAAATATTTGTTTTATCTTCTAGTGAACAATATCACTTCACTTCATCATCATCTTCTACATAATATTCACCATCTTCTTCACTTCACTATTCTTCACTATCTTCAGCTTCTTCACTATCCTCAGCTATCTTCAGCTTCTTCACTATCCTCAGCTTCTTCATGCTCTGAATCTTCCTGAATCATTATCATTATTTATTATTAATCAACAGTATTTTACAATTTAAAATATCGATGATTGTATTATCGCAGGACAATAAACTGGTGACGACTTCTCTTCTGATGTAAGATCTATAATATAGTCAAATGTATTACAGGTGGACAAATGATTAATATTTTTGTGGTTTCTTTAGTTGGTTGAAACATGTCAATTTGAAACTGACATACTGAAATTATAATTTTTGCATAGTTTTTATACCCAAAATGCAGACTTTTAAAAAAAAATCCTTCTCAATTTTTCGAAATGACTATTAATGATATAAATAAAATTCATAAACATATCAGCCAAAGAATGCAAGTTTAAAAATATTTAAATTACAATATGCTAATTTTTTTGCGTAAAGTGAATTTAACCTATAATAATATAAATTTCTTATTATCAGTCAAATTATTTTAATTTGTATTATTTTAAATTTTTTAAAATATAATTTTCAATTTTATAAATAAAAGGATGCATTAACTTAAAATCCTAAGTATCTACTTTTATTATTTTAATAAATTCTACAGTATTTTACAATTTAAAATATCGATAAAATTTCTAATGTGGCGCCGGACAGTATCTGGATGAACACTTATTCCCAATTCACTTGTGAGATTATCAGCAATTTTAACATCGCTTACTCTAGGATTTTCATTAATTTCTCTTAAAATTACTTGAGAGTTTCTATTAGTTACTATTGAAGGATCTTGGTTTATTTTCATATTTACCGGTGGTATTAAAGTTTTTTACAACTTTCAACACTTCATTTGCTTAATCTAAAAATATTTACAATTTTTTGTAGTGGTTTTTTTTTTCATTTTTTTAGCTTTATTATTAATTTTCTAGCTTGTACTGAAATTTATTTTCTTATAGCACTCATTTTTTACTTAAATAAATGTAAACACATTTTTTAAATGCAATATTTCTCTAGCGATTAAAAATACGCTAACTTATATTTTAAAATAAAAATAACTAAACTAATGAATTTTTAACCACTCCATGATTTTCGTACGTAGACTTTTGTTGCATATTTGAAAAACAGATTTTTATATTTAGTTCTAGATTTTTTTTTAATTTGCGCATTTTGTTACAAAATTGTCAAATTATAACATCTTATTATATAACAAAATAAAAGAGTTTAATACACCTGAAATATTATTTTAACCCTTTGTTTTTAAATTTTACATACCGTACGTAGACTTTTGTGAGTAAGTGTATTAAACTAAATATAAAAATCTGTTTTTCAAATATGCAACTTCTTCTTTTATACTGTTAATAAAATTTTCAATATCAGCTTGAAACATAATCTGTGGATTTATTTCCTTGCTTTTTTGAGTTGCTATAATATCCTGGTCATGAACTTCAGAAACGAAAGCTTCTTCACATATATAACAGCGGTCTTCAAAAGTTTTTATCAACCTTTCAAGTTTAAAAACATCTTCTTCATCACAATTGTGGTACAATTTTGTACAATAATAACAATATAAAATTTAAGGAATTTTTATCACTTTCATTTTGTTTTAAAATAATGTAAAACTAATTTTCTTAAAAATACCCACCTACACCTTGTATACAAAATTGAGACACGGACTTTCAACCCTCTTTATTTTACAGGGGCAAAAATTTCGAAATTTATAGAATAAAAACATATATATATTACATTTCGAGTATTTAGTATAAATATAGTATTACAAATTGAAGTACTTATTTATAAAAACTTGATTGTAATTTTAAATTGTACAACTTTGGGAGTTTTTTAAAAATCATAATTTTTATTTAAATCTTCGTTTTCACTAAATCGTAGGTGGATCAAAAGGGTATATGAAGCACTCTTCCAACTTGGCAGCTTTTTTTTTTTAGTCATTTGCTGGAGTTGAATATATTGTTCTGGTACATTTTATTTTAAGATATTTTTTATAAAAATAATATAGTAATATAATTAATGTTATTACTATGGTTACGCTTATTATGATTGTAATATGGGTTTTTGTAAGGAATTTTACTTCTTTGTATGTTGGTTTTTGTAGTGTATTTATATTTATGCTAAATTTGTCTAGATTAAAATGCTCCATATGTTGGATTTGTACTGAAACTATTGTCATATTTTCCGGAATATGTATAGATATATTTGGCAATAAACTTTCAAATATATAAGAAATTGGTTTGAATTCCGTCTCTGAAATTTGAGCTTGTAATATAATTTGTTGTGTAAAAGCTTTACAATTTTCTTTTAGCTTAAAAATACCGCTATCTATTAATTTTTCAATTGAAGAGATTGTATTACATATTATTTTTATTGTGGTTGGTCTTGGCACTACATATAACCATGAATTCGGTTCGAATAGGTTAGACCAAATTTCATGTGTGAGTTTAAATAGTTTTTTTTCAAACTGGTTTGATTTTGATTTCCATATTGTAGGTTAATTTCGCAATTTGGGATGTTTGTGCTATGGTAAATTAAATTTTGATAACAGATATAATTATTTATTTGATATTTGATGCATTGATTTAAATCTGCTCTATTTAGGGAAATGTAGCGTTGTAAATCTTCATTAATTGCTATAAAATCACTTGTTGTTTTTATATAATAAAATAAATTTTTATCATATCGAATTGGTAAACTTTGTAAAGGTCAAAACATTCAGATACTAATGGTATTTTTACCTGTATTAATAAATTTTGATTTGAGTAAATTGGTTCTACTGATATAATTGTGTTTAAAAGTCTCAAATTTTATCTGTTTAAATTAAATGAAAATTTTTTGTTATTAGTTTGTTCTAATTGTATTTGACGTATTGCTTGTGTGAAAGTATTTGAGTTTAGAAATGTATTACTCAATTTACCAAGTTTGGATTCTTGTATGAAATCAATTATTTGGTTTTGATTTGTTATTATAGCATGTGCAAAAGTTATAATTGTTGACGTTTCGTCGAATAAATGTAGTGTCATTTCTAATTCAGTTGAGTTACCTACCCGAGTTATCATTTTATTTAATTCTGTACGTATTGTTTTTTAATTTTTATTTAATTTGTATTTATTTAATATTGAAGTTTTTTCTTCTGAATTTAAATGATTAAGATTTAGATTTTGTTTTAAAATATGTAGTATATTTTCTACTACATTTTGGTTATCAGTTTGATAAATTTTATACACATTAAAATGTTTAATTGGTTCAAACTGAATTTTGAAATTACTCCCAATTTCTATGGGATGATTTGAGGGGTTTGATACACTTAAATATATATGACCATTTTGTGGTGCAACTAAAGTATTGGATATTATTAATCCTTCATTATTTTCCATTGTGTGTGCTAAAATCAGTACTTCCTTTTCGAAAGTAACTGGACCATATTTAATTATTTTTTCAGTTCTAGCTGGTATGGTTATTTTTGTTTATATTGTTTCAAAAAGAAATGGTATGAAAACCTTATTGAATTGGAATTTAATTTGATTTTTGCCAGAATTTATTATAGCATTTATTTTATTTAAAAAATTTTCTCCAATTATGCCATCTTGGTTGATTGGAAAATTTTGTTTTACTATATGAAATTTTACGGGATATTTAATATTAGTAGTATAGATATGTTCCTTCTGGACCACTATTTTCCATACAAAATACAAATTTTTTTGAAAATTTAAAATTCTCAGTTGGTCCAGAAAATCCATATACTTTTCAATATAAAATCTACACAATACAACTTTTTTTCATTTTGCTTTGTCCCGATATCCACATATATTTTTTGCACAATTCACGCACATGCTTTTTCGAATTCTCTTCGACGGTATATAATCAGAATATAAGTTTCACTTTCAATTTAAAAAAGATTAAATTTACTACACCACAATAAATTCACGCATAGTAACTTTTTTTTTCTCTTTTGTGCTCTACCATATAGATATGTTCCTTCTGGACCACTATTTTCCATACAAAATACAAGTTTTTTTGAAAATTTAAAATTCTAAATTGAGCCAGAAAATCCATATACTTTTCAATATAAAATCTTCACAACACAACTTTTTTTCATTTTGCTTTGTCCCAATATCCACATATATTTTTTGCACAATTCACGCACATACCTTTTTGAGTTTTCTTCGACGGTATATAATCCGAATATAAGTTTCACTTTCAATTTTAATAAAATAAAATTTACTACACCACAATAAATTCACGCATAGTAACTTTTTTTTCGCTTTTGTGGACTACCATATAGATATGTATGTTCTGGACCACTATTTTCCATACAAAATACAAATTTTTTTGAAAATTTAAAACTCTCAGTTGGTTCAGAAAATCCATATACTTTTCAATATAAAATCTTCACAACACAACTTTTTTCCATTTAGCATTGTCCCGATATCCACATTTTTTTTTTTCACAATTCACGCACATACTTTTTAGAATTCACTTCGACGGTATATAATCCGAATATAAGTTTCACTTTCAATTTAAAATAAAATAAAATTTACTACACCACAATAAATTCACGCATAGTTAATTTTTTTTTCTCTTTTGTGGTCTACCATATAGATATGTATGTTCTGGACCACTTTTTTCCATACAAAAACAAATTTTTTTTGAAAATTCAAAATTCTCAGTTGGTCCATAAAATCCATATACTTTTCTATATAAAATCTACACAACACAAACACAACACAACTTTTTCTCATTTTGCTTTGTCTCCATATCCACATATATATTTTTTACACAATTCACGCAAATATACTTTATACTATAATCCGAATACAAGTTTCACTTTCAATTTTAATGAAATAAAAATCGCGCACATTAACTTTTTCGAATTCTCTTCGACGGCATATAATCCGAATACAAGTTTCACTTTCAATTTTAATAAAAATAAAATTTACTCTTTTGCGGTCCTCCATATAAAACTTTGGTTTATTAAAAATTATTTTATTTCAATTTATAAACCGAAAAACTTGTTTTAATTTGCATTATAAAAAATTGCAAAAAGTAAATTATGATTTTATTTATATTGATATTGAACTTGAACTTAAATATAAATACTGATTAAAATTAAATTTACATCTAAAAAAATATAATAAAAAAAAATCATTTGCAATTTTAAATTTTTTTATTTGTAGTACATATGTAATAAAAAATATATTTTACAAGTATGAATTTAATTTTTTTAAACTATCGAACTTTACCTGAAAGTTAATATTTGTATTATATATTTTAATAAAATCACAAGCATTTGTTTGAAATATTTAATATTTTATATTTATGTACAATTATTAAGAAAAAATTTAAATTTATTTCTATCGTCTGGTGAACAAAATGTGTTCTTCTGCATCATCTTCATCATCCTCATCTTCTTCATCTACTCTATCTTCTTCTCCATCCACATCTTCTTCATGTACTGCATCTTCTTCACCATCCTCATTTTCTTCACCATCCTCATCTTCTTCACCATCATCATCTTCTACATAATATTCACCATCTTCTTCACCATTTCTTCACTTCACTATTTTTCACTATCTTCAGCTTCTTCACTATCCTCAACTATCTTCAGCTTCTTCACTATCCTCAGCTTCTTCATGTTCTGAATCTTCCTGAATCATTATCATTAAAATTTACATTTATTTGCATTTTTTTTTAAAATAAATATTTGTTTTATCTTCTAGTGAACAATATCACTTCACTTCATCATCATCTTCTACATAATATTCACCATCTTCTTCACTTCACTATTCTTCACTATCTTCAGCTTCTTCACTATCCTCAGCTATCTTCAGCTTCTTCACTATCCTCAGCTTCTTCATGCTCTGAATCTTCCTGAATCATTATCATTATTTATTATTAATCAACAGTATTTTACAATTTAAAATATCGATGATTGTATTATCGCAGGACAATAAACTGGTGACGACTTCTCTTCTGATGTAAGATCTATAATATAGTCAAATGTATTACAGGTGGACAAATGATTAATATTTTTGTGGTTTCTTTAGTTGGTTGAAACATGTCAATTTGAAACTGACATACTGAAATTATAATTTTTGCATAGTTTTTATACCCAAAATGCAGACTTTTAAAAAAAAATCCTTCTCAATTTTTCGAAATGACTATTAATGATATAAATAAAATTCATAAACATATCAGCCAAAGAATGCAAGTTTAAAAATATTTAAATTACAATATGCTAATTTTTTTGCGTAAAGTGAATTTAACCTATAATAATATAAATTTCTTATTATCAGTCAAATTATTTTAATTTGTATTATTTTAAATTTTTTAAAATATAATTTTCAATTTTATAAATAAAAGGATGCATTAACTTAAAATCCTAAGTATCTACTTTTATTATTTTAATAAATTCTACAGTATTTTACAATTTAAAATATCGATAAAATTTCTAATGTGGCGCCGGACAGTATCTGGATGAACACTTATTCCCAATTCACTTGTGAGATTATCAGCAATTTTAACATCGCTTACTCTAGGATTTTCATTAATTTCTCTTAAAATTACTTGAGAGTTTCTATTAGTTACTATTGAAGGATCTTGGTTTATTTTCATATTTACCGGTGGTATTAAAGTTTTTTACAACTTTCAACACTTCATTTGCTTAATCTAAAAATATTTACAATTTTTTGTAGTGGTTTTTTTTTTCATTTTTTTAGCTTTATTATTAATTTTCTAGCTTGTACTGAAATTTATTTTCTTATAGCACTCATTTTTTACTTAAATAAATGTAAACACATTTTTTAAATGCAATATTTCTCTAGCGATTAAAAATACGCTAACTTATATTTTAAAATAAAAATAACTAAACTAATGAATTTTTAACCACTCCATGATTTTCGTACGTAGACTTTTGTTGCATATTTGAAAAACAGATTTTTATATTTAGTTCTAGATTTTTTTTTAATTTGCGCATTTTGTTACAAAATTGTCAAATTATAACATCTTATTATATAACAAAATAAAAGAGTTTAATACACCTGAAATATTATTTTAACCCTTTGTTTTTAAATTTTACATACCGTACGTAGACTTTTGTGAGTAAGTGTATTAAACTAAATATAAAAATCTGTTTTTCAAATATGCAACTTCTTCTTTTATACTGTTAATAAAATTTTCAATATCAGCTTGAAACATAATCTGTGGATTTATTTCCTTGCTTTTTTGAGTTGCTATAATATCCTGGTCATGAACTTCAGAAACGAAAGCTTCTTCACATATATAACAGCGGTCTTCAAAAGTTTTTATCAACCTTTCAAGTTTAAAAACATCTTCTTCATCACAATTGTGGTACAATTTTGTACAATAATAACAATATAAAATTTAAGGAATTTTTATCACTTTCATTTTGTTTTAAAATAATGTAAAACTAATTTTCTTAAAAATACCCACCTACACCTTGTATACAAAATTGAGACACGGACTTTCAACCCTCTTTATTTTACAGGGGCAAAAATTTCGAAATTTATAGAATAAAAACATATATATATTACATTTCGAGTATTTAGTATAAATATAGTATTACAAATTGAAGTACTTATTTATAAAAACTTGATTGTAATTTTAAATTGTACAACTTTGGGAGTTTTTTAAAAATCATAATTTTTATTTAAATCTTCGTTTTCACTAAATCGTAGGTGGATCAAAAGGGTATATGAAGCACTCTTCCAACTTGGCAGCTTTTTTTTTTTAGTCATTTGCTGGAGTTGAATATATTGTTCTGGTACATTTTATTTTAAGATATTTTTTATAAAAATAATATAGTAATATAATTAATGTTATTACTATGGTTACGCTTATTATGATTGTAATATGGGTTTTTGTAAGGAATTTTACTTCTTTGTATGTTGGTTTTTGTAGTGTATTTATATTTATGCTAAATTTGTCTAGATTAAAATGCTCCATATGTTGGATTTGTACTGAAACTATTGTCATATTTTCCGGAATATGTATAGATATATTTGGCAATAAACTTTCAAATATATAAGAAATTGGTTTGAATTCCGTCTCTGAAATTTGAGCTTGTAATATAATTTGTTGTGTAAAAGCTTTACAATTTTCTTTTAGCTTAAAAATACCGCTATCTATTAATTTTTCAATTGAAGAGATTGTATTACATATTATTTTTATTGTGGTTGGTCTTGGCACTACATATAACCATGAATTCGGTTCGAATAGGTTAGACCAAATTTCATGTGTGAGTTTAAATAGTTTTTTTTCAAACTGGTTTGATTTTGATTTCCATATTGTAGGTTAATTTCGCAATTTGGGATGTTTGTGCTATGGTAAATTAAATTTTGATAACAGATATAATTATTTATTTGATATTTGATGCATTGATTTAAATCTGCTCTATTTAGGGAAATGTAGCGTTGTAAATCTTCATTAATTGCTATAAAATCACTTGTTGTTTTTATATAATAAAATAAATTTTTATCATATCGAATTGGTAAACTTTGTAAAGGTCAAAACATTCAGATACTAATGGTATTTTTACCTGTATTAATAAATTTTGATTTGAGTAAATTGGTTCTACTGATATAATTGTGTTTAAAAGTCTCAAATTTTATCTGTTTAAATTAAATGAAAATTTTTTGTTATTAGTTTGTTCTAATTGTATTTGACGTATTGCTTGTGTGAAAGTATTTGAGTTTAGAAATGTATTACTCAATTTACCAAGTTTGGATTCTTGTATGAAATCAATTATTTGGTTTTGATTTGTTATTATAGCATGTGCAAAAGTTATAATTGTTGACGTTTCGTCGAATAAATGTAGTGTCATTTCTAATTCAGTTGAGTTACCTACCCGAGTTATCATTTTATTTAATTCTGTACGTATTGTTTTTTAATTTTTATTTAATTTGTATTTATTTAATATTGAAGTTTTTTCTTCTGAATTTAAATGATTAAGATTTAGATTTTGTTTTAAAATATGTAGTATATTTTCTACTACATTTTGGTTATCAGTTTGATAAATTTTATACACATTAAAATGTTTAATTGGTTCAAACTGAATTTTGAAATTACTCCCAATTTCTATGGGATGATTTGAGGGGTTTGATACACTTAAATATATATGACCATTTTGTGGTGCAACTAAAGTATTGGATATTATTAATCCTTCATTATTTTCCATTGTGTGTGCTAAAATCAGTACTTCCTTTTCGAAAGTAACTGGACCATATTTAATTATTTTTTCAGTTCTAGCTGGTATGGTTATTTTTGTTTATATTGTTTCAAAAAGAAATGGTATGAAAACCTTATTGAATTGGAATTTAATTTGATTTTTGCCAGAATTTATTATAGCATTTATTTTATTTAAAAAATTTTCTCCAATTATGCCATCTTGGTTGATTGGAAAATTTTGTTTTACTATATGAAATTTTACGGGATATTTAATATTAGTAGTATAGATATGTTCCTTCTGGACCACTATTTTCCATACAAAATACAAATTTTTTTGAAAATTTAAAATTCTCAGTTGGTCCAGAAAATCCATATACTTTTCAATATAAAATCTACACAATACAACTTTTTTTCATTTTGCTTTGTCCCGATATCCACATATATTTTTTGCACAATTCACGCACATGCTTTTTCGAATTCTCTTCGACGGTATATAATCAGAATATAAGTTTCACTTTCAATTTAAAAAAGATTAAATTTACTACACCACAATAAATTCACGCATAGTAACTTTTTTTTTCTCTTTTGTGCTCTACCATATAGATATGTTCCTTCTGGACCACTATTTTCCATACAAAATACAAGTTTTTTTGAAAATTTAAAATTCTAAATTGAGCCAGAAAATCCATATACTTTTCAATATAAAATCTTCACAACACAACTTTTTTTCATTTTGCTTTGTCCCAATATCCACATATATTTTTTGCACAATTCACGCACATACCTTTTTGAGTTTTCTTCGACGGTATATAATCCGAATATAAGTTTCACTTTCAATTTTAATAAAATAAAATTTACTACACCACAATAAATTCACGCATAGTAACTTTTTTTTCGCTTTTGTGGACTACCATATAGATATGTATGTTCTGGACCACTATTTTCCATACAAAATACAAATTTTTTTGAAAATTTAAAACTCTCAGTTGGTTCAGAAAATCCATATACTTTTCAATATAAAATCTTCACAACACAACTTTTTTCCATTTAGCATTGTCCCGATATCCACATTTTTTTTTTTCACAATTCACGCACATACTTTTTAGAATTCACTTCGACGGTATATAATCCGAATATAAGTTTCACTTTCAATTTAAAATAAAATAAAATTTACTACACCACAATAAATTCACGCATAGTTAATTTTTTTTTCTCTTTTGTGGTCTACCATATAGATATGTATGTTCTGGACCACTTTTTTCCATACAAAAACAAATTTTTTTTGAAAATTCAAAATTCTCAGTTGGTCCATAAAATCCATATACTTTTCTATATAAAATCTACACAACACAAACACAACACAACTTTTTCTCATTTTGCTTTGTCTCCATATCCACATATATATTTTTTACACAATTCACGCAAATATACTTTATACTATAATCCGAATACAAGTTTCACTTTCAATTTTAATGAAATAAAAATCGCGCACATTAACTTTTTCGAATTCTCTTCGACGGCATATAATCCGAATACAAGTTTCACTTTCAATTTTAATAAAAATAAAATTTACTCTTTTGCGGTCCTCCATATAAAACTTTGGTTTATTAAAAATTATTTTATTTCAATTTATAAACCGAAAAACTTGTTTTAATTTGCATTATAAAAAATTGCAAAAAGTAAATTATGATTTTATTTATATTGATATTGAACTTGAACTTAAATATAAATACTGATTAAAATTAAATTTACATCTAAAAAAATATAATAAAAAAAAATCATTTGCAATTTTAAATTTTTTTATTTGTAGTACATATGTAATAAAAAATATATTTTACAAGTATGAATTTAATTTTTTTAAACTATCGAACTTTACCTGAAAGTTAATATTTGTATTATATATTTTAATAAAATCACAAGCATTTGTTTGAAATATTTAATATTTTATATTTATGTACAATTATTAAGAAAAAATTTAAATTTATTTCTATCGTCTGGTGAACAAAATGTGTTCTTCTGCATCATCTTCATCATCCTCATCTTCTTCATCTACTCTATCTTCTTCTCCATCCACATCTTCTTCATGTACTGCATCTTCTTCACCATCCTCATTTTCTTCACCATCCTCATCTTCTTCACCATCATCATCTTCTACATAATATTCACCATCTTCTTCACCATTTCTTCACTTCACTATTTTTCACTATCTTCAGCTTCTTCACTATCCTCAACTATCTTCAGCTTCTTCACTATCCTCAGCTTCTTCATGTTCTGAATCTTCCTGAATCATTATCATTAAAATTTACATTTATTTGCATTTTTTTTTAAAATAAATATTTGTTTTATCTTCTAGTGAACAATATCACTTCACTTCATCATCATCTTCTACATAATATTCACCATCTTCTTCACTTCACTATTCTTCACTATCTTCAGCTTCTTCACTATCCTCAGCTATCTTCAGCTTCTTCACTATCCTCAGCTTCTTCATGCTCTGAATCTTCCTGAATCATTATCATTATTTATTATTAATCAACAGTATTTTACAATTTAAAATATCGATGATTGTATTATCGCAGGACAATAAACTGGTGACGACTTCTCTTCTGATGTAAGATCTATAATATAGTCAAATGTATTACAGGTGGACAAATGATTAATATTTTTGTGGTTTCTTTAGTTGGTTGAAACATGTCAATTTGAAACTGACATACTGAAATTATAATTTTTGCATAGTTTTTATACCCAAAATGCAGACTTTTAAAAAAAAATCCTTCTCAATTTTTCGAAATGACTATTAATGATATAAATAAAATTCATAAACATATCAGCCAAAGAATGCAAGTTTAAAAATATTTAAATTACAATATGCTAATTTTTTTGCGTAAAGTGAATTTAACCTATAATAATATAAATTTCTTATTATCAGTCAAATTATTTTAATTTGTATTATTTTAAATTTTTTAAAATATAATTTTCAATTTTATAAATAAAAGGATGCATTAACTTAAAATCCTAAGTATCTACTTTTATTATTTTAATAAATTCTACAGTATTTTACAATTTAAAATATCGATAAAATTTCTAATGTGGCGCCGGACAGTATCTGGATGAACACTTATTCCCAATTCACTTGTGAGATTATCAGCAATTTTAACATCGCTTACTCTAGGATTTTCATTAATTTCTCTTAAAATTACTTGAGAGTTTCTATTAGTTACTATTGAAGGATCTTGGTTTATTTTCATATTTACCGGTGGTATTAAAGTTTTTTACAACTTTCAACACTTCATTTGCTTAATCTAAAAATATTTACAATTTTTTGTAGTGGTTTTTTTTTTCATTTTTTTAGCTTTATTATTAATTTTCTAGCTTGTACTGAAATTTATTTTCTTATAGCACTCATTTTTTACTTAAATAAATGTAAACACATTTTTTAAATGCAATATTTCTCTAGCGATTAAAAATACGCTAACTTATATTTTAAAATAAAAATAACTAAACTAATGAATTTTTAACCACTCCATGATTTTCGTACGTAGACTTTTGTTGCATATTTGAAAAACAGATTTTTATATTTAGTTCTAGATTTTTTTTTAATTTGCGCATTTTGTTACAAAATTGTCAAATTATAACATCTTATTATATAACAAAATAAAAGAGTTTAATACACCTGAAATATTATTTTAACCCTTTGTTTTTAAATTTTACATACCGTACGTAGACTTTTGTGAGTAAGTGTATTAAACTAAATATAAAAATCTGTTTTTCAAATATGCAACTTCTTCTTTTATACTGTTAATAAAATTTTCAATATCAGCTTGAAACATAATCTGTGGATTTATTTCCTTGCTTTTTTGAGTTGCTATAATATCCTGGTCATGAACTTCAGAAACGAAAGCTTCTTCACATATATAACAGCGGTCTTCAAAAGTTTTTATCAACCTTTCAAGTTTAAAAACATCTTCTTCATCACAATTGTGGTACAATTTTGTACAATAATAACAATATAAAATTTAAGGAATTTTTATCACTTTCATTTTGTTTTAAAATAATGTAAAACTAATTTTCTTAAAAATACCCACCTACACCTTGTATACAAAATTGAGACACGGACTTTCAACCCTCTTTATTTTACAGGGGCAAAAATTTCGAAATTTATAGAATAAAAACATATATATATTACATTTCGAGTATTTAGTATAAATATAGTATTACAAATTGAAGTACTTATTTATAAAAACTTGATTGTAATTTTAAATTGTACAACTTTGGGAGTTTTTTAAAAATCATAATTTTTATTTAAATCTTCGTTTTCACTAAATCCTAGGTGGATCAAAAGGGTATATGAAGCACTCTTCCAACTTGGCAGCTTTTTTTTTTTAGTCATTTGCTGGAGTTGAATATATTGTTCTGGTACATTTTATTTTAAGATATTTTTTATAAAAATAATATAGTAATATAATTAATGTTATTACTATGGTTACGCTTATTATGATTGTAATATGGGTTTTTGTAAGGAATTTTACTTCTTTGTATGTTGGTTTTTGTAGTGTATTTATATTTATGCTAAATTTGTCTAGATTAAAATGCTCCATATGTTGGATTTGTACTGAAACTATTGTCATATTTTCCGGAATATGTATAGATATATTTGGCAATAAACTTTCAAATATATAAGAAATTGGTTTGAATTCCGTCTCTGAAATTTGAGCTTGTAATATAATTTGTTGTGTAAAAGCTTTACAATTTTCTTTTAGCTTAAAAATACCGCTATCTATTAATTTTTCAATTGAAGAGATTGTATTACATATTATTTTTATTGTGGTTGGTCTTGGCACTACATATAACCATGAATTCGGTTCGAATAGGTTAGACCAAATTTCATGTGTGAGTTTAAATAGTTTTTTTTCAAACTGGTTTGATTTTGATTTCCATATTGTAGGTTAATTTCGCAATTTGGGATGTTTGTGCTATGGTAAATTAAATTTTGATAACAGATATAATTATTTATTTGATATTTGATGCATTGATTTAAATCTGCTCTATTTAGGGAAATGTAGCGTTGTAAATCTTCATTAATTGCTATAAAATCACTTGTTGTTTTTATATAATAAAATAAATTTTTATCATATCGAATTGGTAAACTTTGTAAAGGTCAAAACATTCAGATACTAATGGTATTTTTACCTGTATTAATAAATTTTGATTTGAGTAAATTGGTTCTACTGATATAATTGTGTTTAAAAGTCTCAAATTTTATCTGTTTAAATTAAATGAAAATTTTTTGTTATTAGTTTGTTCTAATTGTATTTGACGTATTGCTTGTGTGAAAGTATTTGAGTTTAGAAATGTATTACTCAATTTACCAAGTTTGGATTCTTGTATGAAATCAATTATTTGGTTTTGATTTGTTATTATAGCATGTGCAAAAGTTATAATTGTTGACGTTTCGTCGAATAAATGTAGTGTCATTTCTAATTCAGTTGAGTTATCTACCCGAGTTATCATTTTATTTAATTCTGTACGTATTGTTTTTTAATTTTTATTTAATTTGTATTTATTTAATATTGAAGTTTTTTCTTCTGAATTTAAATGATTAAGATTTAGATTTTGTTTTAAAATATGTAGTATATTTTCTACTACATTTTGGTTATCAGTTTGATAAATTTTATACACATTAAAATGTTTAATTGGTTCAAACTGAATTTTGAAATTATTCCCAATTTCTATGGGATGATTTGAGGGGTTTGATACACTTAAATATATATGACCATTTTGTGGTGCAACTAAAGTATTGGATATTATTAATCCTTCATTATTTTCCATTGTGTGTGCTAAAATCAGTACTTCCTTTTCGAAAGTAACTGGACCATATTTAATTATTTTTTCAGTTCTAGCTGGTATGGTTATTTTTGTTTATATTGTTTCAAAAAGAAATGGTATGAAAACCTTATTGAATTGGAATTTAATTTGATTTTTGCCAGAATTTATTATAGCATTTATTTTATTTAAAAAATTTTCTCCAATTATGCCATCTTGGTTGATTGGAAAATTTTGTTTTACTATATGAAATTTTACGGGATATTTAATATTAGTAGTATAGATATGTTCCTTCTGGACCACTATTTTCCATACAAAATACAAATTTTTTTGAAAATTTAAAATTCTCAGTTGGTCCAGAAAATCCATATACTTTTCAATATAAAATCTACACAATACAACTTTTTTTCATTTTGCTTTGTCCCGATATCCACATATATTTTTTGCACAATTCACGCACATGCTTTTTCGAATTCTCTTCGACGGTATATAATCAGAATATAAGTTTCACTTTCAATTTAAAAAAGATTAAATTTACTACACCACAATAAATTCACGCATAGTAACTTTTTTTTTCTCTTTTGTGCTCTACCATATAGATATGTTCCTTCTGGACCACTATTTTCCATACAAAATACAAGTTTTTTTGAAAATTTAAAATTCTAAATTGAGCCAGAAAATCCATATACTTTTCAATATAAAATCTTCACAACACAACTTTTTTTCATTTTGCTTTGTCCCAATATCCACATATATTTTTTGCACAATTCACGCACATACCTTTTTGAGTTTTCTTCGACGGTATATAATCCGAATATAAGTTTCACTTTCAATTTTAATAAAATAAAATTTACTACACCACAATAAATTCACGCATAGTAACTTTTTTTTCGCTTTTGTGGACTACCATATAGATATGTATGTTCTGGACCACTATTTTCCATACAAAATACAAATTTTTTTGAAAATTTAAAACTCTCAGTTGGTTCAGAAAATCCATATACTTTTCAATATAAAATCTTCACAACACAACTTTTTTCCATTTAGCATTGTCCCGATATCCACATATTTTTTTTGCACAATTCACGCACATACTTTTTAGAATTCACTTCGACGGTATATAATCCGAATATAAGTTTCACTTTCAATTTAAAATAAAATAAAATTTACTACACCACAATAAATTCACGCATAGTTAATTTTTTTTTCTCTTTTGTGGTCTACCATATAGATATGTATGTTCTGGACCACTTTTTTCCATACAAAAACAAATTTTTTTTGAAAATTCAAAATTCTCAGTTGGTCCATAAAATCCATATACTTTTCTATATAAAATCTACACAACACAAACACAACACAACTTTTTCTCATTTGGTTTGTCTCCATATCCACATATATATTTTTTACACAATTCACGCAAATATACTTTATACTATAATCCGAATACAAGTTTCACTTTCAATTTTAATGAAATAAAAATCGCGCACATTAACTTTTTCGAATTCTCTTCGACGGCATATAATCCGAATACTAGTTTCACTTTCAATTTTAATAAAAATAAAATTTACTCTTTTGCGGTCCTCCATATAAAACTTTGGTTTATTAAAAATTATTTTATTTCAATTTATAAACCGAAAAACTTGTTTTAATTTGCATTATAAAAAATTGCAAAAAGTAAATTATGATTTTATTTATATTGATATTGAACTTGAACTTAAATATAAATACTGATTAAAATTAAATTTACATCTAAAAAAATATAATAAAAAAAAATCATTTGCAATTTTAAATTTTTTTATTTGTAGTACATATGTAATAAAAAATATATTTTACAAGTATGAATTTAATTTTTTTAAACTATCGAACTTTACCTGAAAGTTAATATTTGTATTATATATTTTAATAAAATCACAAGCATTTGTTTGAAATATTTAATATTTTATATTTATGTACAATTATTAAGAAAAAATTTAAATTTATTTCTATCGTCTGGTGAACAAAATGTGTTCTTCTGCATCATCTTCATCATCCTCATCTTCTTCATCTACTCTATCTTCTTCTCCATCCACATCTTCTTCATGTATTGCATCTTCTTCACCATCCTCATTTTCTTCACCATCCTCATCTTCTTCACCATCATCATCTTCTACATAATATTCACCATCTTCTTCACCATTTCTTCACTTCACTATTTTTCACTATCTTCAGCTTCTTCACTATCCTCAACTATCTTCAGCTTCTTCACTATCCTCAGCTTCTTCATGTTCTGAATCTTCCTGAATCATTATCATTAAAATTTACATTTATTTGCATTTTTTTTTAAAATAAATATTTGTTTTATCTTCTAGTGAACAATATCACTTCACTTCATCATCATCTTCTACATAATATTCACCATCTTCTTCACTTCACTATTCTTCACTATCTTCAGCTTCTTCACTATCCTCAGCTATCTTCAGCTTCTTCACTATCCTCAGCTTCTTCATGCTCTGAATCTTCCTGAATCATTATCATTATTTATTATTAATCAACAGTATTTTACAATTTAAAATATCGATGATTGTATTATCGCAGGACAATAAACCGGTGACGACTTCTCTTCTGATGTAAGATCTATAATATAGTCAAATGTATTACAGGTGGACAAATGATTAATATTTTTGTGGTTTCTTTAGTTGGTTGAAACATGTCAATTTGAAACTGACATACTGAAATTATAATTTTTGCATAGTTTTTATACCCAAAATGCAGACTTTTAAAAAAAAATCCTTCTCAATTTTTCGAAATGACTATTAATGATATAAATAAAATTCATAAACATATCAGCCAAAGAATGCAAGTTTAAAAATATTTAAATTACAATATGCTAATTTTTTTGCGTAAAGTGAATTTAACCTATAATAATATAAATTTCTTATTATCAGTCAAATTATTTTAATTTGTATTATTTTAAATTTTTTAAAATATAATTTTCAATTTTATAAATAAAAGGATGCATTAACTTAAAATCCTAAGTATCTACTTTTATTATTTTAATAAATTCTACAGTATTTTACAATTTAAAATATCGATAAAATTTCTAATGTGGCGCCGGACAGTATCTGGATGAACACTTATTCCCAATTCACTTGTGAGATTATCAGCAATTTTAACATCGCTTACTCTAGGATTTTCATTAATTTCTCTTAAAATTACTTGAGAGTTTCTATTAGTTACTATTGAAGGATCTTGGTTTATTTTCATATTTACCGGTGGTATTAAAGTTTTTTACAACTTTCAACACTTCATTTGCTTAATCTAAAAATATTTACAATTTTTTGTAGTGGTTTTTTTTTTCATTTTTTTAGCTTTATTATTAATTTTCTAGCTTGTACTGAAATTTATTTTCTTATAGCACTCATTTTTTACTTAAATAAATGTAAACACATTTTTTAAATGCAATATTTCTCTAGCGATTAAAAATACGCTAACTTATATTTTAAAATAAAAATAACTAAACTAATGAATTTTTAACCACTCCATGATTTTCGTACGTAGACTTTTGTTGCATATTTGAAAAACAGATTTTTATATTTAGTTCTAGATTTTTTTTTAATTTGCGCATTTTGTTACAAAATTGTCAAATTATAACATCTTATTATATAACAAAATAAAAGAGTTTAATACACCTGAAATATTATTTTAACCCTTTGTTTTTAAATTTTACATACCGTACGTAGACTTTTGTGAGTAAGTGTATTAAACTAAATATAAAAATCTGTTTTTCAAATATGCAACTTCTTCTTTTATACTGTTAATAAAATTTTCAATATCAGCTTGAAACATAATCTGTGGATTTATTTCCTTGCTTTTTTGAGTTGCTATAATATCCTGGTCATGAACTTCAGAAACGAAAGCTTCTTCACATATATAACAGCGGTCTTCAAAAGTTTTTATCAACCTTTCAAGTTTAAAAACATCTTCTTCATCACAATTGTGGTACAATTTTGTACAATAATAACAATATAAAATTTAAGGAATTTTTATCACTTTCATTTTGTTTTAAAATAATGTAAAACTAATTTTCTTAAAAATACCCACCTACACCTTGTATACAAAATTGAGACACGGACTTTCAACCCTCTTTATTTTACAGGGGCAAAAATTTCGAAATTTATAGAATAAAAACATATATATATTACATTTCGAGTATTTAGTATAAATATAGTATTACAAATTGAAGTACTTATTTATAAAAACTTGATTGTAATTTTAAATTGTACAACTTTGGGAGTTTTTTAAAAATCATAATTTTTATTTAAATCTTCGTTTTCACTAAATCCTAGGTGGATCAAAAGGGTATATGAAGCACTCTTCCAACTTGGCAGCTTTTTTTTTTTAGTCATTTGCTGGAGTTGAATATATTGTTCTGGTACATTTTATTTTAAGATATTTTTTATAAAAATAATATAGTAATATAATTAATGTTATTACTATGGTTACGCTTATTATGATTGTAATATGGGTTTTTGTAAGGAATTTTACTTCTTTGTATGTTGGTTTTTGTAGTGTATTTATATTTATGCTAAATTTGTCTAGATTAAAATGCTCCATATGTTGGATTTGTACTGAAACTATTGTCATATTTTCCGGAATATGTATAGATATATTTGGCAATAAACTTTCAAATATTTAAGAAATTGGTTTGAATTCCGTCTCTGAAATTTGAGCTTGTAATATAATTTGTTGTGTAAAAGCTTTACAATTTTCTTTTAGCTTAAAAATACCGCTATCTATTAATTTTTCAATTGAAGAGATTGTATTACATATTATTTTTATTGTGGTTGGTCTTGGCACTACATATAACCATGAATTAGGTTCGAATAGGTTAGACCAAATTTCATGTGTGAGTTTAAATAGTTTTTTTTCAAACTGGTTTGATTTTGATTTCCATATTGTAGGTTAATTTCGCAATTTGGGATGTTTGTGCTATGGTAAATTAAATTTTGATAACAGATATAATTATTTATTTGATATTTGATGCATTGATTTAAATCTGCTCTATTTAGGGAAATGTAGCGTTGTAATTGTAAATCTTCATTAATTGCTATAAAATCACTTGTTGTTTTTATATAATAAAATAAATTTTTATCATATCGAATTGGTAAACTTTGTAAAGGTCAAAACATTCAGATACTAATGGTATTTTTACCTGTATTAATAAATTTTGATTTGAGTAAATTGGTTCTACTGATATAATTGTGTTTAAAAGTCTCAAATTTTATCTGTTTAAATTAAATGAAAATTTTTTGTTATTAGTTTGTTCTAATTGTATTTGACGTATTGCTTGTGTGAAAGTATTTGAGTTTAGAAATGTATTACTCAATTTACCAAGTTTGGATTCTTGTATGAAATCAATTATTTGGTTTTGATTTGTTATTATAGCATGTGCAAAAGTTATAATTGTTGACGTTTCGTCGAATAAATGTAGTGTCATTTCTAATTCAGTTGAGTTATCTACCCGAGTTATCATTTTATTTAATTCTGTACGTATTGTTTTTTAATTTTTATTTAATTTGTATTTATTTAATATTGAAGTTTTTTCTTCTGAATTTAAATGATTAAGATTTAGATTTTGTTTTAAAATATGTAGTATATTTTCTACTACATTTTGGTTATCAGTTTGATAAATTTTATACACATTAAAATGTTTAATTGGTTCAAACTGAATTTTGAAATTATTCCCAATTTCTATGAGATGATTTGAGGGGTTTGATACACTTAAATATATATGACCATTTTGTGGTGCAACTAAAGTATTGGATATTATTAATCCTTCATTATTTTCCATTGTGTGTGCTAAAATCAGTACTTCCTTTTCGAAAGTAACTGGACCATATTTAATTATTTTTTCAGTTCTAGCTGGTATGGTTATTTTTGTTTATATTGTTTCAAAAAGAAATGGTATGAAAACCTTATTGAATTGGAATTTAATTTGATTTTTGCCAGAATTTATTATAGCATTTATTTTATTTAAAAAATTTTCTCCAATTATGCCATCTTGGTTGATTGGAAAATTTTGTTTTACTATATGAAATTTTACGGGATATTTAATATTAGTAGTATAGATATGTTCCTTCTGGACCACTATTTTCCATACAAAATACAAATTTTTTTGAAAATTTAAAATTCTCAGTTGGTCCAGAAAATCCATATACTTTTCAATATAAAATCTACACAATACAACTTTTTTTCATTTTGCTTTGTCCCGATATCCACATATATTTTTTGCACAATTCACGCACATGCCTTTTCGAATTCTCTTCGACGGTATATAATCAGAATATAAGTTTCACTTTCAATTTAAAAAAGATTAAATTTACTACACCACAATAAATTCACGCATAGTAACTTTTTTTTTCTCTTTTGTGCTCTACCATATAGATATGTTCCTTCTGGACCACTATTTTCCATACAAAATACAAGTTTTTTTGAAAATTTAAAACTCTCAGTTGGTTCAGAAAATCCATATACTTTTCAATATAAAATCTTCACAACACAACTTTTTTCCATTTAGCATTGTCCCGATATCCACATATTTTTTTTGCACAATTCACGCACATACTTTTTAGAATTCACTTCGACGGTATATAATCCGAATATAAGTTTCACTTTCAATTTTAATAAAATAAAATTTACTACACCACAATAAATTCACGCATAGTAACTTTTTTTTCGCTTTTGTGGACTACCATATAGATATGTATGTTCTGGACCACTATTTTCCATACAAAATACAAATTTTTTTGAAAATTTAAAACTCTCAGTTGGTTCAGAAAATCCATATACTTTTCAATATAAAATCTTCACAACACAACTTTTTTCCATTTAGCATTGTCCCGATATCCACATATTTTTTTTGCACAATTCACGCACATACTTTTTAGAATTCACTTCGACGGTATATAATCCGAATATAAGTTTCACTTTCAATTTAAAATAAAATAAAATTTACTACACCACAATAAATTCACGCATAGTTAATTTTTTTTTCTCTTTTGTGGTCTACCATATAGATATGTATGTTCTGGACCACTTTTTTCCATACAAAAACAAATTTTTTTTGAAAATTCAAAATTCTCAGTTGGTCCATAAAATCCATATACTTTTCTATATAAAATCTACACAACACAAACACAACACAACTTTTTCTCATTTTGCTTTGTCTCCATATCCACATATATATTTTTTACACAATTCACGCAAATATACTTTATACTATAATCCGAATACAAGTTTCACTTTCAATTTTAATGAAATAAAAATCGCGCACATTAACTTTTTCGAATTCTCTTCGACGGCATATAATCCGAATACAAGTTTCACTTTCAATTTTAATAAAAATAAAATTTACTCTTTTGCGGTCCTCCATATAAAACTTTGGTTTATTAAAAATTATTTTATTTCAATTTATAAACCGAAAAACTTGTTTTAATTTGCATTATAAAAAATTGCAAAAAGTAAATTATGATTTTATTTATATTGATATTGAACTTGAACTTAAATATAAATACTGATTAAAATTAAATTTACATCTAAAAAAATATAATAAAAAAAAATCATTTGCAATTTTAAATTTTTTTATTTGTAGTACATATGTAATAAAAAATATATTTTACAAGTATGAATTTAATTTTTTTAAACTATCGAACTTTACCTGAAAGTTAATATTTGTATTATATATTTTAATAAAATCACAAGCATTTGTTTGAAATATTTAATATTTTATATTTATGTACAATTATTAAGAAAAAATTTAAATTTATTTCTATCGTCTGGTGAACAAAATGTGTTCTTCTGCATCATCTTCATCATCCTCATCTTCTTCATCTACTCTATCTTCTTCTCCATCCACATCTTCTTCATGTACTGCATCTTCTTCACCATCCTCATTTTCTTCACCATCCTCATCTTCTTCACCATCATCATCTTCTACATAATATTCACCATCTTCTTCACCATTTCTTCACTTCACTATTTTTCACTATCTTCAGCTTCTTCACTATCCTCAACTATCTTCAGCTTCTTCACTATCCTCAGCTTCTTCATGTTCTGAATCTTCCTGAATCATTATCATTAAAATTTACATTTATTTGCATTTTTTTTTAAAATAAATATTTGTTTTATCTTCTAGTGAACAATATCACTTCACTTCATCATCATCTTCTACATAATATTCACCATCTTCTTCACTTCACTATTCTTCACTATCTTCAGCCTCTTCACTATCCTCAGCTATCTTCAGCTTCTTCACTATCCTCAGCTTCTTCATGCTCTGAATCTTCCTGAATCATTATCATTATTTATTATTAATCAACAGTATTTTACAATTTAAAATATCGATGATTGTATTATCGCAGGACAATAAACCGGTGACGACTTCTCTTCTGATGTAAGATCTATAATATAGTCAAATGTATTACAGGTGGACAAATGATTAATATTTTTGTGGTTTCTTTAGTTGGTTGAAACATGTCAATTTGAAACTGACATACTGAAATTATAATTTTTGCATAGTTTTTATACCCAAAATGCAGACTTTTAAAAAAAAATCCTTCTCAATTTTTCGAAATGACTATTAATGATATAAATAAAATTCATAAACATATCAGCCAAAGAATGCAAGTTTAAAAATATTTAAATTACAATATGCTAATTTTTTTGCGTAAAGTGAATTTAACCTATAATAATATAAATTTCTTATTATCAGTCAAATTATTTTAATTTGTATTATTTTAAATTTTTTAAAATATAATTTTCAATTTTATAAATAAAAGGATGCATTAACTTAAAATCCTAAGTATCTACTTTTATTATTTTAATAAATTCTACAGTATTTTACAATTTAAAATATCGATAAAATTTCTAATGTGGCGCCGGACAGTATCTGGATGAACACTTATTCCCAATTCACTTGTGAGATTATCAGCAATTTTAACATCGCTTACTCTAGGATTTTCATTAATTTCTCTTAAAATTACTTGAGAGTTTCTATTAGTTACTATTGAAGGATCTTGGTTTATTTTCATATTTACCGGTGGTATTAAAGTTTTTTACAACTTTCAACACTTCATTTGCTTAATCTAAAAATATTTACAATTTTTTGTAGTGGTTTTTTTTTCATTTTTTTAGCTTTATTATTAATTTTCTAGCTTGTACTGAAATTTATTTTCTTATAGCACTCATTTTTTACTTAAATAAATGTAAACACATTTTTTAAATGCAATATTTCTCTAGCGATTAAAAATACGCTAACTTATATTTTAAAATAAAAATAACTAAACTAATGAATTTTTAACCACTCCATGATTTTCGTACGTAGACTTTTGTTGCATATTTGAAAAACAGATTTTTATATTTAGTTCTAGATTTTTTTTTAATTTGCGCATTTTGTTACAAAATTGTCAAATTATAACATCTTATTATATAACAAAATAAAAGAGTTTAATACACCTGAAATATTATTTTAACCCTTTGTTTTTAAATTTTACATACCGTACGTAGACTTTTGTGAGTAAGTGTATTAAACTAAATATAAAAATCTGTTTTTCAAATATGCAACTTCTTCTTTTATACTGTTAATAAAATTTTCAATATCAGCTTGAAACATAATCTGTGGATTTATTTCCTTGCTTTTTTGAGTTGCTATAATATCCTGGTCATGAACTTCAGAAACGAAAGCTTCTTCACATATATAACAGCGGTCTTCAAAAGTTTTTATCAACCTTTCAAGTTTAAAAACATCTTCTTCATCACAATTGTGGTACAATTTTGTACAATAATAACAATATAAAATTTAAGGAATTTTTATCACTTTCATTTTGTTTTAAAATAATGTAAAACTAAAAATGATCAGATATACATGGATGAAAATTATTAAATTAATATATTAATAATTTGAAGTAATTTTGTTATCAAATATAGAATTTAAGTAATTATTATCACTTTTATTTTGTTTTGAAATGGAAACTAAAAATACTCAGATATACATGGACGAAAATTATTAAATTAATATATTAATAATTTGAAATAATTTTGTTATCAAATATAAAATTTAACACAATTATTATCATTTTAATTTTGTTTTAAAATGGAAACTAAAAATGATCAGATATATACATGGACGAAAATTATTAAATTAAGATATTAATAATTTGAAATAATTTTGTTATCAAATATAAAATTTAACACAATTTTTGTCATTTTAATTTTGTTTTAAAATGGAAACTAAAAATGGTCAAAAATACATCCTCGAAAATTAATAAATTAATATATTCATAATTTGAAATAATTTTGTTATCAAATATAAAATTTAACACAATTATTATCATTTTAATTTTGTTTTAAAATGGAAACTAAAAATGATCAGATATATAGATGGACGAAAATTATTAAATTAATATATTAATAATTTGAAATAATTTTTTTATCAAATATGAAATTTAACGGAACTATTATCATTTTGTTTTGAAATGGAAACTAAAAATACTCAGATATACATGGACGAAAATTATTAAATTAATATATTAATAATTTGAAATAATTTTGTTATCAAATATAGAATTTAACGGAATTATTATCAGTTTAATAAATTAATATATAGAATTATTATCATTTTAATAAATTAATATATCCTCGAAAATTAATAAATTAATATATTCATAATTTGAAATAATTTTGTTATCAAATACAAAATTTAACGGAACTATTATCATTTTCATTTTGTTTTGAAATGGAAACTAAAAATACTCAGATATACATGGACGAAAATTATTAAATTAATATATTAATAATTTGAAATAATTTTGTTATGAAATATAAAATTTAACGGAATTATTATCATTTTCATTTTGTTTTGAAATGGAAACTAAAAATACTCAGATATACATGAACGAAAATTATTAAATTAAGATATTAATAATTTGAAATAATTTTGTTATCAAATATAAAATTTAACACAATTTTTGTCATTTTAATTTTGTTTTAAAATGGAAACTAAAAATGGTCAAAAATACATCCTCGAAAATTAATAAATTAATATATTCATAATTTGAAATAATTTTGTTATCAAATATAAAATTTAACACAATTATTATCATTTTTATTTGGTTTTAAAATGGAAACTAAAAATGATCAGATATACATGGACGAAAATTATTAAATTAATATATTAATAATTTGAAATAATTTTGTTATCAATTATAAAATTTAATGGAATTATTATCATTTTCATTTTGTTTTGAAATGGAAACTAAAAATACTGAGATATACATGGACGAAAATTATTAAATTAATATATTAATAATTTGAAATAATTTTGTTATCAAATATAAAATTTAACGGAATTATTATCATTTTCATTTTGTTTTGAAATGGAAACTAAAAATACTGAGATATACATGGACGAAAATTATTAAATTAATATATTAATAATTTGAAATAATTTTGTTATCAAATATAAAATTTAACGGAATTATTATCATTTTCATTTTGTTTTAAAATAAACTCCTATTGAAATCAGTTTATAGCAGGCCAAAAGTTTTTAAAAAGGGGAAATTTAAAGTTGGTGATTTCGTTAGAATATCAAAACACAAAAGTACATTTGATAAAGGATATTTACCAAATTGTTCAACTGAAATTAATTTTCAAAATTTATAAAATTCAATTAACCAATCCTGTAACCATCGTGTTGGAAGATTACAAAAAGCAAATAATAAAATACGATAAACAAACCCCGGGTTTGTCAAAAGCACATTTCCTCAAAATCGCCTCATGTAGAACTATGAGCTATTCTAAACCAATGGGAATTCCTATACGTGTATAGTATTTTTTAGTAGTATTTTCAATGTACTATACATAGGAAAGATAAAAAATGATATGCTAAATATAGGTAAAAAATGTGTCCCTGTTTGATTTTATTAATTTTTTTTCCTTCCAAGGTTATTATTCCAGGAAAATATATATAAACTTATCATTTAAGATTTCTGTAATTTTGCTTTTAATTGAACATAATGTGATATGAAATAATATCCAATATTCCATTTATATAGCTCCTAAAAATATGCAAAATGTTCGTTTTTTGCAAAATTTTACATGATTAAACATTTTGATTAATTATAAGTGTGAGGCACATGATTATAATTTATTAATTAATTCACTTTAAAGAAATATGATTTTCGAAAGTTTTCTCAATTTTTGTTTTTAAAAACATTGTGCAGTTATAATTTTGCAAGTAAATTAAAAATGTAATTTTTTGATTTTTGAAGGGCCACAACGGATACAATTTCTTCAGAGACTCTAGTTATTTTTTAAATAGTTCTTTGGTACATAAATTTCAGCCTTCTATAATAAAAAGAACGAATTATTATTGAACTGAGGAATTATAAAATAAATGTTTTAATTTTTTTTTTAAACTAATTTAGTTATTTTGTTGATT